>OZ038314.1:13188862-13298862 GCA_964035775.1 Osedax frankpressi
TTAACATACACGCACACTATTACACACATATTAACATACACGCACGCTATTACACACATATTAACATACACGCACACAATTACACACATATTAACATACACGCACACTATTACACACACACACATATACACGCACATCAAACAGAATGGGAACCCTAAACGGAAATAAACAAATCAACTATCGATTTCAAAACTTACTATATACAATTTTATATGGGCGTTTTAGGAATGGGAAAATATAACTAGATATATGATAAGTAAAGAAAATATATATATACATGAAAATTCATATAATATGTATACAATGTACAAAGTATATATATATAAGTTGAAACACAAACGCAGAGCAATGATCTAATGTATCTCTAGATACTGTTGTTATGCCTTTCATTATTCCATTGTATAATATAATCTTTAGACACCCCTCACTACAAGTTTCACTACATCCCACAGCGTAGCGCTCACTACACCCACCACTACACCCACCACTACCCCCATCAATACACCCACCACTACACCCACCACTACACCCATCAATACACCCATCAATACACCCATCACTACACCCATCACTACACCCATCACTACACCCATCACTACGCCCACCATTACGCCCACCATTACACCCATCAATACACCCATCAATACACCCATCAATACACCCACCACTACACCCACCACTACACCCATCAATACACCCATCAATACACCCATCACTACACCCATCACTACACCCATCACTACACCCATCACTACGCCCACCATTACGCCCACCATTACACCCATCAATACACTCATCAATACACCCATCACTACACCCATCACTACACCCATCACTACACCCATCACTACGCCCACTATTACACCCACCACTACACCCATCAATACACCCACCACTACACCCACCACTACACCCATCAATACACCCATCAATACACCCATCAATACACCCATCAATACACCCATCACTACACCCACCACTACACCCACCACTACACCTACCACTACACCCATTACTACGCCATATTCTCATAACCTTCTTATTCACAGGGACCTAAACCTCCTTACACTAAATGTACGACTGTATATTCTACATAGATATATGTATTTCGCTCCGGTTTCTACAGGGAACACTCTACGTATAGGATATACGTAATAAGCTAACTGTGTTTACTTACCGCATTAAGTAATGTTTACAATAACCAACTGATTGTGTAATAATACCGCGAATCAAACTGTCCTCGATGTTATTACGTATATTGTAATATAAAGAACATTGTTCGTTGGTAGTGGTGAATAATTATCGACCTCGCATTTCTCCATGGCAAACTTGGCAGTCTGTATTCTGTATCCATATTCTACACATCGGCTATTGTACACTATATATTTACTTAAAGTCAGAGATAGTATCACATAATTATGTAATTTAAACTAAATTCCATCACTTTTATTTATGGATGTATATTTCATAAAAATTATGAATTAACAACGTTTATTACTTAAAGATACCTGGAAATAGTACTATACCTAGCAAATAGTACTATACCTGGATATAGTACTATACCTGGATATAGTACTATACCTGGATATTGTACTATACCTGGATATAGTACTACAACTAATGAGAGTACTATAACTAGAGATTGGAATATACCTAGATATATTACTATAACTAGATATAATACAACACCTAGATATAGTAATATACCTATAGGTATAGTACTATATATATAGGTATAGTACTATACCTACTCTGTATAAGTTTAAATATACTCGGAGGTAGTACGAAATACTATGAATATAAAAACGAATATCACAAATATGAATGTTACATAAGAGTTGAATTCGAGTTCCGATAATCTGGGATATGTAAACAGTGTAGGAACTATATTATATAACAGATGACTCAGATCGCAGCTGCATTTTGATCATACATATGCAATACTAGCATGATAGCATTTCGGAATATGTATAAATTAAGGTATGTGTGAACTGTATTCGAATATATATATAAATATTACACTACAGTTAGTCGTGACCCACTAACTCACTCACTCACTAATTCACTCACTAACTCACTCACTAACTCACTCACTAACTCACTCACTCACTAATTCACTCACTCACTCACTCACTAACTCACTCACTCGTGCACTCAGTTACTCACTACATCAAACGCATACTCACTCACGAACACACTCACTATTACACATGCATACACTAATATACACACCGACTCACTCATCTATACACTCACTCACACACTCATTCCTTCACTCCCTCACTCCTCGCAAGTTTCATAAAATACTTAAATTAATTAATTCCTAATGCAGGAATAAAATATATTCTTGTTCGTTACATTTACTTTAGAATATTACTTGCCACCCATGATATCAACCAATCCTAATAACGGAATCTGTAAATAGTTTTTTTTTACTCGCTATCCGTTTCTTCTATTGATTTGTCATCTTTACTCGACATTATCTAAATACAGTTGAGTCAACTATATTTAAAACACAATACAGAATTATATGTTATCTTTGTATATAGATTTAACTCACTCACTGACTCACTCACTCACTCACTCACTCACTCACTCACTCACCCATTCACTATCACATTCATTCACTCTCTCACCCACTCACTTACTTACTGACTCACCTACTCACTGACTCACTCGCGTACTCACTAAAGCACTAAGATGATATTGCATAACATGAGTGAAGTTCTATCAAATGCATGTAAGATATCTTAGATCTAAGATTCATATTTTATAATTTTTTTAAAAATTAACGACGTAATCAATTATCATATTAATGTGTTTAATGGTAATGGTATTTACAAAATATCATTGTTATCTAGTCATTGATCATACATGACTAGAGTGAAATGGATATTTAAAAATTATTTCATGAACGATATACTAAATGATTTATGAATATATATATATATATATACATATAAAACCACACACACTCACATATATATATATATATATATATATATATATATATATATATAAACAACTACTACTACGATATTACTATCATTACTACTATTACTACGATTATTCACTGCTAATAACACAGCTATTATATTACTGTTACTATATCCTATATTAACATACATTCTGTGAAGAGTATATGGAACCCTTTACCCAGTAGACAGATGGGCAGCCTATAGATATAAATCTGGCGCCTGGCCATATCAAGAAATCCACATCTCGAGAATTGCTTATCAAATGTTACCTGCTACTGTTATACGTTCGAATTGATTTCCGGTAGCGAAATCATACCCAATAAACCTCGGTGACTCATCGATATAGTGAGTCATCTCATAGTTACCGACCATCCGATGACTCACCGACCGGCTGGACACCTAGTCTACTCGGCCATACTGGAGTACATTACGGTAACGCTTATTTGATGATATCCTATGGGCATTGTTAAGTCCCATTTATACCTGAACATACATCAATCAAAACTTATTACGTGTGTACATTCTATAGGAACATATCGACAACAAATCGTATAATCGTTGATACTGTAGAATGTACATATTATATATATATATATACATATATATATATATATATATATATATATATATATATATGTGTGTAATAGAGTACACTGCAATATATACGTGATAATAAACTAGAAAACATGTATTCGATTATCGCGTATCAGAAATAATACATTATGTATGGAACAACAAACGTCTTTGGATGAAATTCCTGTAGATGTGATATAGATGTAATGTAATGGATGTACAACAATGCCCCAGAGTAGCGGAGCTGGTTACGCATACCGTAGGTGTAATACGATATATCATATCGGTGGATACCGTAAGATACGTTCGCATTCGATATGGTGACGAACGTCTAAGGCCAACAGAGGTCAATCGGGCCGAGTGGTCGTCCGGCCAAGTTTCTTAACAATATAACGTTGAGAACAATGGCGGTGTGAATTGGCGTGGGTTTGGTGCTTAGCGGCGATGGATGTAAAGAGATGCTGATGAGATGCTGATGAGATGCTGATGATAGCGTAATAGTTTCTAGCGAAGGGCGATGCAAATCAGCGAATACGATTAACACCGCTATAAAGATGATATATATATATATGTGTGATGAGCTCTTCTCCCCGTCGTTCAACAATATTCTAGGTACCGGATGCATTGTTAGAGTTCTTGTTTAGCGGTCAGTTGAAATAATGCGGAACCATTACAACATTAAAACTTAATCCATTCGTTTAAACTTTAATATTAACTTATACCTAGCGCAACAGACTTTGGATATGTATACCTTTACTATACTAAATATAAGCGTGTACATATATATATATATATATATATATATGTGTATTCCGTTACTACTACCGATATTATTCTTAAGGTAAATTTAGGTCAATGTGCGCGGATTAAATCCAAATATTTCGTAATTAGTCTACACGAATTACCCGCTCCCGATAGGTGGCGTACGCGGTATGTACGCGCGGCTATGTCTACACGTGTACGGACGTGCCTGGTCTGCTTATTAGGCCGTTATTCATGTGATGAGGGCGTTACGTCTGCAATTACATAAAGCATGTTGTTACCCTGGGCTGGAGGTCTAGGTATAGTTCTAGAATCGTTGTCGTTATATATCTCATCAGGTTTCTCCTGGTTTAGCTACAGCACCTAGGTTATCCTAGAAGCTATTAGTTTAGAGTGGATTCACAGGGTAGCAATACTAACCCATGTTTAATCCGATATAATCATCCGTAATCATTAAAATGATATCGTGATTACTGATTAATTAACTGATATTATATAGGTATATATATTTCATTATAGAGTATTTTATAAAGTATAGTTTATGTATAGTACCTTATATATACTGCCTTATATGTAATTTATATAACATAGGTACATTATATCAGTTATTGAGTTATAAAGTATATTGAGATTCCTACTGAAATATTACGATAACGACGGAGCAATCTATATACCTGTCCATAGACATAGATTCTACTTTCACTTTAACCAGCCATTTCTAACGGCCTTTCTAATCTTTGATAAACATTAACTGCTATGGTTTAAACTGTTAACCTCTGCGTTCGGTGTACGAGATTACTAGAGATCTAAGACTTTGCCGCCCGATAAACACTTGCATTAATTACTACGACAGAACGATAAACAGTATTTGTTTACGTAAAACTGATGATGTCGTCGGTGGGGGGGGGGGGAGAAGGGGCCATGGGGCTCACTATTTAATTACCGAACTAGTAAAGTTGCGACGACAGTTTTTATATCGTAAATAATGGCGAATAGCCGTTAGTAGATACACTCGCGGTACTTAGCTGCTTTCATTGTTTCCATTCGAAATTCTATTTATAGAAAGGGGGTCATGGCGACCTCTACACCGATGTGAATTCGCCCTTTACGTCATGTCTTCCACGCTAACCAGAGTCCATGGCTCGACTATTATTGTAGATAGACAATCTGTTTATTATACTGCGCTTAAACACTATTTGTAGGGACTTTTTAATTATGACTTATGTAGATATTTATCTCCCAAATTCCACTAGCTACGATTAAATCACTGTTAAATGTAAACTTAACTTTTTTGTTTTTGTAATACGATACTATTCATATCTCTTGGCAAGCTTATTATGCATTGATATAATGTTTATATTATAATATAGTATTTAATTATGTTTGCTTACATATATTTTCACAAAATTTTAAAAATATATAATTTTATATTTAATTTTATTTTATTACATTATTTAGTACAATTTTGTATATAATATATAATATTTATAATGTAAATTGCACGTACAATATACGTACGCCGTACATAATCTTAGTCAATATTAGTCAATACATGATAAATAATATATCATAGTAATAAATATTATAATTTACGATTTATATTTAATTGTTTCTCTATAAATCATTGTTTGATTGACATACGTTATTCACATTTGACACGCCTACAATTTCAAAATGGCGCCCAATAACACCAAGGGCATTTCGGTACGTTTTTACCTTAATATAGATTCTGTACTTGCAATTTACGTTATACACATTAGAAATTTATTGCATATTATATATAAATTTTTTTCGTAAATAATTATACGTATATATTTATTTAATATCTGTATTAACACTGTAAATCATTAATTTATAGTTATTTTTTTCGGCATATTTTGTATGTAACATATTAATAAAAAATCAACACATCATATTTTATGAACAGTCATATAACTAGATTTATATTATACCTATTATTATAATATATTATTATTTAAAATAGTATAAGTATCTAATAATCTAATATATCTATCGTAAAATTTAAGATTCATTACTAAATTAGTTAAATATAAATTACATTATAATTCGTGAATATTTTTACTTAATTATTATTATATAATGTAATATTTTTATTAATTAGTTATTATTAGTGTATATAATTTATATTCAATAATTGTATTAATTTAGTGATTAAATACATTGTTAATATAAATAACGAAACTAAATAATAAAAGAAAAACTAATTAATATAAAATCAAAATGTATTCTTTTTAATAGTATACTAAATATTATTAACACATATTTTTATAAACATAATATTTTGTATAATTAACACATATAGAATAATAACATATTTTAATATTAAAATTATATTTAATAATGGGTATATTATATTTACTATTGATGAAAATGTATTTTTATGTTCTAAAAATAATTAGTTTTATATTTACATTTCATATTTTAATATACATTACTAATTTTAAATAAATGTAATATTAATTTTAAAAATGTATTTTATTTAAATTTATTTTTTCTTAGTTTTGTGTAGAATTTTAATTACTATTTCTAAACGGCATTTTCAAATCACAGAACTTTATTTATCATAAACATTAACATTTAATTAAACTTAAAATAAATACTTAATAAAACTCATTTAAAATATATAAAATCCCATATAATTTCTTCTTTTTCACATTTTTACTATTATATCTTTTACACAATTTCTATAGACATGTATATATATATATAAATGTGTCTATATTATATAATTGATTTCATATTATATCACTAAATAAGTAGGTATGTATATTATACTGTATTTATATAACATTCTAATTATGTCTTATCAATGAAATTACTAGGAAAATTCCATCACTATTTTGATATGAGTATTCTCATGAATACATTTATAAAAATAAATTACTCGATACATGTATTTCCATCTTTTATCTCGACAGGATATTGTATATTATTGTATTGTATATTAAAAAAATATTTATTTTATATAAATTGCTATTACATTTTTAATGTCTTTAAATACATTTTCATTGAAATAAGTAGTAATTGTGATTATCAATATTACTAATTAATTTAATGTTTATATATTTTTTATATTTATTGAATATTTCACGATATTTAATTTTCTTCATTTACAGGACGATAAGTACCGCGTTGCTACACAGCCAAAGAGCAATGTTGGCAAAAAGAAGAAGAACAAGAAGATGGACCTGGAAGAGCTCAAGCAAGAAGTTGACATGGATGAGCACACTATCACCATGGATGAACTTGTCAACAGACTCGGAACTAGCCTCGAAAACGTTTGTTTCTATTTTACTGATATAATTACATACGCCTTGCTTTTATTTGCAGTTATTGAATACGGTATCTATGTATAAGCTATCTTATTATGTGTCATATTCATATTTAGTTTACTTCCATGACTAATAATTTATTTATAATATTATAATGCTTTATGGGATATATTAATTAGTACAAAATCATAATCATTGTTGAAGACATTAACAGGTTTTATATCTTTATAATATCAAGTGTATACATAAATTAATGTTATAGTTCAGTAATGTGTTCGCTATGCTGGAATGCCACCTATATCTTATTAGTTTTCAGGTAAGCTTAATGTGGTCAGTGGTTCAGCTGTCTATTTCTGACCGCTCTACACTAGCTGCCTAGTGTGTAAATTTCTAGGACACCTACTAATCAATATCTGACAATCTCTTATCAAGTTTCCTTCTAATGTATATCATATACATATCAATAATTATTTAATACACGCATATATCTGTTGAATGTTCATTAGTTATGGAAATTCTATTATATAATATTTCTGCATGTTATAGTTACATGCATAAGTTATACTAATTATTAATTTTATACTCGTAGTAATTATTCATTATAAACGTAGACAATTGCAAATATATTTTATTGATACAATCTCATTAATATCATATAAGTTATTCACCGAATATGTACAATCTGGCTACATTTCTTATTGCAAATCCTATACTCAGTAATTGATCGATGCTCCATTAAATTGACCCCACGTTCTGATCTAATAATGTCAGCGTTCATCGGGGACTACACAATTACCTCATGCTTTATATACTGCTTTTACATTATCGCATAGTTCTGTTGATGACTATATGTATTAGTTATTTGAATATACTACTCTATCTTTATGGCATATCTATACTTTCAGGGCTTGACTACTGATAAAGCTCGCGAAGTGCTAGAACGCGATGGTCCCAATGAACTGTCCCCGCCGAAAACCACTCCGGAGTGGGTTAAGTTCTGCAAACAGTTGTTCGGAGGGTTCGCCATGTTGCTGTGGGTTGGAGCGATCCTGTGCTTCGTAGCCTATACCATTCAGACCATGAACACTGAAGATCCACCCGGTGATAACTTGTACCTCGGTATCGTATTGACCGCCGTCGTAATCGTTACCGGTTGTTTCGCCTACTACCAGGAAGCAAAGTCATCCGCTATCATGGACTCATTTAAGAATCTCATTCCTCAGGTTTGTACCAGACATTTATATATATATGGATAACTAATATTGTTCATTAAATCATTTTCTCCTTTATAGTTTGCCCTCGTTGTGCGTAACGGCCAAAAGTTGAATTTACATGCCGAGGAGTTAGTTGCCGGCGACATTATCGAAGTGAAATTTGGAGACAGAGTTGCTGCTGATATTCGTGTGATTCAATCTCATGGCTTCAAGGTTTGTTTACAGTTTGCTTACAGTTTGCTTACAGATATTTCTATTACAGACATTTCTCTCAATATATATTGTTATAGCAAATGATATTTACATGCCATGTTCGCTAGGTTGATAACTCTTCCCTGACTGGAGAATCTGAGCCTCAATCCCGTTCCCCCGAATGCACTAGCACGAATCCCCTGGAAACCAAGAATGTTGCTTTCTTCTCTACCAATGCCGTTGAAGGTATATTAATAGTTGTATTACATTTATACTACCGATACTATTTATTCATTAAGATATGCCATGTTATTTATTATGAATTTCTTCAGGTACTTGCCGTGGAATGGTAATTGCTACAGGAGATCGTACTGTCATGGGACGTATTGCTAATTTGGCTTCTGGATTGGAAGTCGGCAAGACTCCAATTGCTATTGAAATTGAACATTTCATCAACATCATCACTGGAGTCGCCGTATTCCTCGGAGTTTCTTTCTTCCTTATCGCTTTCATCCTCGGATACCATTGGTTGGATGCTGTTATCTTCCTCATCGGAATCATTGTCGCTAACGTACCAGAAGGTCTCCTCGCCACGGTTACCGTATGTTTGACTCTGACGGCTAAACGTATGGCCTCCAAGAATTGCCTCGTCAAGAACTTGGAAGCCGTAGAGACTCTCGGTTCGACTTCAACCATTTGCTCCGACAAGACTGGAACACTTACTCAGAACCGTATGACCGTATCCCACATGTGGTTTGACAATAGTATTGTCGAAGCTGATACGAGTGAAGACCAGACCAATGCTAATTTCGATACCACTTCCGAAACCTGGACGAAACTTGCCCGAGTAGCCATGTTATGCAACCGAGCTGAATTCAAGGTGAACCAACAGAATATCCCGGTGTTGAAAAGAGAATGCAATGGAGATGCTTCGGAATCTGCATTGTTAAAGTGCGTTGAATTGACTTGCGGTAATGTAACCAAATTCCGAGCTGACCACAAGAAACTTGCTGAGATTCCATTTAACTCCAGTAACAAATATCAGGTTAAGATCATCTTTCATCATTTATATTCTTTTATACTTATTTGAATTGCATTTGTTTATAAATTCTACTATTTTTATATTACTATCATCTATTTCAGGTATCTGTGCACGAGAACAAGGCAGGATCATTCTTCTTAGTAATGAAAGGAGCTCCCGAAAGAATTCTTGATCGTTGCTCCACTATCATCATTAATGGACACGATGAAGAAATGACTGAAGCCAGGCGTGAAGCCTTCAACTCTGCCTATCTGGAATTGGGAGGACTCGGAGAGCGTGTACTCGGTTAGTTTCATGTGTTATATTCTCATAAATAAGTTCAATTGCGGATTATTAACAATGCAATAAATTATTAATTTGAACTTAAATCATTTAGGTTTCTGCGACTACGAATTGCCCACTGAAACATTTGGTCAAGGATACAAATTTGATTCCGATGAAGAGAACTTCCCATTATCTGGTCTTCGATTTATTGGCCTTATTTCCATGATAGATCCCCCAAGAGCTGCTGTCCCAGATGCAGTTGGAAAATGCCGTTCCGCTGGAATTAAGGTTTTGTTAATCTCAATGATTTGTTATTGAATTTTTGTTATTCACTATCATATATATTTAAATGTAATTTGTACTTTATAATTAGGTAATCATGGTGACCGGAGATCATCCCATCACTGCTCGAGCCATTGCCAAGGGTGTCGGTATCATCTCCGAAGGAACCGAGACCGTCGAGGACATCTCTGCCCGTCTAGGCGTACCCGTAAGCGAAGTGAACCCTCGGGATGCCAAAGCCTGCGTTATACACGGATCCGACCTTCGCGACATGTCTCCGGCCATTCTCGACGACATCATCTGCAACCACACCGAAATCGTATTCGCTCGTACCTCTCCGCAACAGAAATTGATGATCGTCGAAGGTTGTCAACGACAGGGACAGATTGTCGCCGTAACCGGAGACGGAGTCAACGACTCTCCCGCCCTGAAGAAAGCAGACATCGGCGTTGCCATGGGAATTGCCGGATCCGACGTATCCAAACAAGCTGCAGACATGATCTTGTTGGACGATAATTTCGCCTCGATTGTAACTGGTGTTGAAGAGGGACGTCTTATCTTCGACAATTTAAAGAAGTCGATTGCGTACACTCTGACATCCAACATCCCAGAAATCTCTCCCTTCCTCGTCTTCATCTTGGCCGATATTCCCCTTCCCCTAGGAACAATTACCATCTTGTGTATCGATTTAGGAACTGACTTGATTCCGGCCATCTCCCTCGCATACGAACAAGCTGAATCTGATATCATGAAACGGCAGCCACGTGATCCTATGCACGATAAACTAGTTAACGATCGTCTTATTTCAATGGCCTACGGTCAAGTCGGTATGATCCAAGCTTCCGCCGGATTCTTCACCTACTTCGTAATCATGGCTGAAAATGGCTTCTGGCCATCCCGACTCTACGGTCTACGTATGATGTGGGATGCCAAGGGTATCAACGATCTAGAAGATTCGTATGGTCAAGAGTGGACTTACGCTCAGAGGAAGGTGCTCGAATACACTTGCCACACTGCCTTCTTTATGGCAATTGTTGTTGTACAATGGGCTGATCTGATGATCTGTAAAACTAGACGTAACTCCATCATTCACCAAGGAATGATGTTAGTAATTCTCTTGAATAAGTAACTTATTATGTTTATTATTAAGTTACTTTATTAATTTGTTAAAATGTTTCTAAAACATTTATAATTTACAAATTTTTACCACAGGAATCACCATCTGACTTTTGGTTTGTTCTTTGAAACCACTTTGGCTGCCTTCCTTTCTTACTGCCCCGGTCTTGACAAGGGTCTTAGGATGTACCCTCTCCAGTTAGTATTAATATTATTATATCGTTTTTTTAAATTATCCACTTTATATAATTAATTGTTATTTTTACAAACAATTCATTTTTAAATTTATTTAATAGCTACTCCTGGTGGATTATCCCGATGCCATTCTCTTTACTCATCTTCGTCTACGATGAAGTAAGAAAATACTTGATCAGAAGAAGTCCTGGCGGATGGGTCGAATTAGAAACCTATTATTAGATTGTAAGATAACGTTTTCTACCTAGTGTGTGTGCAATTAACTAAATTCATTAAATTTCATTAAATTTATTAAAAGTGTGGTCGAGCACGAGTATCTTTGCAATTTGTAATAAATACATAATAATTTATAAATCCTGATTTTATAATTTCATGTTTATTATTATTAACTACTAGATAATTATATTTGTTTTATTTCTTCAGTGACGACCAATCTGAAATAGCTACATTATTATTTCATAAATAATGGATTTAGTTGCAAGGATGGTGTCATAGATTTTATACTATATTTTCGTGTGAGTGATCAAGAGCTATGTGTTGTATTGTAGAAAGTTATGCCATTAAATCTTTTCACAGCTAATATTATAAATTCTCTGCCTTCTGGTATTAAATAAAAAATCTTTCCAACTATCTTTGACATTAATTAAAATATTCATTTATTGATATATATTCAAAATAATTATATTAATTTGTAGATGTATATATTATTACATCCAATATCACAACATAAACGGTAAATCAATATTCTTTTCTCCTGTTCCTAAGTAAATGGATCCGTATCTTCCAGATCTCGGTACGTGGTAGAATACATATCCCAACCAGCCAAGACTTCTTAGAGTGACTAGACCACTTCCTCTTTCAAATTGAAGTGCCCAAGATTCTGTAAATGTAAAGACATAAAATAGTAAACGATATATAGATTAGTTATAAATGAATTTGAATCGTTCAAAAACCTTTTGGTATGTCTTCGTCGATGCTATCCATGAAGTCGATTGATCTATCGAAGTTGGCGCGTTCCAATAATGTTTTATTTTGAAGATTCTGTGGTTCTCTAAAGTGTACATAATTGTGGAACTTCGAAGACTCCATTACAGAGAGACCTATTTAAATATATGTATTCTATAATTTATGGTGAATTAATTTATTGATTTTATAAGAAAAATAATAAATACAACCAATTGTTTAGCTTTTTTATAAATATTGTCAACAATAATGAAAATATGAAAATTGAATATCAGAATAATAACGAAATTTTAATAGTATTTGTTAAATCAAACCTTGAAAAGATTTGTTATTGTACACATGCCCAGTGGGAGCTCGTAGGAAGGCACCTCGGGGAACTATCCTAGCATCGTTATCAATTTCAGCAATTACTGCAGCTAATCGATTCTCCTCCTTTATTGTAATCTGTAATTTGGTATTTATCAAATTTCTAGAAATAATATATATTTACATTTACCCTAAATTTGGGCCGTTAACATGAAATTTTATTTTACCATTTCTTCTTCTTCATTGTCTTTTTTTTCGCTATGTTCAAATTCGAAAGAAGGGTCACCAATAAATCGGCCTTTAACTAGTTTAGCTTGCTCTCTCCTTTCTTCTGTTGCAGGAGGTAACAGTCCCCATTGAATGCAATTCTTACTGAATAAGAATTAAAACAAATTATATTAATATATTGTATATATTTGATACCCAGTGAAAATTGACTTTCGACCTTCATAAATTTTGTAAAATAATCTTTATAATTTAAATATAATTTGTAGTAGTTATACACAATATATGTTCCTGTTTTACTCATTATTGGTCAACAATTTTATGATCGAAGATCCTATATGGTTATTATAAAAATTGCCAAGAGAATTTAGTATGGTGTTATTAGTAATCACGTATTATTAATTATACTTTTATATAATGTATTTAGTATACTTTATACACATACACACACGCAATCGAATACATATAAGAACACATATACACGCATACCTACACAAATATATATATATATATTTGTGTGTGTTTAATGATAATTATTTAATAATGAACACCTATCAAAGAAAATAAAACATATACCACATTATATTATATATTTGGTGCGCTATAATTAAATTAGGTAAATTTATTATAATAGACTCCGTATATTGAAAATACCATTATATTTATATATATATATTACCTATATAATGTCTTTTTTTGCTCAAATTCATCTTTTTCAATACCTTGAGCAATAAAGTAATCATCTTTTATACCTAGAATTTTACCCCAGAAATAAACTCTATCAAATTTATAGTTGCTTTGCAATATACAAAGTGATGTTTGAAGTGATGCTTTTTGTTCAGGACTAAATACCACCCCACTATTACCTACATAATCAATAGCCAAATGTAAATCATGAGCTTCCATAATTCTTATATTAAATAAATAAATTAACTATAAATATAATGAAGTTTTTAAAAATAGTTTATTTACGTTGCTAAGCATTTAATGCAATCTACTTAACAGCCATCTCAACAGGTTTATTGTCTTTGATTACAATGATTACCGATTTCATTATCAGTGACATTCAAAATAATTTTAAAATAATTTTTATGTTCAATTAATATGAATACTATTGTGCGAAATTCTAGACTAATATTAAATATTTCTAGGGTAAAATATGTTAAATCACCTATCCAATTTAAAGAAAAATCACATATTCATACATCAAAGTTATCTAATTTAAAAACAGGTATAATATAACATTCTTTATATTATAAAATAGTATACAAATTAATATTATTTATTTCTTTCAATTATTTGTATTAAAAACAAATGCATATATTAATTAATTATTTAAAAATTATATTATATAGTTATTATATTGTATTATAGTTGAAAACTGTATTTAATGATATATACAATATTCTAAGCACGCATGACGAGTTTGATTATGCTGTATATATAGGATGGTAGATCGATTGAATAATTTTGGGTAATCTTAAATAGACAAGAATAGAGTATTTATATAGTATGTGTATTCAGTTGGTTAATTTAAACTAAATAAAGATAAAATAAGTAGATAGAAATAAGAAATATATTTGTAATTGATAATATTTGAATACATATTAAACATATTACAGCTATTAACTCTTTACTTTATACGAATTTTTCAAAAGTGCAGTATTTTACCAGGAGATTTTTGTATTTTTTATAAATTTATACCATTTCTCATATAAAATACTAATAATCATTAATAGTAAGTTATCATAATTTCAAAGAGAATTTAATCATTTTTCTGAGAGAATATGAATTAAACTTGTATATTTTTGAGTAACCCTTTTTGGATCAATGTTAAAGATTGTAGCGCTTACGAAATAACCAACGTCACGAATCACCGTGCAAATACTTATAACTAATTACTTACAATTCTATTTTAAAGATATTTCTATTTAAAAATATTCATTTTATAAATATTATTTCAATTTTTAATAAAATGTATTAATATTAATAGGTTTATATAAAATATTATCTAGATAATTAATAATATATATGACAAAAATAAAAATAAAATTATTCATAAGAATTGTATTCATTTATTAATTCGTTTATTGAATATTCCGAATGGATATTAAATAAATATAATTAGAAGTTTCGGTATATATTTGTTTAATTATATATACAATATAAATATACTTAATAAAAACACAAATAAAAAAATAGTTCCTATATACAAAAAAGTAGGTTTAGATTATAAAATTAATAAATTAAATTTTGATTTTTAAAATGGAGAAAATTTCTAATTAAAATGAATATGATGATTATTCTTCTGATGATGCATTAGACGGTATTGTGAATCAGGTTATTATTTATTATATAAACTTTATTATATATACTAAACTAATAACATTATACAATATATATTTATAAGTATAATATAGTGATATATCATATATAATATACAATATATATTATAATTAAAAAATATTTGTATTTTTGTAAATTTCTTACTATGTTTACTTATTTCATATTACTATTGGGTAGAAGAGGACTAGATTCCTGATTTCGATCCAATTCAAGAATGGATCCTTAACTATGAGGTACCTTATTATAAACATTTATATTGTAACAATATTTTAATTCTCTTATTAGTTTTCACGTTTTAAACAAATATTTTTAGAATGGCAGCGACTTATCCGATGACGAGCCACTGGTTCCTGCTACTTCTTCTGGTGTCAGTACATGTAGAGGTAGAGGAAATGCAAGTAGGCGAGCTCGAGGGGTACAATCTACTACCAGGTCTGGTGAGGAGGCATTTCCATCAGAAGGATGGACTTCTAATATACCTTCTTCTGCTGATGTTGCTTTCACAAGTAGAATGGGACCTTCGGAACATTACCTTACCAATGAGTCGGTCTCGGGTTATTTGAAGCAATTCTTGTGCAATACACTTCATCAAGCATCTGGTCTCGTCTTCTATGCTGTATGCAAGTAACAATGGTTTGATAATGTAATGAATAAATTTAAAATAAATAAATAATTTAAAAAAATTATTTTCTAGGGATGAATTTAACGCCGGATGAAAATAACATAGAGGCATATATTGGTGCCATCATCTTCATGAGCATCAGCCCAGTATGACAAGTAAGTCATTATTGGTCAAATAATGAAAAGCATCACATCTCCTACATGTCATCGAGGATCTCTGGTAGACGTTTCCGTAAGATATCGGAAATCTTTCACATTTCGATTCCATCGTAGGAAGTTGCTGGTGATAAACTTCGTAAGGTATACAATATATACGATATTTATATTATATATGCTACAGATATATCTAAAGACAAGTGTTATATATTTATATATAATTACATGCATGTATAATTATCTCAGGTACGTTCGTTTCTGAATGTTTCCGAAAGTAACTTCGCGAAACTCTATTCACCAAATCAACGTCTGTCCGTCGACGAAGTTATGATTGCATACAAAGGTCGGCTTAGTTTTAAGCATTATTTGCCGGCCAAACCTACCAAATATGGCATTAAGTTTTGTGCCATATGAGATTCGGTTACCGGCTATTGAATGCGATTTGAAATTTAAACCGGCAGTGATGCAATGTTAAGTGGGAGAGAAGGATTCACATTTAACATATATTGTATTTCATTATAATGTGTAAATTTAATTATTTTATTATCCTACTTTATATATATTTGTTGTATTATATTTGTACATATTTTCTTATATATACTATTTCTCATATATTGTGGTTATACTAGCCACTGCACTATTGAAGAGGTTCTTGTATATATATTATTTATTTTATTTTATATATTGTATTTTCAATCTTATTGTTTATACTATATTATATGAAGTCACTGACAGTATAAATATATATATATTTAGTAAAAAATAAAATATATATAATGACATATTTTTTTTATTTCTGGAAATTGTTTAAAAATGTATATAATTAAAAAATCAAAACTTTTGTAAAATTTAATTAATTTTAATAATATAAAAACTACACAATTGATAACTTTATTATTTAAAACTTTCTATTAGCATTAATATTCTCAAATTATATATTTAATTTGGTAAAATAGAAATTAATACATTTTGTTAAAATTTTTTTTTTATTTATTTATCTGGAGGCCCGAAATTAATTTTTAATTTTATTATTGAATAAATAATAATTAATTATATAGTAGTTAGTTATTTTTAATATGGGTACAAGTTTTACTTAAGAAATATTTATAGATCTCGAGTTATTAGAAATTATAAAAAACTAACGTAATATACGGTGACTTTTATGTATTATAACTTTTGCTATATTCATTATTTTAATTAATTTTAAAAACCATTGTGAAGATTATTATATTATATATTACTTATACGTGATATTTATATACTTTAATTAATATAAATATTAGTAAAATAATATGTAAACTTAATTAGTTAAAAAATAATTTTTTTTTACATATTCTGGATATATCAAAACTTTATTGTTTTTAATTATAAAATATACTATGGTATGTATATTTTTGTTATTTAATAACATAGATACTTTTATATTCTTAATATTAATATTTACCAAGTTATAAGCTATTTTATTGACCATAGTAAAATATTGAAATATATACTTAAAATCTAATGATTACTATAACCATGTATAGAAAAAATTATCGACTCAAAAATGGTTAATTAATTAATTATAATTCTTTTTCTTTCATAGTTTACACTAATTATAATCTAAATTTAGTATGTAAGATTAAGTAATTGATAAATTCAAATTATTTTATTTCATTATATAGATGATATAATAGTTCAACTTTTATATGTTGATTGCATATAAGAAATATTGATATTAAAAAAGATGCAATATTTTATAAAATATTTATATTATTTTCAAATTGAATTATAGTATTTATTTTAATAAATACAATCAAATTTAAAATAGATCAATTTATATATTTAAACATATTTATATTCAAACGTAATTTTCTTTATATTAATTAATAAATAAAATAAATTCTATTAATATTCATGTTCTGAATTAAAAAGTACATATTTATATTAAGAATATTCTTTAATTTGAGATATAATATTTATAATTAATAATTATTGACTATTAAATTCCTTATGTTTTCCTGATAAATTTGTAAATAAACACATTTAAAATACAATGTATATTTTTTAATATTTTAAAATTGAATATTTAAAGTAAAATATTTAATTATAAAGTTCTGTGGATTTTTTTATGATAGTAAATAAATAAAATATAAAGCTATTTGTGTTTTTATTCGTTATAATAGATAAATAAATTGGCTTTAAATATTTTATATTTCGATAAGTAGTTATTGATTTATAAACATTTTAAAATAAGTCGACCAATATTATTGTGGAGTATGTTAATCCTTTAAAAAATTAATTAACAATGAGAATAAATTATAATAACAATATCAATATATTACTCAATATATAAGTTATAAAATTGTTATACATTGGAAGCACTCCTTTTAATGTCATATATTTTGCAACCCAGGAATCCCATTCCAAGCTTAAAAGATCAGACGGAGTAATCACATGATAATGTTCTTGCTAGAATGTGTTCATATTTGCAATATTTTCTTTCTTAGATGTAATCCTCCGATTACTATTGATCAGAATAATAAGATACCGGATTGATAAAGATACACAAATGCATCATCTACACGAAACCCATCGTCTATATGTGCCTCTAGACACCAATCGCTTGCCCATAATAGTTTAACATAGTAATAAGGATAGGTAGTCAAACTTCTGATATTAGTTTGAGACCGTTTACATGACTGTTATATTGAGATATATATGACTGTTATATATGACAGACTATAATACCATAATTATAACTGCATAAAGTGTTAATATGTGTTTCACAGTTCAGGTAGCGCTACATACGACATGGAAATTAAAGTGCTTTATTGACAATAAATACTGTGAACTTTGCAAGTGTTATTGTTATTGATATTATTATAATAGATGTGACTTATTTACAATATATTTATACATTATCTCAATGGTAGGCATACATTTACACTTTTATTATCTCCCAGGCTTTATTGTATTATCCTATGATTAGGTATATATATATATATAGGTATATAGGTATATATAGGTATATAGGTATATATATAGGTATATATAGGTATATATATATAGGTATATATATATATGTATATATATATATATATATATATATATACCTATATATATATATATAGGTATATATATATATATATATATATATATACCTATATATATATATATAGGTATATATAGGTATATTTATATATATATATATATATATATATATATATTTCATTGAATGGCAATATTAATTAAAGTATACCATCATAGGAAATAATATAAATTACGAATTGTATATAAAAATTAATACTTAGTGTTTGCTGTATGTAGGAATTAAATTAATGATTTCATAGATATCACCTGAAAATACATAATTTGTTACTAAATTCTAGATCAAATAATCCAACCACTGGCTGTCATCTATATTTGAATAGTTATTTTTTAAAATAAATATAAATCAACTCAAACTTAACTTAATACTAATTAATTAGTAATATTTAAATATTATATAACAATGTTGCATATTGACAAATCATCATGCTTTTCAGAATTTATCAGAACTTAGGTGGCATGTTATAGTAAAATATTTATGAAGTTTCTATAAATCTTGTGTTCTGAATAATTCTTGCAATGAAAATATGATGATTTAAGCAATAATGCTTATACTTGGTAATTTTTTGAGCTGTTTTCCCATTTTTTGCATAACATAATAGAATCACTTTAATTTGAATACTTCTACATTCTTACACCACAGTTCTCTTCCTGAATGCGTAATCAGTTGTTACTAGATTGCTTATTGTAAGAAATTAATTACGTATTATCCATTTTAATTTATTATTCAGTTAAGTTGATCCAAAATTTGTATTAAATCTTTCATTATAAAATATTTCTCGGTAGAATTGTTGTTGCAGAGATCAAATAAAATAGTGCCCTTCGGATTCATAAACTTCCTTCACAAGTGAATTGTAGTCTTAGATATCCTTTTACTTATTATTAATATTGCATTTTAGAACATCTACAAAGCATTGCAATACTGTCTGTATAAAAGATGCCAAATCCGTCTGCAGAAGGGAATTAGACTCTTGGAATTAGATATTGCATCTAGCTTCATTTTGAAATTTTATTGTATCTTCAAATTGTATTTAGTTATAGTTATTAATTGATTTATATTTTATTTATTTATTCAATATAAGTTATTAAATTCATCTCCGAGATAAAATTATGAATTTTGTATATAGCTACATTTAGGTTATATCTTTTTCATTTATTTTTTCAATCAAATATATAAATTATAATAATTATTTTTTGGTATATTTTATAGTAAAATATTCTAATAAAGTTGTTTTCATTTTAAAAGGATAATTCTAATATTTTAGTTGTTTGTTATGATATATATTCCTTGAAGATTTTATGATAGACTGTGATTATTTTTGTTGTATCTTCAACAGAATATATTATAATCAAAACTTTAAACATTACATTTTATATTTATTATTGTTTTATATCGCCATGGAATATTTACGAATAATTATACTAATAATGTTGTAGTTCAGATCGAACATGAGAATAATGTAATAAGGATTGAAGGTCATATAGCTGAAGAGTCTTCTCATCAGATTTATCTAGACAACGAAGGCAAAGCTTGCCCAATCTGCAGTTTAAATGCCAAAGTTGCACACACAGTTTGTTTTTAATCTACGATTTGTTACATTATTCCAAATGTTAAATTTTCGAAATTATTTCATACCGAAGAGAATTATCGAAAAGTTTTGAATTATTTATTACCTAGCTATGTTTCCGACATCAGGTAATCTTAATGGATAAAAGCATTTGAAATGCAATCTCTATTTCTATTTCTACAGGATGTTTTGATTCTCGAACAATTCCTACGACGTGACGGAACCCTGCTGCCTAGAAGTATCACCGGAGTGTGTTTACGTAGTCAGAAGCAATTGGCTAAACTCGTGCACCAGGCACAAAGAGCTGGTTTGTTGTAAGACAATAGCGATATTGTTACAAATGCGATAACTAGGCACCTTGTTTCTTAATTAAGACTTCGATAAATAAAAACAAATTCTTATTTATGGATATATTAAAATTAATAATAATATTTCGTACCCATAATAAAAAACGTATCAACTATCAATAATTATTAATTTTACATTCACATCATTTATCACAGGATTAATGCCTGAACTTAGGCCAATATTGGAGGGTAATAAAGAAAGAGTAAATATGAAAAGCAATCACAAATGGAGAAAATATAACATATTCTATAACGACTAAATAAATCGTTGATTACATTCGTTGTTTATTACACGGTTCATTGCACTCCGATCACCGAGCAGTCGTTGGTGTACTGTGGCCTGATTCCGAGGTGATCCGGTTTCAAGCGCATGAGTTTCACGTGTTTGGCGAGAGTCAGACCTTCAGCGGCTCCGTGATCGTAAGCAGTCATAACGGCTGTTTAAGGAGTAGTGGTTAAGAGATGGCTAAGAGAGGGAAAAGGGGAGAGGGAGGAATAAGGAGATGAGAAGAGCAAATTAGTTTAGGATATGGGATAGGAGGGGGGTACAGTGTAGAGGTAGGAATAGGGAAAGAAGAGAAAATTAGGGTAGGATATGGGATAGGAAATGAGTAGGGAAGAGGAGGACAGTGTAGAGGTAAGAACAGAGGTGAACAGTGATGATAGAGGGAGGAGTAGGAGAGTAAAGAGGAACTGTGGGGAGATGATTGTAACATAGAGGAAACTGGTGAGGTGTAGGACACAGGATTAGCGGAAGGTGTAGGACACATGATTAAAGGAATGTATAGGACACAGGATTAGACGAAGGTGTAAGACACAGGATTAGAGGAAGGTGTAGGACACAGAATTAGAGGAAGGTGTAGGACACATGATTAAAGGAAGGTATAGGACACAGGATTAGAGGAAGGGGTTAGGCTACGGGAGTCGACTAACTGGCCGTGATTGGAATCGACAGTGTTTCTATTTCATTGATAATCTTCAACGAGTGTTCAATATAGCCGATGCCAGGTTGACCGCTTGTTAATCCACTTGCAATCGCGTAGATTTCTACACTGAGTTCAGCTACCATCCCAGCTGCAACCTTAATAATGAGTTGAATTGCAGTCAATTATGAACACTTGATCATAATTAATATATTAAATATTTGAAATGAGATGTATTTTGTCTGTTATTATTTGTTTGAAACAAATAAAAGTAGACAAATATTGAATTGTTAAAATGTGAATGAAATAATATTATCTCCTAATTTTAATAATGATAATAAATGAAAAGAAAGTTTAATTATAACATTCTTTATGTATTATAAATAGTGGTATAACGTGATCTCTTACCAGGGTACTTGTTAATTAGAAAGGAAGCCGTATTAGAAAGAAACCTTCGATGAATTCTCCACCAACCATTCCGACTTTGTAGACGACCTTGAGTCCGCTGGACGGCGGAGGTTGAATGACTTTGAAACGACACGAGTCCACTCCGTTATTACGTAACTGCAGACGTATTGAATACATGCAGCCCTCGCGTAAAACACCGAAGTCGAGTCGAGTTGGAAGGACGAGGAAGCCTACGGAAGTGGCGAGGGCAGGAGAAATGTGTACATGTAGATATAAGGAGAGGAGATAAAGTATAGGAATGAATCTGAGAACAGCCCGTATAGTAATTTTTGATACATGAGTCTATAGATGAAGATAATATGAATATTGATATAATAATCAATGAGTAGAATAAAATGTATTCAATAGAATTGTTAAAACTTTTACAATAAATTTAAGGATTTTATATTAGAAATTATAACAAATTAATTTGTAGTATTATTTCAAATTTTATAAATTTATTAACTAAATGTGATAAATTTATTAGTAATTTATGTTTTTTATTATAATAATTTTATATAAAAACAAGATTATATTATTAAATTATATATTTAATATATATTTAGAAGTAATATTTTGCTATTGAATATAGAATATTTGTATTAAAAACCTCTCATGGCCTCTATCTTATTAGAACTTCCGGCCATGATGGAAGTGTTCACTTTTCTCCTTACAGCTGATTCAATACTTGAGAACTGGGAGTAAGATCAGAATGACTTAAATTCATGTTTTACAAAAAATGGATGCAATGTTAACATAAAAAGTAGGCAGATTTGCGAGAAGAAAAAACCTTGACATTGGGATCAGGATTATTTCTACTGGCGGATAAATATTTTGGTAAATTCAAATCTCTGATAGGCAATTCATAAACTGTGGGGGAGATAGATTAAAGTATATCTTATTGTAATATATTGTAGCCTTCATAGAAAATTGATAATTTACACTTCTTTACAAATAAATATAATTGTTTTACTCAATAATATTAAATATGATAATTACAAATGTTAACTGCATTTAACATGTTTTAATTATGTAACTATTATTCAATACAAGTTTGATTGTCAAAACAATAATTTAATTATCAATAATGTAGATTTTCCAGATTTTTACCTTCTGGATGTTCCATTATAGAAGCATTTGATTCCTTAGGTGTGGGTCCAGCTGATAGAAATTGTTTTTATTAAAAATTATTAAAAATACAGTAATAATATTGTTCATTTTTATCTATCAAGAATTTGTTATTTAGATTTAAACTGGAAATTTGTGAGAGATTTTATTGAATTGTAATGAGGTAGGTAGAAAAGAGGCAGGTAGTAGCGAGGTAGGTAGTAGTGAGGTAGGTAGGAGTGATGTAGGTAGGAGTGAGGTAGGTAGTAGTGAGGTAGGTAGTAATGAGGTAAGTAGTAGTGAGGTAGGTAGTAATGAGGTAGGTTGTAGTGAGGTAGGTAGTAGCGAGGTAGGTAGTAGCGAGGTAGGTAGTAGTGAGGTAGGTAGGAGTGATGTAGGTAGGAGTGATGTAGGTAGGAGTGAGGTAGGTAGTAGTGAGGTAGGTAGTAATGAGGTAAGTAGTAGTGAGGTAGGTAGTAATGAGGTAGGTAGTAGTGAGGTAGGTAGTAGTGAGGTAGGTGGTAGTGAGGTAGGTAGTAGTGAGGTAGGTGGTAGTGAGGTAGGTAGTAGTGAGGTAGGTAGTAGTGAGGTAGGTAGTAGTGAGGTAGGTAGTAGTGAGGTAGGTAGTAGTGAGGTAGGTAGTAGTGAGTAGGTAGTAATGAGGTAGGTAGTAGTGAGGTAGGTAGTAGTGAGGTAGGTAGTAGTGAGGTAGGTAGTAGTGAGGTAGGTAGTAGTGAGGTAGGTAGTAGTGAGGTAGGTGGTAGTGAGGTAGGTGGTAGTGAGGTAGGTAGTAGTGAGGTAGGTAGGAGTGAGGTAGGTAGTAGTGAGGTAGGTAGTAGTGAGGTAGGTAGTAGTGAGGTAGGTAGTAGTGAGGTAGGTAGTAGTGAGGTAGGTAGTAGTGAGGTAGGTAGTAGTGAGGTAGGTAGTAGTGAGTAGGTAGTAATGAGGTAGGTAGTAGTGAGGTAGGTAGTAGTGAGGTAGGTAGTAGTGAGGTAGGTGGTAGTGAGTTAGGTAGTAGTGAGGTAGGTAGTAGTGAGGTAGGTAGTAGTGAGGTAGGTAGTAGTGAGTTAGGTAGTAGTGAGGTAGGAGATGGAGTAGTCAGTAGAGTGTCTAACATGGTCGATGAGTTATTTGTTTGCAAGCTTGTGCTGGAGTCGGATTATTTGGTCGAATGGCACGAGGAGATCCCAATCCGCTTGCGTGTGACGGTGTTGGGTTGAAGGGGCGTGTCCGTCCTATGACGTAATGTATTGTTGTGCAATGAAGCTATATATAGATATACGACTAAACATCATGCAACCTCATTTATCCATTGTTGGTACTTTGTTATATATATTATCATATTTATATTGTTCATCAACATTATAACAAAACTATTTTTAATTATAATTTGTGTATTTAGCAAATACATATATAGTAAACAGATCAAAATTCACATATAAATACACTCAACTACAAAATACTTACAATACAAAAAATCTAACTTACGATTTGCCACACAACTTGTGACATGTACTTAATATAAAGACAACTACAACCCAAATCCAAACCCACATACTAAATCCCAAATAACTTATTTCGATTGGATTCAAAAAGTTTAGTATTCAGACTCTTTACATATGGAACCGCCTTCCCAAAGAACTATTATCCACCAAACCTTTCACAATGTAGCTTAGAGCAAACTATAAATCTACACGCTAAAGTGAGAATAATCATATTCCTTGATATCTTGTACCTACACATTTTGAACCTAGACTCCCTTCTGGATCTTACTTTCATTTTACTTTACTTGATCGTAATCTTCACATTAAATATTACAAAAGCATACACTCAAATAATTTCAATTTCAATTTATATTACTTTTTTTTACAAAAATCTATTGAAACCGTCGTTAGAAGGAGATATATTCGCGATATCCGTTAAGTTTTCACTTTCTTTTGTCATCTCAGAAGATGGTACAGCTGTGAAATTAGATAGAATAATTATATATGAATATCAATGTTTTTAATTCT
This sequence comes from Osedax frankpressi, assembly GCA_964035775.1. NCBI lineage: Eukaryota > Metazoa > Annelida > Polychaeta > Sabellida > Siboglinidae > Osedax > Osedax frankpressi. Next base: position 13,214,885 of record OZ038314.1, read on the forward strand.
TATGATTGCTTGCCTATGTTATTCGATCTATTATATTCTATAATTATAAATGTTTATTAATCATTATCTATCTTTATTTATGTAAATGTCTAACTGGAATCTGTGCTCGTAAGTGATTTGCGAAAGCCGTTATTCAGATCAATCTGATTGGTCGGATTGTTCAGAGAAGAATCTCGAGAGTGAGCAAGGTCGTGGGTTAAATTTGACATATTTGGCATCTGTTGGATAATTAGACAGCAATTATTTTTTATTTAATTGAAAAAATTACAAGTATTTCATTTTATTGAAATTGTATTATTTAATATTTATAGTTTAATAATAATGAATATATATATTATAATTTAATATATATATATATTAATTATAATTAATCATTTCTAAATATTTGTTTACAATTCAAACATTTAAAGTATTAATTCTGTAAAGTAATTGATGTTTTTAATTTGAAATTCCTTCATGTTTTAATCATTAATTATTAGAATCCAACAAATAAATTATTAATATAACTTTAATATTAATTATGAGTCTTAGTTTCCTTGACAGTATGCACCCGGGGGTGGGGATGGGAGGGGATGGGCTAGGGGGCAGTAAGCGCGTCTAACGTTCAGAGAACGAAGGAATGCTTTTCCGACGTCGCTGTCAAAGTAAGAAGGGACGCTGCGAGAGTGTAACATATCTCTCGCCTCGTCGACTAATCGCTGTTGTTCTGCGCGACTGTCGCACTTATCGCTCCGCGAGACGGCGCGCGCCTTCGTAGGGGGCGTGTCCACGGGTGGGCGTGTCGCCCGCTCAAAAACTGCCGACACATCGCCTGAGTTGAATGGGTGGCGTCGGATTTAATTAAGGAAACACGGGTGGACTACATATCGAATACATCGCGGATACGGACGTAGAGGGATACGGAGTATGTCTACATAGTATGTAGTACATACCCTCTACGTGACCACGTCCATATGGAGTATGTCTACATACCCTCTACGTGCATAGGTCCATATGGAGTATGTATACATACCCTCTACGTGCATACGTCCATATGGAGTATGTCTACATACCCTCTACGTGACCACGTGCATATGGTGAATGACTACGGAGAAAGGGCGGTAACTGTAGAAGATTAAGTCAGTATTGAGAAGGTGTATTAACCAAGGATCCGATGTGTTAAACTCCATGTATGAAGTTATAATTCAACACATTCAGAGAGAATAGATTTGCAATAATACACAAAACGAACCTTCGATGAATGGATCTTTTGTAATTGGTTCCGTATTTCTCGACTGAAGAATTTAGTGTGGAATGAAATTAAAGTAGAATAACAGAGCTAACCCCTCTTTTACCCTAGAGCTAACCACTTCTCCAACCTAAAGCTAACCCCTCCTCCACCTAGAGATAACCCCTCTTTTACCCTAGAGCTAACCCCTCCTTTACCCTAGAGCTAACCCCTCCCCCTATAGTTAATCCCTCCTCTAACCTAAAGCTAACCCATCCTCCCCCTAGATCTAACCACTTCTCAACCCTAAAGCTAACCCCTCCTCCATCCTAGAGCTAACCACTTCTCCACCCTAAAGCTAACCCTACATCTACCCTAGAGCTAACTCCTCCTCCCCCTAGAACTAACCCCTCCTTTACCCTAGAGCTAACCCCTCCTTTACCCTAGAGCTAACTCCTCCTCCTCCCCCTAGAGCTAACCCCTCATTTACCCTAGAGCTAGCCTCTCCTTTACCCTAGAGCTAACCCCTCCCTCCTAGAGCTAATCCCTCCTCCATCCTAGAGCTAACCACTTCTCAACACTAAAGCTAACCCTTTCTCCACTCTAGAGCTAACCCTTCCTCTACCATATAGCTAAACCCTCCCCCACCATATAGCTAACCCCTCCTCCCTTAGAACTAACTCCTCCTCCCCATAGAGCTAACCCCTCCTTTACCCTAGAGCTAACCCCTCCTCTACCCTAGAGCTAACCCCTCCTGTACCCTAGGGCTAACCCTTCCTTCACCATACAGCTAACTCCTCCCCAACCCTAGAGATACCCCTACCTCTACCCTAGAGCTAACCCCTACTCTACCCTAGAGCTAACCCCTCCTCTACCCTAGAGATAACCCTTCCTCCCACTAGAGCTAACCCCTCCTCTACCCTAGAGCTAACCCCATCCTCTACCCTAGGTCTAAGTTGCCATCCCCCTACTCCGTTCGCCTACCATTCTACTCTCCGGGTCATTGGTGTAATGCATGTTGGAGTCGAAGGTGTCCCGGTCCAATACGGCTTCGCAGTAGCTCTTGAGACCCGCAGATAACGAGTAGCGATGCTCTTCACCTAGCGGTGGGTACTGCAACAACTGGCGCATCTCGAGTACTCGCGGAGCAGACCCTGGGGCCGGAGGACACGCCCCCGGTGTGCAGGCGTTACCGAGTGAATGACCAATGGAAAGTCCTCTGCCGAGGCGGGTTCCAAGAGGAGGACCGGGTTTCTTCTTCTGGGTATTTTGTAGAGACATTTGAGATGGAGAGGGAGAGGGAGAGGGAGATGGTGAGGGAGATGGTGAGGGAGATGGTGAGGGAGATGGTGAGGGAGATGGTGAGGGATGGTGAGAGGGAGAGTGAGAGGGAGATGGTGAGGGAGATGGAGAGGGAGAAGGATAGGGAGAGGGAGATGGAGAGGGATAGGGAGATGGAGAGGAAGAGGGAGATGGAGAGGGAGATGGAGATGGTGAGGCAGATGGAGATGGTGAGGATGATGGAGAGGGAGAGAGGTAGAGGGAGGTGGAAATGGGGATGGGGAGGAAGACGAAGAGGGAGAGGGAAATGCAGAAGGATATGGAGATGTAGATGGAGAGGGAGATTGAGATAGTGAGGATGATGGAGAGGGAAGGGAGATGGAGAGAGAGATTGAGAGGAAGATGGAGATTGATATGGAGATGGAGATGGTGAGGGAGATGGAGATGGAAATGGTGATGGAGAGGAAGATAGAGAGGAAGATGTAGATGGTGAGGTAAATATGGAGAGAGAGAGACCAGGAGAGGGAGATGGAGATGAAGATGGAGATGGGGAGAGAGATGGAGAGTGAGATAGGGGGATATATGGAGAGAAATGGGGAGGGAGAGGGAGAATGAGAGGTAGAGGAGGGGGATGGAGAGGGAGAGGGAGTAAGAGAGTAAGGAAGATCGAGAGCGAGAGGAAGAGGGGAGATAAAGAGCACTATTATAATTTCATATAATCACTATGGCCACTGTAACTACACCTAACTACAATAACTCTAATACTTTTATTAGGTTTAGAAGTAACCTCGACCACCGGAAGTGTTTTAAGATCTCTGCAAATTAATCCACTAGGTAGAAGTTGTGCATTTTGTCGAGGCACAAACCACTTTTCTGAATTAGGAATAGTTTCTGTCTTTCTCAAAATTGTAATACCTGCGAAAGACAAAATACAAATGTATATATGTCTTACTTTTGTGTGTGTATTTAATCATGTACAATCGTTTGTAATTGTGTGTAATCATTTGTAATTGGATGTAATCATTTGTAATTCTGTGTAATCATTTGTAATTAGATGTAATCATATTTAATCATATTTACTCGTATGTAATCATGTGTATTTTTTTTCTTATTATTTTATATTCTTGTATGTAACCATATTTTATTTTATATATTTATTATGTTATTATGTGTTATGTAATATAATTAGTATATTATGTATATGTTGTGTTATTATATTTCCATTTGTTATCATGATATTATAATCATATATTATTGTATAAATTTAATGTGTTGTAGAATATTAATATATGGTTTAGTGTGATATAAATATAAATTACAATTAAATACAATCTATATTTTCAATGGTTGAATATTATCTTTGTAGCACTAAATATAATTTATTTAACCAACAATGATATACTTTTATATCATTTAGTTAGTACTAGTAATGCATTGTAAAGTGATTTATAGATGATATTTGAATTGCAAGTAATACGGAATGATATTTTGGTGTGGATATGAAACCTGTGACATTGGGATGATCGGTCAATGGATCGGTCAGTATGGCAGTGCATGGATCCTCTTCACACTCGAGCAGGTAGTCGTGAATATCCTTTGTAAGATGTCAGGAGGGTATATGTAAAGATATATAAATAGCCAATTTAGATTGGTTAATGTGAAATTATTTACTTTAGGGAAAATCTTTCTTTTTTTAAGGATCTTTTAAAAACATAATGGGGGTATTATTACCTGATATCTGAGCAACTCGAATCCACTTCCGTTTGGCTCTACGATGAAGAACCTGGGAGCATGCCTTTGATACGTGGTAATCGTTTGGAGCTCGGGTTCTTCTGCCCTTTCCACTTGCGTACGACCTGAGTTGTCATAGAGGTGAAAGACTAAACGAAATTCCTTATACAACATTATCTCTAAATATCATAGATAACAGGCGAGGTGAAACTAACTTCGCTTCACTGGCAATAAAGAAAATACAAAACTAAACCCAACAATCTAATTATGGTACCCCTATGTATTAATGATTGTTACTATGGTTACTATAGATATCTATTAAAACTCTACGCCTCGATAGAAATGCACACATATTAAGGTCTGTTAATATTTAAATTAGGCTAATAATATTTTATACTTTGATGACGAGTTTAAAAAAATAATGCAAATTAGATAATGAAAAGATAGATAATACTGCATGATGATGATAGATAATGATAAAATAAATAATAATGAGTTAGATAGAGTTAACATACCGTCATTATAAACTTTGAAACAATTTCCATCATTATCTTTAGTACTAAATATAACTTGTTCAGATGTTTTCAGTGTAAATATCTGCAAAACAGAAGCAAAATTGAAATTTGACGGAGTAAAGTTTCTATACACAGCACAAGTATTAAAAAGATGTTTTTAGTCATTAAATTAAATTAAATTTTATATGATATGTCCAATTCTAAATATTCTATTTAAATTATATTTCACAAACCAACTATATTTAGTAACTATATACATGTACTACAAATGAAATTGAAATGAATGTATTGCTGATTACCTGGAAAGTTTGCTCAGATTTAGGGAAATAAGAGAGATTTCCTTGTTCGTAGATTCGGATACTACCACCAGACTCATGGTACAAGGTACTGCTACCGTCCACACTCAAGGCCAACATGGAACCTAGTAAACGTGTGTGTTGGATGAACGTGGAGTAGAGATCAGAGTATTCGCTGGGATTCTCATGGTAGATAGGATTATAGTAATGTAGTCATGTACCTTAATATATTGTTAGCTTATATCAAAATCTACGTATATAAAAACTACTTATAGATAATCTACTTATATAAAAACTACTTATAATAAAAACTACTTATATAAAAACTACTTATATAAAAACTACTTATAGTAAAAACTACTTATATAAAAACTACTTATAGATAATCTACTTATATAAAAACTACTTATAGATAATCTACTTATATAAAAATTACTTATAATAAAAACTACTTATATAAAAAATACTTATAGTAAAAATTACTTATATAAAAACTACTTATAGATAATCCACTAATATAAAAACTACTTATATTAAAAACTACTTATATAAAAACTACTTATAGTGAAAACTACTTATATAAAAACTACTTATAGCAAAATCTACTTATATAAAAACTACTTATAGTAAAAACTACTTATATAAAAATTACTTATAGATAATCCACTAATATAAAAACTACTTATAGTAAAAACTACTTATATAAAAACTACTTATTGATAATCTACTTATATAAAAAATATTTATAGTAAAAACTACTTATATAAAAACTACTTATAGATAATCTACTTATATAAAAACTACTTATAGAAAAAACTACTTATATAAAAACTACTTATAGTAAACACTACTTATATAAAAACTACTTATAGATAATGCACTTATAAAAAAACTACTTATAGATAATCTACTTATATAAAAACTACTTATTGCAAAATCTACTTATATAAAAACTACTTATTGCAAAATCTACTTATATTAAAACTACTTATAGATAATCTACTTATATAAAAACTACTTATAATAAAAACTACTTATATAAAAACTACTTATATAAAAACTACTTATAGTAAAAACTACTTATATAAAAACTACTTATAGATAATCTACTTATATAAAAAATACTTAAAGATAATCTACTTATATAAAAATTACTTATAGCAAAATCTACTTATATAAAAACTACTTAAAGATAATCTATTTATATAAAAACTACTAAAGATAATCTACTTATATAAAAACTACTTAAAGATAATCTACTTATATGAAAACTACTAAAGATAATCTACTTATATAAAAACTCCTAAAGATAATCTACTTATATAAAAATTACATATAGCAAAATCTACTTATATAAAAACTACTTAAAGATAATCTACTTATATAAAAACTACTTATAGTAAAAACTACTTATATAAAAACTACTAAAGATAATCTACTTATATAAAAACTACTTATAGATAATGTACTTATAAAAAAACTACTTATAGATAATCTAATTATTGCAAAATCTACTTATTTAAAAACTACTTATAGATAATCTACTTATATAAAAACTACTTATAATAAAAACTACTTATATAAAAACTACTTATATAAAAACTACTTATATAAAAACTACTTATAGTAAAAACTACTTATATAAAAATTACTTATAGCAAAAATCTACTTATATACAAACTACTTAAAGATAATCTATTTATATAAAAACTACTTATAGTAAAAACTACTTATATAAAAACTACTAAAGATAATCTACTTATATAAAAACTACTTAAAGATAATCTACTTATATAAAAACTACTTATAGTAAAAATTACTTATATAATAACTACTAAAGATAATCTACTTATAGTAAAAACTACTTATATAAAAATTACTTATAGCAAAATCTATTTATATAAAAACTACTTAAAGATAATCTACTTATATAAAAACTACTTATAGTAAAAACTACTTATAAAAAAACTACTAAAGATAATCTACTTATATAAAAACTACTTATAGTAAAAACTAATTATATAAAAACTACTAAAGATAATCTACTTATATAAAAAACTACTTATAGTAAAAACTACTTATATAAAACTACTTAAAAATAATCTACTTATAAAAAAATACTTATAGCAAAATCTACTTATATAAAAACTACTTAAAGATAATCTACTTATATAAAAACTACTTATAGTAAAAACTACTTATATAAAAACTACTAAAGATAATCTACTTATATAAAAACTACTTATAGATAATGCACTTATAAAAAAACTACTTATAGATAATCTACTTATTGCAAAATCTACTTATATAAAAACTACTTATAGATAATCTACTTATATAAAAACTACTTATAATAAAAACTACTCATATAAAAACTACTTATATAAAAACTACTTATAGTAAAAACTATTAATATAAAAACTACTTATATAAAAACTACTTATATAAAAACTACTTATAGTAAAAACTACTTATATAAAAACTACTTATAGATAATCTACTTATATAAAAACTACTTAAAGATAATCTACTTATATAAAAATTACTTATAGCAAAATCTACTTATATAAAAACTACTTAAAGATAATCTACTTATATGAAAACTACTTATAGTAAAAAATACTTATATAAAAACTACTAAAGATAATCTACTTATATAAAAACTACTTATAGTAAAAACTACTTATATAAAAATTACTTATAGCAAAATCTACTTATATAAAAACTACTTAGAGATAATCTACTTATATAAAAACTACTTATAGAAAAAACTACTTATATAAAAACTACTTATAGTAAACACTACTTATATAAAAACTACTTATAGATAATGCACTTATAAAAAAACTACTTATAGATAATCTACTTATATAAAAACTACTTATTGCAAAATCTACTTATATAAAAACTACTTATTGCAAAATCTACTTATATTAAAACTACTTATAGATAATCTACTTATATAAAAACTACTTATAATAAAAACTACTTATATAAAAACTACTTATATAAAAACTACTTATAGTAAAAACTACTTATATAAAAACTACTTATAGATAATCTACTTATATAAAAAATACTTAAAGATAATCTACTTATATAAAAATTACTTATAGCAAAATCTACTTATATAAAAACTACTTAAAGATAATCTATTTATATAAAAACTACTAAAGATAATCTACTTATATAAAAACTACTTAAAGATAATCTACTTATATGAAAACTACTAAAGATAATCTACTTATATAAAAACTCCTAAAGATAATCTACTTATATAAAAATTACATATAGCAAAATCTACTTATATAAAAACTACTTAAAGATAATCTACTTATATAAAAACTACTTATAGTAAAAACTACTTATATAAAAACTACTAAAGATAATCTACTTATATAAAAACTACTTATAGATAATGTACTTATAAAAAAACTACTTATAGATAATCTAATTATTGCAAAATCTACTTATTTAAAAACTACTTATAGATAATCTACTTATATAAAAACTACTTATAATAAAAACTACTTATATAAAAACTACTTATATAAAAACTACTTATATAAAAACTACTTATAGTAAAAACTACTTATATAAAAATTACTTATAGCAAAAATCTACTTATATACAAACTACTTAAAGATAATCTATTTATATAAAAACTACTTATAGTAAAAACTACTTATATAAAAACTACTAAAGATAATCTACTTATATAAAAACTACTTAAAGATAATCTACTTATATAAAAACTACTTATAGTAAAAATTACTTATATAATAACTACTAAAGATAATCTACTTATAGTAAAAACTACTTATATAAAAATTACTTATAGCAAAATCTATTTATATAAAAACTACTTAAAGATAATCTACTTATATAAAAACTACTTATAGTAAAAACTACTTATAAAAAAACTACTAAAGATAATCTACTTATATAAAAACTACTTATAGTAAAAACTACTTATATAAAAACTACTAAAGATAATCTACTTATATAAAAAACTACTTATAGTAAAAACTACTTATATAAAACTACTTAAAAATAATCTACTTATAAAAAAATACTTATAGCAAAATCTACTTATATAAAAACTACTTAAAGATAATCTACTTATATAAAAACTACTTATAGTAAAAACTACTTATATAAAAACTACTAAAGATAATCTACTTATATAAAAACTACTTATAGATAATGCACTTATAAAAAAACTACTTATAGATAATCTACTTATTGCAAAATCTACTTATATAAAAACTACTTATAGATAATCTACTTATATAAAAACTACTTATAATAAAAACTACTCATATAAAAACTACTTATATAAAAACTACTTATAGTAAAAACTATTAATATAAAAACTACTTATATAAAAACTACTTATATAAAAACTACTTATAGTAAAAACTACTTATATAAAAACTACTTATAGATAATCTACTTATATAAAAACTACTTAAAGATAATCTACTTATATAAAAATTACTTATAGCAAAATCTACTTATATAAAAACTACTTAAAGATAATCTACTTATATGAAAACTACTTATAGTAAAAAATACTTATATAAAAACTACTAAAGATAATCTACTTATATAAAAACTACTTATAGTAAAAACTACTTATATAAAAATTACTTATAGCAAAATCTACTTATATAAAAACTACTTAGAGATAATCTACTTATATAAAAACTACTTATAGTAAAAACTACTTATATAAAAACTACTAAAGATAATCTACTTATATAAAAACTACTTATAGATAATGCACTTATAAAAAACTACTTATAGATAATCTACTTATATAAAAACTACTTAAAGATAATCTACTTATATAAAAATTACTTATAGCAAAATCTACTTATATAAAAACTACTTAAAGATAATCTACTTATATGAAAACTACTTATAGTAAAAAATACTTATATAAAAACTACTAAAGATAATCTACTTATATAAAAACTACTTATAGTAAAAACTATTTATATAAAAACTACTTATAGTAAAAACTACTTATATAAAAACTACTAAAGATAATCTACTTATATAAAAACTACTTAAAGATAATCTACTTATATAAAAACTACTTATAGTAAAAATTACTTATATAATAACTACTAAAGATAATCTACTTATATAAAAACTACTTATAGTAAAAACTACTTATATAAAAATTACTTATAGCAAAATCTACTTATATAAAAACTACTTAAAGATAATCTACTTATATAAAAACTACTTATAGTAAAAACTACTTATAAAAAAACTACTAAAGATAATCTACTTATATAAAAACTACTTATAGTAAAAACTACTTATATAACAACTACTAAAGATAATCTACTTATATAAAAAACTACTTATAGTAAAAACTACTTATATAAAACTACTTAAAGATAATCTACTTATATAAAAAATACTTATAGCAAAATCTACTTATATAAAAACTACTTAAAGATAATCTACTTATATAAAAACTACTTATAGTAAAAACTACTTATATAAAAACTACTAAAGATAATCTACTTATATAAAAACTACTTATAGATAATGCACTTATAAAAAAACTACTTATAGATAATCTACTTATTGCAAAATCTACTTATATAAAAACTACTTATAGATAATCTACTTATATAAAAACTACTTATAATAAAAACTACTCATATAAAAACTACTTATATAAAAACTACTTATAGTAAAAACTACTAATATAAAAACTACTTATATAAAAACTACTTATATAAAAACTACTTATAGTAAAAACTACTTATATAAAAACTACTTATAGATAATCTACTTATATAAAAACTACTTAAAGATAATCTACTTATATAAAAATTACTTATAGCAAAATCTACTTATATAAAAACTACTTAAAGATAATCTACTTATATGAAAACTACTTATAGTAAAAAATACTTATATAAAAACTACTAAAGATAATCTACTTATATAAAAACTACTTATAGTAAAAACTACTTATATAAAAATTACTTATAGCAAAATCTACTTATATAAAAACTACTTAAAGATAATCTACTTATATAAAAACTACTTATAGATAATGCACTTATAAAAAACTACTTATAGATAATCTACTTATATAAAAACTACTTATTGCAAAATCTACTTATATAAAAACTACTTATTGCAAAATCTACTTATATAAAAACTACTTATAGATAATCTACTTATATAAAAACTACTTATAATAAAAACTACTTATATAAAAACTACTTATATAAAAACTACTTATAGTAAAAACTACTTATATAAAAACTACTTATAGATAATCTACTTATATAAAAACTACTAAAGATAAACTACTTATATAAAAATAACTTAAAGATAATCTACTTATATAAAAACTACTTAAAGATAATGCACTTGTATAAAAACTACTTATAGTAAAATCTACTTATATAAAAACTACTAAAGATAATCTACTTATATAAAAACTACTTATAGATAATCTACTTATATAAAAACTACTTATAGCAAAATCTACTTATATAAAAACTACTTAAAGATAATCTACTCATATAAAAACTACTAAAGATAATCTACTTATATAAAAACTACTTAAAGATAATCTACTTAGATAAAAATTACTTATAGCAAAATCTACTTATATAAAAACTACTTAAAGATAATCTACTTATATAAAAATTACTTATAGCAAAATCTACTTATATAAAAACTACTTAAAGATAATCTACTTATATATAAACTACTTATAGTAAAAACTACTCATATAAAAACTACTAAAGATAATCTACTTATATAAAAACTACTAAAGATAATCTACTTATATAAAAACTACTAAAGATAATACACTTATATAAAAACTACTAAAGATAATCTACTTATATAAAAACTACTTAAAAATAATCTACTTATATAAAAATTACTTATAGCAAAATCTACTTATATAAAAACTACTTAAAGATAATCTACTTATATGAAAACTACTTATAGTAAAAAATACTTATATAAAAACTACTAAAGATAATCTACTTATATAAAAACTACTTATAGTAAAAACTATTTATATAAAAACTACTTATAGTAAAAACTACTTATATAAAAACTACTAAAGATAATCTACTTATATAAAAACTACTAAAAGATAATCTACTTATATAAAAACTACTTATAGTAAAAATTACTTATATAATAACTACTAAAGATAATCTACTTATATAAAAACTACTTCTAGTAAAAACTACTTATATAAAAATTACTTATAGCAAAATCTACTTATATAAAAACTACTTAAAGATAATCTACTTATATAAAAACTACTTATAGTAAAAACTACTTATAAAAAAACTACTAAAGATAATCTACTTATATAAAAACTACTTATAGTAAAAACTACTTATATAAAAACTACTAAAGATAATCTACTTATATAAAAAACTACTTATAGTAAAAACTACTTATATAAAACTACTTAAAGATAATCTACTTATATAAAAAATACTTATAGCAAAATCTACTTATATAAAAACTACTTAAAGATAATCTACTTATATAAAAACTACTTATAGTAAAAACTACTTATATAAAAACTACTAAAGATAATCTACTTATATAAAAACTACTTATAGATAATGCACTTATAAAAAAACTACTTATAGATAATCTACTTATTGCAAAATCTACTTATATAAAAACTACTTATAGATAATCTACTTATATAAAAACTACTTATAATAAAAACTACTCATATAAAAACTACTTATATAAAAACTACTTATAGTAAAAACTACTTATATAAAAACTACTTATAGTAAAAACTACTTATATAAAAACTACTTATAGATAATCTACTTATATAAAAACTACTTAAAGATAATCTACTTATATAAAAATTACTTATAGCAAAATCTACTTATATAAAAACTACTTAAAGATAATCTACTTATATGAAAACTACTTATAGTAAAAAATACTTATATAAAAACTACTAAAGATAATCTACTTATATAAAAACTACTTATAGTAAAAACTACTTATATAAAAATTACTTATAGCAAAATCTACTTATATAAAAACTACTTAAAGATAATCTACTTATATAAAAACTACTTATAGATAATGCACTTATAAAAAACTACTTATAGATAATCTACTTATATAAAAACTACTTATTGCAAAATCTACTTATATAAAAACTACTTATTGCAAAATCTACTTATATAAAAACTACTTATAGATAATCTACTTATATAAAAACTACTTATAATAAAAACTACTTATATAAAAACTACTTATATAAAAACTACTTATAGTAAAAACTACTTATATAAAAACTACTTATAGATAATCTACTTATATAAAAACTACTAAAGATAAACTACTTATATAAAAATAACTTAAAGATAATCTACTTATATAAAAACTACTTATAGATAATGCACTTGTATAAAAACTACTTATAGTAAAATCTACTTATATAAAAACTACTAAAGATAATCTACTTATATAAAAACTACTTATAGATAATCTACTTATATAAAAACTACTTATAGCAAAATCTACTTATATAAAAACTACTTAAAGATAATCTACTCATATAAAAACTACTAAAGATAATCTACTTATATAAAAACTACTTAAAGATAATCTACTTAGATAAAAATTACTTATAGCAAAATCTACTTATATAAAAACTACTTAAAGATAATCTACTTATATAAAAATTACTTATAGCAAAATCTACTTATATAAAAACTACTTAAAGATAATCTACTTATATATAAACTACTTATAGTAAAAACTACTCATATAAAAACTACTAAAGATAATCTACTTATATAAAAACTACTAAAGATAATCTACTTATATAAAAACTACTAAAGATAATACACTTATATAAAAACTACTAAAGATAATCTACTTATATAAAAACTACTTAAAAATAATCTACTTAGATAAAAATTACTTATTGCAAAATCTACTTATATAAAAACTACTTAAAGATAATCTACTTAGATAAAAATTACTTATAGCAAAATCTACTTATATAAAAACTACATAAAGATAATCTACTTATATAAAAATTACTTATAGATATTCTACTTATATAAAAACTACTTATAGATAATGCACTTATATAAAAACTACTTATAGTAAAATCTACTTATACAAAAACTACTAAAGATAATCTACTTATATAAAAACTACTTATAGATAATCTACTTATATAAAAATTACTTATAATAAAAACTACTTATATAAAAAATACTTATAGTAAAAATTACTTATATAAAAACTACTTATAGATAATCCACTAATATAAAAACTACTTATATTAAAAACTACTTATATAAAAACTACTTATAGTGAAAACTACTTATATAAAAACTACTTATAGCAAAATCTACTTATATAAAAACTACTTAAAGATAATCTACTTATATAAAAACTACTCATAGATAATCTACTTATATAAAAACTACTTATAGATAATCTACTTATATAAAAATTACTTATAGCAAAATCTACTTATATAAAAACTACTTATAGATAATCTACTTATATAAAAATTACTTATAGCAAAATCTACTTATATAAAAACTACTTAAAGATAATCTACTTAGATAAAAATTACTTATAGCAAAATCTACTTATATAAAAACTACATAAAGATAATCTACTTATATAAAAATTACTTAAAGATATTCTACTTATATAAAAACTACTTATAGATAATGCACTTATATAAAAACTACTTATAGTAAAATCTACTTATACAAAAACTACTAAAGATAATCTACTTATATAAAAACTACTTATAGATAATCTACTTATATAAAAACTACTTAAAGATAATCTACTTAGATAAAAATTACTTATAGCAAAATCTACTTATATAAAAACTACTTAAAGATAATCTACTTATATAAAAACTACTTATAGATAATCTACTTATATAAAAACTACTTATAGATAATCTACTTATATAAAAATTACTTATAGCAAAATCTACTTATATAAAAACTACTTAAAGATAATCTACTTATATAAAAACTACTTATAGTAAAATCTACTTATATAAAAACTACTATAGATAATCTAATTATATAAAAACTACTAAAGATAATCTACTTATATAAAAATTACTTATAGCAAAATCTACTTATATAAAAACTACTTATAGTAAAAACTACTCATATAAAAACTACTAAAGATAATCTACTTATATAAAAACTACTTATAGTAAAAACTACTTATATAAAAACTACTAAAGATAATCTACTTATATAAAAACTACTTATAGATAATGCACTTATATAAAAATTACTTATAGCAAAATCTACTTATATAAAAACTACTTAAAGATAATCTACTTAGATAAAAATTACTTATAGCAAAATCTACTTATATAAAAACTACATAAAGATAATCTACTTATATAAAAATTACTTAAAGATATTCTACTTATATAAAAACTACTTATAGATAATGCACTTATATAAAAACTACTTATAGTAAAATCTACTTATACAAAAACTACTAAAGATAATCTACTTATATAAAAACTACTTATAGATAATCTACTTATATAAAAACTACTTAAAGATAATCTACTTAGATAAAAATTACTTATAGCAAAATCTACTTATATAAAAACTACTTAAAGATAATCTACTTATATAAAAACTACTTATAGATAATCTACTTATATAAAAACTACTTATAGATAATCTACTTATATAAAAATTACTTATAGCAAAATCTACTTATATAAAAACTACTTAAAGATAATCTACTTATATAAAAACTACTTATAGTAAAATCTACTTATATAAAAACTACTATAGATAATCTAATTATATAAAAACTACTAAAGATAATCTACTTATATAAAAATTACTTATAGCAAAATCTACTTATATAAAAACTACTTATAGTAAAAACTACTCATATAAAAACTACTAAAGATAATCTACTTATATAAAAACTACTTATAGTAAAAACTACTTATATAAAAACTACTAAAGATAATCTACTTATATAAAAACTACTTATAGATAATGCACTTATATAAAAACTACTTATAGTAAAATCTACTTATATAAAAACTACTATAGATAATCTAATTATATAAAAACTACTAAAGATAATCTACTTATATAAAAATTACTTATAGCAAAATCTACTTATATAAAAACTACTTATAGCAAAATCTACTTATATAAAAACTACTTACTAAAGATAATCTACTTAAATATAAATTACAAAGAAGAAACCATTTCCGAATTGCGTTCTACAGTCTCCGTTGCGTGAATTGAAGAGGCAACTCGCGAATCCATCACATTCGACGAGTACAAACATCACCTTCTCCGTGACCTCTTGCGATGCTGGTGCACAATCGGCTTGTGCTGAACTTCGACCCAATTGCTCGTCACCGCCCAACTGGTCATTCTGAAGGTCGGGTGAGGATTCCGCGCCGGGGGTAACTGGAGATGGTAAGCAAATTGTATAAGCCGATGAAAATCCAATAAAAATAACTATTCCAAATAAACACAAAAGGTAAGAAAATGAATATAAATATAGGTATTCTATTAATTAGTATTATATTGTGGTCATTTTTAAACTACAACTTAAGTTATAAAGAATATAAAAGAATGCATTAATATATATATATAATACATGTATAATATATGTATAACATAGTATATATCATTTCTCTATAGAGAAGTTCGGATTTAGTGAACTACGACTGTAAACCCCGGGTAGTGTTTGCAGAAGAAATCACGGTGGACGAAATATCTTTGAAGAATGTCGTTATCTTGGTTCCGTCGGCGTGCTGCGAAATAGTTTTACCGCACGGATCAGTCACCAGGAGAACTCCGTCTTCTCGAGTAAATAACGTCTGCAGAAGAACACTCGATCAGTAGGAAATAAACGCAAAACGTGGAATTTATATCCGCGATGGCAATATTTAACGCAAGCTCGGCAATTATAAATAAGTTATAAATATAAGTTATAAGTTATAAATAAGTTATAAATATAAGTTATAAGTTATAAATAAGCTATAAATATAAGTTATAAGTTATAAATAAGTTATAAATATAAGTTATAAGTTATAAATAAGTTATAAGTTATAAATAAGTTATAAGTTGTAAATAAGTTATAAATATAAGTTATAAGTTATAAATAAGCTATAGGCGTAGTATGAGAGGTTGGATTCAGATTATTCACCTGGTTGGTGCTGGGATCCGAGCTCTGCTGCATCTTCACGGAAGACGTAGTCAGGGTCTTACCGTCCTCGTAACGGGAGAAGATGACGTCACCGTTGGGCAGCGTAGTCCGCCATTGCTGGGAAGTGATTGCGCTTACGTTGCAGTTACGTGTAGGGGGCGCAGGCGATGTTACGCAAACCATTATGTAAATAGGAGATGAATCGGTCGCGTTGATGTCTTCCTCGTCCAATACGGGAGTATCCGAGTTAATTCTTTTATCTCCGCTTTTACGTATTTTCTCTGTTCGACATACAAATGATTAAAAATGTATTTTAAAAATGATTAAAAATGTATTTTAAGATTAATTTAAAGGTCTGTTTTTTACACGAACTACTCTTTTTTGATTTATCAACAATCTCTTCTGGTTCACTTTTATTCTCAGGTATCGCAATTTCCGGAGCTTTAATTTTCTCTAGTATCGATGTGGTTCCATTGGCAAACAGAATCTTAAATTATACAAGTTATTTAATTAAAATAAGACAAAAGATCATATCAATATTTCGTCAATTATATAAATTACAAATATATATATTACATTATTGATTTATTTATTTTGTCGAAATATAAATTAAATAAAAATTAAAAATTAATAATATCCTAAAGTTTTCAAAGAAAATTAATAAAATAATATCAACAATAAAATGAATAAAATAAATTGATCTCAATAAAAATCATGAAAAATATAAAATGAAGATCTGAATGAATAATAGGATTTCTCACTAAAAATAAAAAGAATTTTCAAAAAATATCATCGAATTTTGTCACTAAAATTAACTTTTAATGAAAAATTAAAGTGTATAATATATGATGCACAATATATATTATACACTATATATTGTACATTGTACAATGTATACTGTACAATGTACAATGTACACTGTACAGTGTATACCGTACATAGACTAAAGTTCTATAATTCATATCATATCATAAGAAAGTCTATCAATAATAAATGTGATGACTCACCAATGACAGTAATACTATGTAGGCCTATCCAATAACTCACCTCACCTCGTATAGACATCGTAGTGTAGTTTATATCTTACTGGACTGTGTACATTGTATGACATATGTTGACATGTAATTTCATGCACTTACTACAACTTCTACTCCATGACATTGCAGTTATGATTTACAACTATAAGTGATATCATTATTTATGTTGATCTCGAACAAGTCTCAGATTTTGGCTCAACGCTAAATGACCTCAGTGGTATTTATATTTCTTACTGACCTCAATGGTATTTATATTTCTAACTAACCTCAATGGTATTTATATTTCTAACTGACCTCGGTGGTATTTATATTTCTAACTGACCTCAGTGGTATTTATATTTCTAACTGACCTCAATGGTATTTATATTTCTTACTGACCTCAATGGTATTTATATTTCTAACTGACCTCAATGGTATTTATATTTCTAACTGACCTCAGTGGTATTTATATTTCTTACTGACCTCGGTGGTATTTATATTTCTAACTGACCTCAATGGTATTTATATTTCTAACTGACCTCGGTGGTATTTATATTTCTAACTGACCTCAGTGGTATTTATATTTCTAACTGACCTCGGTGGTATTTATATTTCTAACTGACCTCAGTGGTATTTATATTTCTAACTGACCTCAGTGGTATTTATATTTCTTACTGACCTCAGTGGTATTTATATTTCTAACTGACCTCAGTGGTATTTATATTTCTAACTGACCTCAGTGGTATTTATATTTCTAACTGACCTCAGTGGTATTTATATTTCTTATTGACCTTAGTGGTATTTATATTTCTAACTGACCTCAGTGGTATTTATATTTCTAACTGACCTCAGTGGTATTTATATTTCTTACTGACCTCAGTGGTATTTATATTTCTAACTGACCTCAGTGGTATTTATATTTCTTACTGACCTCAGTGGTATTTATATTTCTAACTGACCTCAGTGGTATTTATATTTCTAACTGACCTCAGTGGTATTTATATTTCTAACTGACCTCAGTGGTATTTATATTTCTAACTGACCTCGGTGGTATTTATATTTCTAACTGACCTCAGTGGTATTTATATTTCTAACTGACCTCAGTGGTATTTATATTTCTTACTGACCTCAGTGGTATTTATATTTCTAACTGACCTCAGTGGTATTTATATTTCTAACTGACCTCAGTGGTATTTATATTTCTAACTGACCTCAGTGGTATTTATATTTCTAACTGACCTCGGTGGTATTTATATTTCTAACTGACCTCAGTGGTATTTATATTTCTTATTGACCTCAGTGGTATTTATATTTCTAACTGACCTCGGTGGTACCGTTGACCATGGTTTTCACGACGCTACCCTTGGACGTGATGACCCTCGACTTCTCGGCGGGTTTCTGATGGCGTTCGCAGTTGTGCTGTCCGCCAGCCGAGGCCGGGTAACTTTGACGTACGACGTACAACGAAGCTTGTTCGCTGACGATACCTGAGATTACAGGTAACAGGTAAAGGGGGTATTAGTTATCTTATCATATTATATGGTATTTATTATATTAGTATTATCTGATATTAAAGTGGAAATATGTATTTTCAGTACATTGTAGTTTTCAAATGTAAATGATGAAAATAAACATGATAGCTAAAGTATATTGAATGTAGAACGTATCCAATTATTATAATGACCCAGTAAGATTTGAAATGAAATTAGCGGTAGCCTATTTAAATTGATATTATTATTAATAAATATAGAACATTATTAAAGTAAGTTAAACCATAAGCCTGTTCAGGAAGGTAAGCGACCACTAATCCATCTGGGGTTGATATCTGAAACTTGGCACATTGTTCATGAGGAGATGTCACCAATTCCTGTAACAATGTATGATACCAACATTTTAGTAATTTTTATAGAGGTCAGATTTTCTATAATATTTCTATCGTACGTCTATAGATGCAAATACTTTCGAATATCTGAACGTATGTAAAATAAAGATTAGATAGGCAGAATATATGAAATATAAATTAAACGAACATCGCGATGTGTATTAACTGAGGTGCAGATCGTTTCAGTGGCGACACCTGTAGGAACCGCAGTGGGTACTTGGGCGGGAACTGTGGATTTCACGTCCTTCGAACGTTGCAGCGAATCTTGGTTGGTAGCCGTGGAAGGCATTTCTGCTCTATATGTAGTGGCCATATCGGACTGGTCTGCGAAGCGGTTACGTGATATTCGGATTGAATCAATGTAACAGGATTACGAAATGAATTAATAATATGTATTATATAAATAAAAGTGAAATTAATTTGTTTTGAAATTAATTTCTTACATTCCCTTTAAATTGATTTAGCATTTTTATAATATTATCTTGATCGTCGAACCGTTATTTGTTGTTAAAATTGTGTTCGTATTATTGTGTTGCGATCCTTGCGGTTTTGGATGAGAATAAGACATCGAAAGTCCGTCGCACATCGTTGCCGTGAAGGAAGCAAACGAATACTCGACAACAGAAATGTCTATAATAAATAATTTAATGTTCGTTAAATAAAAGGAAGATAATTATATCTTAGAATGTTCATAATAATAAGCTACCATAATAGAATTGCGGAGTTAGTAGTTAATTAAAGTTACGATGCAACATATTTCCATGGACTAAGTTAGAATAATAAATGAAGTATATTTCACAATCGAGAATAGGCGAATCGACTTGGAACACACCATTAATAATTTCAGTGCTAGCGTTAAGCAGATGTAAACTGATCACATGATCATCTTTGTGGATTGAAGTTGTAAGTGAAGTTCGTCCTAAAAGAAAGTATGCACAATGTAAATAAATTTTAAAAAGAAAACTACCATTTCTCTTTGCTATTTCCACTAAACCTTTGACGAAGGTGTTTTTCTTGACAGATATCATACTTCCATCGCTTGGAAACAAATTAGTCGAATTTCGAGACAAATGAACCATTTTATCTCCCAAGTCGTAGCCAGTAAACTAGGTGATTATATCACAAATTTAAATAAGATGACACATTTATCACAATTGAAACTAAATTTAAAATATAACAAACTTTTCAATTATTCAATTAACAAACATAAAAGGTGAGAGAATTGTAAATTCTATTTGCTTAGGATTAAGTAAAATTTGCTCGAGATAATTTTTGAATTAGTTTAAATATCAGCTAAAGATAATTACAGGCCAATGCATTCTGGGTAAAGGAGATTTATCCACTTGGTCTGTAGGTGTTTGTACAACACTTTGCGAGGTTTGGGAAGAGGTTCTCTTCCCCTTAGCACTTCCTTTTTCCTTTATTGGGATTATGAAGGTCTAAACATTTTTATTATAATAAAATGTTTGTTCACTTTTGGCATTTTAAACACTTTTTGGGTCAATGATCATTACTTTTAGCGAATGAAAAACAAAATTAGAAACGAATAAATAAATGAAAACAAATATTTAACGAAGAAAAAAATACTTTTCTACCTTTTTAGCACTTGCCGATCTCGTCATTTTTGCAGCTTCCTTTTCAGCGTCATCCAATCGTTTCTGTTCAGCTTCAATGGCTGCGTGCTTCAAGGAACCAACACGAATTAAATTTGTGCCACTGTTCCTTTCAGAGGATGAGTGGCGACCTAGAAACACACACAGAAAAGTTGTTAAAGTTAAAGTTGGTAAGTTATTAAAATCATTATATGTTCTTGATATCATAAGTATTACTACAAAAGTATTATATTAATGTTAAGTATAGATTTCATAAAAATGTTATATATAGTACAATAATGGTATATTTAATTAGATTAATATAATCAATATGATTATTGAAATTCATTAAAATACTTATATTACCAAAATTTAATAAAGTGCCGATTCTATTATTATTGCTTAACTAGATGAAAATAATTTATATTAAACAAATATCTTCACCACTTCAATAGTACTTAACGAACTTGCTCCATTTTTCTTTGGAGTTCTGTTTCTAGGAGATTTACTCCGATCTTTCTTGGCCTTTACACTTTCTGTCGGTTCGGTGCTGATAGATCTCGACTCCTTGTAAATACGAAATATAGTCAACATGCTATCAAAAATAATTATTAATAAAAACAAAACGGCATAAAAAAGTTAAAAAAATTATTAATACCTTTATAACTTTACCCTTTGGTTTTTTATTTTTAGAATTTAGCTTTTCGACCTATTTCAAATATTATTTAAAATAATTTTGCATTATATTATCAATATTGTATTTAAATATTTAAATAAATATATTATTTAGAATATTTACTTTTTCTGCATCCTGTTTTATCTTCTCGGCTTCTTTTGCAAGTAGTTCAAGTTGATATTTAGATTCCTGTTCACACGTCCAATCTTTCAGCAGAGCTGATACATTCTCATCATAATTTCTGATTTAAATCAATAATATTTATTTCAATAAATTATATATTAGATAAATTAAAATAAGTGTATGGAATGTATTTAACTATGTTACATATAGTGAACTTTAAACCTGTAACCTATGTCCGAATGGATATAAGTAAAGGAGGATTCATCATTGCTCAGAGTTTTGTCATCGTGAGGATTATGCAAAGTTATCAAAAGATTATTGTCATTCTTACGCTGATAGACTTTTGCATTCGGTAGTAAATGTAAAGCTCGATTTATTATCTATAACAGTAAATAATTAATTATTTTACTAAATATCACGTGATATATCTTAATTAATTATTAACTTAAAATATTTGAATTCGCATTTTGTGATTATTTATCTTATTTCAAACTTGTTGGAGATTTTCACTATTTAATTTTTCGGTGAAACACCAATCATCTAAACATCTCTTTTGTTGATTATTCACTTCTCCATATTTCTTCTCATTTGTTTTAGATTGATCTATAGATTATTAAATAGTATAGCAAAATATTAAAATTATTAAACTTATATTTTTTTATTAACAAATCATTTAAATTATTTAACTAATAATTATATTGCCTAATAACAATACAAAATTTATATACATATATTTTGGGAAATATAAAATGATTTAATTTAATTATAATCATATGGAATAAATTAAATCTATAGGTGCTAATTATATTTATTAACCAGAAGATACTTTAGTATCCGATGTAGTTTTAGATCTACTCGAATAACTTCCTGGGGCTAATGGCGAACTCATGGGTCTTTCTGTGAAAAAGTATTTTTATTAACCAATATTTACATAATAATATTCAATATAATTATTTTGCATGCATCGAAATAACTAATAAGTAAAATTATATAAAATCTCTTAGAAATAGGATCACAATTAATTACCAGAAATATTTCCATTAGTTCTTGCAGATTCTGCTAAAGAGATTAAATCGTCCACTCCATTTGGCCATACTGTTTGTGGAAAGTGGAAACTTTATATATTTGATAATGATATATTATAAGTTATATATTCAATAATTGTACTCTGTTGTAAACTAGATGTAAATAACCTATATATAGAATACCTATTTTAAATTTAGTTAAACATTTTTAACATGTAATTTATATGTATTATAGAATTATTATGTATCTATTATGAAAGTTTTATTAGTTAAACATTCTCAATATGTTTAAATTTATAATTATAAATGAAAAATAAAATTAACCAGATTGATCTGTGTCGCTTCTTTGATCGTTATTTTGATGTTTGGAAGTTTTATTCTGAAGAGTTTTCATTTTGTCGTAGTATGCATATGGGAAATCCCAGGGATTCGAATACAAATCAAGTACATCTCCCCGACCATTGGAACGCAAAGGTTGACACTCGAAACAGAACTGGGTGAAAGCGTGTTCCAATTCTATTTTTGTGAAATAGATTATTACGAAATCTGGATATAACATGTACTCGAACAAAATATTAAATTAGTCAAAAATGTATTAATATATTATATAGTTAACGTAATATATTGGAAAATAGTATATTATCCATATTAACTAACTATAAGCATATATAAAACTATATTTAGCCATTAACTATTCTGTATAAAAAATAAAATACGGTTGAATTCGTAACCAGCTTTACTCAGTTTAGTAGAAATATTCATATAGCTTTGCAATTCATTGAAAGCAGCTGCCCTCTGCCTTTGATTCCTCCTGCTCACAACGTGTTGATTCAATTTGATGAGATCGTGTGCAGGCTGATGGATGGAATATGATTTTATTTAATAACAATAGACATTCAATTCACAATATGAATAAATAATATGAGAGTAAATGTAAAACAATAAATACACAAAAAGTATAAAAACACAAACAAAAATATAATAATTTTATATTTATAATATTATCTATATATTTATATATATATATAAATATATATTTATATATTGATTATAATCTTTAAAGTATATTTAACTTAATCGCTTACCAAAGACTTAAGCATATTGGTTTCTGCCATGATTGGATTAAAATCTTGAAAAGGTTTTGTGTCATGTAATCTTAAATTTATGTTATCGTTAAAGTTGATCAAAACAGCACCATTCTCTTTCAATGGAGTTTCATCTTTCAATTCAAAATCTGTCTCCAAGGCCTATTAAAATTAAAATAAAATGCAATATTAATATCATAGAAAATCAAATTGTTAGCAACGATTGTATTAAAATTGTATTAAAATGGTCACCCTAAATTATTTACCTTTCTCTCTTCAGCATTCAATGCCAATTTTGCAGTCATGTCGAATAATCCGTTGGCAATTGTCGGATTTAAACCATCCTCTCTTTTCGACGATCTGTCCGATGCTAATTCCTTTGACTTATCAACATTTACTACTACCTTTATGGAAATATAAAAATTAATAAGAAGTCAAAAATATCAGGCAAACATTTGAACAAGAAGAATTATTATTTAAAAATCTTTTATAGATAATAGAATTAATTTCGAAACTATGGATTACCTGTTCCAACATACAGTCCATTATAAGGGATACACTGGTACTCTGCATTGGAACAGATGATATCAGTTCTTGGTACCTTCTACAGTCATTAATCTGGTTACCGACAGCACCCTCGGCTAAAAATAAATATTGTAACTTACTCATAATAAATATATAATTAATATTGAATTCAATTAGATCAATAATGTGATCAAAAATATTCAAAATATTAAATTTGTTACTTAACAATTAAAATATATAAAAGAGTGGATTGTTAATAAATACACCAACGAATAATAGAAGGAATTCTAATCAGTTTTAGGTTGTCTAGGAAATGAAGCCATTGTCGTCTACAATTCTGTAACTTGTAGATTTCATTAGCAAAATTGTCGTAGAGTCTTTTATTGTACGAAGCAATTTGTTCGGTCGATAAGTCTTTGTTCATTAAATGAGCCTATTCAATAGCAAAATTAATAATTTCCTATTTCTTTTGTCATTATATCTTCGATATAAATTATTATAATTAACAATATAATCAAATTTTATATTTCATGATATGTTATTTAATACGTAGTTAAAATCATTAAAATCATTTTTATAAATTGTACGTAATCAAATATACTTGCTGTTTAAAATTGGTTCCCGTAGATAGACTAGGTTAATACCTTAATTGTGGATAAGTTAATGTTAATGAGTCTGGAGTCGAGATTCAGGACATGTGGGAGATTAGACCAATAGCTAGCCAATTGCCTTTCATTGTGCAGCATCTCTAGTTGGTAGGAGAGGATTTATATACTTATAGCATTTATAATAAACATATCTATTAAATATTATTTATATTCGTAGATTGCATTAAAAATTGGACTACAAAATCAGAATAATAGACAAACAGGATGAAAAGTACGTATATTATTCAATAATTAATTATTATTTTTCATCTATTATCTATCATTTATACTACAATTAGCTTTAGAGTGTAGTCTATTAATAACAAGCTAAACCTTCGTGGGCTTCTGTGGCTGCGGCGTCGCTGAGCGGGGACTCAACATCCGCGTCCACGGCAACGTTTACAGTGTCGTCACGACAACGCAGAATGCTGTCGACGACGATGTTGATGTCGGCGAGAGCAGAGAGAAGACGAGCGGAAGAGTGGAATCCGCTGACGATAAGATAGTGCTGAGCTCCATCTCGTGGTTCGTCGTCTGAACCGTCGCGAGTTTGTGATATTATAACAACTTATTTAGTTCATTTGCATTCCAACGGCAACGTGAACAAATAATTAAAAATGGTGGATTAAAAAAAATGTAAACTGACCTTTATTACTTTCTATAATTCGTTTCTCTAATTGTTTAAGAAATTATTGAAAAATGTATAACAAATATTATTTATAATATTATTTATAATATGTTTTAGGTTATTATTTTGTTTACCTATAAATTGTATATCATCGTCTTCCTCGCCTCTCTTTTTAAGCTTTGTCAATTTCTGCGGCTCTTGAGTCCCCTTGCCTTTCTTTGTTGCGGATTTTACTCTATCCTTTCCTTTTCCCTTCTTATCAACCGCAGATGTTGGCTTCAAATTTATAACGTATTTAATACATATTTAAATTAGACATTTAAAAATAATTACAGAATAACTTAATTATTTCCTATGAATTGTAAATAAAAAATATAGACCACAGTTCTATAAGTATTATATTATAGGTAAATTCCGTGAGAGAAAAGGTATTTATAATATGGGAATTATAAATTTATATAACATAATATTTTTAGAAATCTGGTCTAATGAGTATTTAATTAACTGATATTCCGTTTGAAATAAATGTTAAATATTTATTTAGTCACTTATAAAGAGTTAAATTAAAATATCACATCAAAGAGAGTCATTTTGTTAAAATTAGCATTATTTTAATATTTACTAAATTAATTTTATAATGTAATGTTTTAGTATGTGAAAAAAACAAATTATCCCAATCAATTATAATAATATTTCACCAAATCCATTACAATTATGTACACGATTTTAATAAGGGGGACTCTCGTTTTACCTTCGATAATCTTCCAGTATCCTAAGGTACAATTGATAGAAAATATTATTTATACAAACAAAATAGAATATCAAAATAAAAAGTTAGATTAGTATTTATTTGAACATTGAAAAAAATATGAAAGAAAATATAGTATTATTAATAGAAAATTTATAAATGAATTATTTTTATAGCTAAATCTATATATATATATATATATATATATATTCTATTATATATTCAGTAATTTATTTGTAGAAATAGAAAATATTAAACATATTTCATGATCAGAAATACTAACTGGACGTAGGCTTAGTTCTCGTCTAGTTAAATCTTTTTGTTTTGCTGAAAGCAATTGGGATTTTATCAAAAGAGCTTGCAGCGAAACTGGAAGTTCTCCGGATCCACCTTCCTGCGATGCAGTGCCTTCAAGATACGGACGACACTTGTCAAATAACTCGGGATATTGGTTACTCGACACTACCTCTTTAACATCTTTACCCTTAGATGGTTTACCTCCAGACTTCACGTTTATCTTTATAGGAATGAATGAGTGAAATGTATAAACTTAAATTTTTTGTTGTAATAGTAATAATAAATTCATAATAAATAAATAATTTTTTTTATTTTTTGAAGATTAAACTAAATATTTTTTTATATATATATATATCTACATATAACCTGTGAATATAATTGGTGTTTATTGACAGCAGTGAATAATTTTCTTGTACCACCTCCTATGGTATCGATAATTGCCTGGACTATTGGTATTTCTTTGGCAGTATTTGAATTCAGGATAATAACATTTGCAGTCCATATATCCTACGAAGTTATATTAGTTATAAAAAATGCAATCTAATAATTTTGTATTTATCAAAAATAACTTTTATTAGATATTTAATAATAATTTAATAATGTAACTTATTAATAGTTAACTAGTTTAAAATAAAATTATATAAATGTAACTGAAATATCACTATTTTATTATAATTACTAATAATAATAATAATTATTATTATTATAATTCATAAAATATTTAACAATCTATAATACATTATTATGAGAATTTATTCGTATAAGTTATGTGTATTTGTATAGTGTAATTATTGTAACGTATTGTGTAATATTTTTATTTTATATGAAATAAAAACGACTATTATCGACTATTAATGATGGATAATTAACCTTTTCACAAAAAAGTGCCGAAGAAAGTATATTTTCCCATTGTGATCCTGTTTTATTAGAACTGAGAGCACTTTTTGTTCTTTTTGGTGGCATTTCAGATTGAAACAAAAATATTATACAACTCTATAAATGTGTACCACAATTATAGATATTATATTATATAATTAATATATATATATATATTTATTATATTTTTTGTTTACGTTTCTAAGTAAAATTATTGTACACTGATTTATTGATAATAATATATTTGACCGGTAAATCATAGATATATAATAACAAGATATAGGATTATCTCTTAATATTCATTATAATATTTGATTATTCATTGACTTAGGAACCATAGAATAATCATATAAAAGAGATACCGAATATAATGTATATTTGATAGATATTGCCGATGTAATCAAATAAATATGTAACATTATACATAATGTTAACGACAGATTTAATATCAGTATGTCATCATATATTAGCGTTATTCTTACAAATTTCTTTAAATTTTGTAACGTATGATGTAAATATAAGACAAATTAGTAGACATTAGTTTATCCTTTTACGTATCAAAAAGATTATAATTTATGAAATAAATATTATCTAATCATTTCTAAAGGTATTACTAGTATTACTATAAATGTTTATGTATAATGTTTATGTTTATGTATAATGTTAAATGTATATACACTTTATTCTATATATATGATTAGAACATAATATCCAAGGTATATTAATATTGGCTTATATACTGCTCTGGCTACCCGATCATAGATTTAAGAGAAGTTTGATGGAGAAAAATGATATAATTTTAAAAATATCTGAACAATAGAATAATCATATTATTATTATATACAAAATAATTCAATACCTTATGAATTACAACTTCATTTAATAACTACAATATTCCAAAACAAAACAAATCTCTATATCATATTAATGTACGATCTAGGAACCTAAATCAACCATATTGATTATATATGGTAGTGTGCGTTATATATTTATTATCCTATATAGCTAAATGCAGTATCGTCTATTCATTTACATCATATAGAGATCAACAGATACAATTCAATTCTATATTTTAAAATTCTAATAAAAACATCAATATAAAATAATAGGAAATAATTGTTATTTAATATGCAAACCTAATAAGTATCAATTAGTGTAATCAAGTGCATATTAGGTTATTGAGATTTATTATTGTTTCATTTAGATTGCTTGGATTGTTAGATTAGTTAATCTTATGGAAATTATAGGTTAGACCAATTTAAAATGTATTATTGCCGCCATACTTGATATACAATAAACAAACTGGAATAAACAGGTTTATAATAATTTATTCACAAAAAATTGTAAGATGTCATTTGGTAATAAGTATTTGCGTAATAATTCTGATTTTGAGTTAAAGCTGATTTAAAAAGGCAATAAAACAACAAATAAATATTATACATAAGCTCAATCAACAATTTCTGACTCTCAATTCTAATAACTAATATTTATTCTTCTTTCTTCTTCAACATTGGTATCTTAGCTTGTACTCTGTTAATAAGATGTAATTATATAATTATATAATGTAATTATAATTGATATTCGATAATATTCAAAATGTCGAATATTGAAAATTCATAATACTATTTACCAACTTTTCGTATAAATTTGAAAGTGTTTTTGAGATAGTACACAATTGTGCATCAATTGGAACCTGTAGAACAGTTATATATAATTAAATAGAAATTAAACATGGTTATAGTAGTTTAGTACAGTTATATATACTTAAATAAAATTTAAACATGTTTATAGTAGTTTAGTACAGTTATATATACTTAAATAGAACATAGGTTATAGTAGTAGAATTAAAATATACCTACCTTGTAGGTTTCATAGACTTTGGGCACAGTGAACAGCTTAATGAGAGCTATTATCACAAGAGTAATTCCATTGAAACAAGCGCCAACATAGGAGAGAATCCATAAACAAACTCCAAACTGTAAATGAATTAAAAAGAATAGAAAAATTAATTTTAGTAAATAAAGTATCAACGTTACACACATCTAATCGCTTCACACGTTTAATAATAATATTAAAATGCTCGCAAATCTAATAGTATGTTTAATACTTCTAATAGACCTTGAGGGAGTCTACGAAGTCCGCCACAAAGAAGAGCCTTCGCACGTGGTTGAGAACGCAGACGGTATGCGAAAGAATCACATTGACAATCTCTTGGACTTTTTCTGCTGGTAACACAATCTCTTCCTCAAGACACGACCTAGATTTAAGTAACAGGTAATTTCGAGATATTATAAAATAGAAACCATTTATAATAACTCTCGGAACAAAATAATGTGAATTGAATCGTATCAAATATAAGAGAACAAAAAAGCCAACATAATTTTTTTTACAAACAAGATATTCTTTATGAAAGCAGGGAAACGGAAGTCTCTGTAGGTTGCAGATTATTTCATACCACTAATTTCTTGACTAACTCATCTAAGATTTAAACAAAAGAAAAATAGGCGATAATTGTCAAATCCAAATTTTAAATAAGCTGATTTTTAAAAATAGTCCAATCATAAATTTAATATACATACATACTGATATATTATAAAGAGTAGATGAGACTTGAGAGCTCTGAAATGGCAATGATTAGGATGGGTATAGTCGTCGCCGTTAGTTCAAAGGAGTCTTACGTTGGCATTCGCGACTAACTTGAAGGGATGGGCGTCTCCAGTCTTTTGCACGGAGGCAAGAACTTGACGGTAGATGCGAAACGAGATGGTGACGGCCAGCACAGCCAAGGAGACGTAGGCAAACACCATGAGAGCAGAGTACATGGCAAATGAGATCAATAGCAGCAGCAACGACGCGAACACAATTCCAGATCGACGTACGTCACGCCAATATATCAGATCCAAAACTGTGAAAATGACGGAGTCGTTTAGCATTTCAAAAACTGGCAGAAAGTCATTTGTAATAAACATTATACATTTACAGACGAGAGTAGATATTATTAATATGATTATATTTTCAATTCAAATCATTATATATCACTTTCTATAATATTTATGTAAACATATTTTTATGATTAATGTTAATATCATTTTAATAATCATTTTGTAGAGTAGAGTAATAAATTAGTAAATTTTTTTATAAAATTAAAAATAATCAAATCACATTAAAAAATGTTATTGTTTGGAAGTAATATCATGATCAAGTCAACCAGTATTATATTGTTTTCACAATTTAAACAATCATTGTATGGGTTATATTT
The DNA here is from genome assembly GCA_964035775.1 of Osedax frankpressi. NCBI lineage: Eukaryota > Metazoa > Annelida > Polychaeta > Sabellida > Siboglinidae > Osedax > Osedax frankpressi. The sequence goes on from OZ038314.1 coordinate 13,246,531, forward strand.
ACATTTACAATACAGCATTAAAATGCTTCTTACATTTACATCTTACATTTACCAATTAACTTGTTATTAGACAGGTAATAATTGACCTCTGAACATGTTAAATTAATGATTTCATTAGTATATATGTATATATATTGTATAATATATATATATATGTTGTATCGTATATATATTGTATCGTATATATATTGTATAATATATATATATTGTATCGTATATATGTTGTATAGTATATATATTATATAATATATATATATATTGTATCGTATATATATATATATCTGTATATTCATTAGCATTTGTTAAAATAATTATACTAATATTTTATATTAATTATTAAACATTCAAAAATATAATCATAATTAAATACATTCAATTTATATTAAATATTTGACGAATTTTAAGAATAAAACAATTACTATATTGTATTATTTATGTACGACCTTATTTACAATTGTTTTTAGAAATATTATATTTCTATTGCAAATAAATCAGTAATAAAAAATCAAGTGACTTACAAAAATGTATTACATCACTTTATTACGGAGTAAAAACTATATATATATATCAATATATATATCAATAGACATATTATTAAATTTAATTTCCCAATAAATGTAAATTTAAAAAATAGCCTATCAACTAATAAAATAATTATATATTTTAATTTATTAATAAATAGTTGCATCACTAGTTAATGGATCCGATGATTACAGTAATAGTAGATCTCGTACCTCCAAACTACTCCATTAATATAAATATTTATCCTTACTAAAAGTTAAATATTTATAATAAAAGTTATCTTCATAATAAAAGTTAATTATTTATAGAATCAAATTTTGCTAATATTCAGACAAAATATATATAAATGTCGGTTATATTATACTTATTATATAATATCATATATTCTAATAATAAATTAAATTATGAAATATATGTTATGATAACAAATTAATTAGAACTATAACAAAAATAATTTTTTATTTAAATTAATCATTTGTTGAAAAAATAATATAAGAATTTGTGTATTGTAAATTTGATTATTTAGTAAATACTGTAATACATTATAATACATTATTGTAATACATTATTAATAAGATAATTCCAGCATTAGTTATGTTAAGGTATTGAAATGTACAACTTATAATATACAATATAAAAAGAATGAAAATGAAGATCATATAATGGTAAAAAAAAAGCTTAACTATTAATTTAAATGCAGAGAGAAAGCAGGATTCAAGATAATATATATGGCAAATAAAGAATAATGTGTGAGAGCTATTTTTAGATCTTATAAATAATGGATACCTAGGTACATATGTATATCTAATGTATGCAAATGCATTGTAAAGCATTGTAAGGCATCCATGATAGAGAAAGTTGTAATTAGATAGAAAATACAGGTTTCTATATTTCATAAGGTGATTTCTATACACATGCTTTATACTCGTAGTAGATGCATTTACAGTTATGTAAAGTAATGTAAATATGTCTACATAATGGCATGCACTTTAAATAGATACAAATATACTATTTACATAGAGTACATATAGCACTGCAATAATATAAGATAATCATAGAGACAGTTAATATATAATATATGAATTATTAAATAAATAATATAATATTTATAATATTATTATCGTTTAACAAGAATTAAGGAGGCAATAAAATGTTCAACAAAACGGTGTAGTTGGGATATATGTTATATAGTGACATACCCAACACATGGGGCTAACATTTATTAGTAGGTGTAGTGGGCTTGGAGTCCTCGTCGTCAAGAGGGCATTGTTTGTTGTTCCTACCCATTACGACAGTTGAAGTGTTAGAGCGGCTAAAAGAGTAAAACGTCTACGGTTTACACACGAAATACGGAGCAAATCGTGATAGTCTGGTTTGTCGGCGTAGCGGAATAGGTAAATAACGGAGAATGATGAGAAATAGACTTTAGCCACGTCAAAGCAAACACATCGCTAACCGTTCGCGGTCTACATATAACTACGTTACGAGAGCAGTCGATAGAGGGCGACACGAAACCCACGAATTCATTGGTAAATAAAGCAGGCGATCGACAATTTTCGATGAATCACCGGCATGATTCATCGCGACGCATTTGGGTTGTGGATCACGCCGTAGGCACGTGTGTGTTGTAAGGTTAATGGCAATAATTGTAGCTATATTGTGATTCTCGAGTAGGATCTGCATACCGCCTGCACTTGCAATATATAGAAAACATATAGACATTGTTGATCTAGGAAAGAGTAATGCATCGATGTGAATATTCAACCATCTACTACTACCATCTACTTGTATATATAAATATAAATTAACATATTTATCTATAAATAGCTTATCTAATAATAGACAATTTATTTTTTTTAACTATAATAATAATTATTTTCTATTAAATATCAAACACTGAATAATTAATTACTGTTAATAATCTAATGCCAATATTTCGTTAATCATTAGTTTGAATTATTTTACTTTGGAGAGATACACAATAAGTGATATAATTACATAACTATGGCTTCATAAAAGTAATAAAAGCAATGACATAAGATGGTCAAATAACTATAATGAATTTTTATTTTAAAAAAATATTTACACAATTCATTTACAACAATATTAGTAAGTGAATATAACAATTTGTATGTATATATTTACTAGATAATGTATATATATATATATATAGTGATGTTATGTATGGTAATATTTTGAATAAATCAATATATTTCATATATGTTAATCAATAGATTATAATCAAATAAAATGTATATTCGATAGTAATTACAAAATAGTAAAAACTCAATAATTGTTAGAAAAACAAATATTTTAAAAAACAGATATAAGTTCAGATTGTAGCAACAATCCTTTTAGTCTAAACTTATAACAATAGCTAGTAAATGAGCAAGTTTACCAATTATCTTTAGTAATATCACCTCACAATGTCTAATCTGAATATATATATAGTCTGTAGGATATATAATACAGTTTACACAGGAGAATACTATAATATACCATGTATATACACAATGTTGCCCATAGAATATATAATCTAGCTAGAATGATATATAATACAGTTTACACAGGAGAATACTATAATATACCATATATATACACAATATTGCACAGAGAACATATAATCTAGCTATAATGATATATAATACAGTTTACACAGTAGAATACTATAATATACCATGTATATACACAATATTGCACAGAGAATACATAATCTAGCTATAATGATATATAATACAGTTTACACAGGAGAATACTATAATATACACAATATTGCACAGAGAATATATAATCTAGCTATAATGATAATGTACCGCATGAACACACGCAAGTAGAGCTATAGTAAGACACTCAAATTTCGTGCCAGAATTAAAATTCATTCTATTTATAACCATTATTTGATGAAATCAGAAATATAAGATGACGTATGAATATTATATACACGAATACAACGCATAGCAGAGCATGGGTTTATGAACGGGGCAATATAATTCAAGTTATAATTTGTAATGTTTTTTTGAATATTTTACTAACAATAATAGAAATCACGTAAAAACAAATTAGCAAATTTCGCAATTAGAATTGTGATTTTAATATTCATTATAAATATAATAGTTTTTAATGTAAAAAATGTAGAACTAAAATATAAATGACTAAATCAAACTCCAAAATGAAATATAATAATATATGAATGGTTCATAAGAAATAATACACAATAGCAGGATTTAAACAATACCAGCAATATCTATGGGCTTATCTAGTCTGACTTACATTTATGTAATAGTGGAATGAATAGGTAATATAAATAGGAAATATATAAATATATATATATATAGAGAGAATGAAATATATAGAGAACTATTGAAGAGGGAGGGAGGGATAAAATACTCTATAAGCACTCTAGACATAACAGCAATGATAACAGATATACATCACTTCCCAATGTATAGATGATTACTATAGAGGGTGTTTTTTTGAGCTGTAAAAAATAGACAAACAATGATATAGCGAATTAGCCCGGGAAGAAAGAGTCGGACTATAGAGGTAAAGTAAATATGGCAATAACTACAACTAAAGCATTTATAAATACATGCGCATTGGCGTTCTTGCGAGGCAATGAACCGTAGCCTCGTTTAAGGATAACCTCGCAATATGTCGGGATATCGAGGTCACATTCGCAAAGGTCACACGATCTCGATTTACTAATTACTGGGCACGATTTCGGGACACACATGTGCAGGGCTTCTTAGAGCAGATATATATCGGATTAAATATTGTAAATAAACTTATCGTATACGTTTTACAACCTATTTACATTATAGAAACAAACTATACTTATCAAATATAACCGATGTCATATAGCTTCTATTGGACGTGTTTATTCATGCGGAACATTGCGATATAATAGTTTCTCGTATAGTAGAAAGTAAACAATAATTGTTATCGTGAGCAAATTTAATGAGGCAATTTGTAGTGAAACGTCCCGTTCACTTGATAAAGGAAGTTCTATCGCAAAGATAACTGCTTATCTATTACAGAGTTTGCTAAATACTACACCCATCCCCATACAGTAGATAACGACACGAACACTATTTACCTCTGCAGTTAGTCTATGAAGTTATACTAGATATAAGATAAATCAATATACTGGATCATACAATATGCATTGTATAGTAATGTTTCTACGATCAATTTGAACATCAACATGTATACTTTATATATATATATATACTTTATATATCGAAAATGATTTTTAGACTGTGTACAATCATTTTATGATAATCATTCATATACATATTAATATTATATCAGAATATTAAAGAATGATCTATTGAAATTTGCAGAAAGTATCACAATAGTAACATTGTGATATTACAATAGCTAAACAATATATTTTCAATTAGTTAACAACATGACAATACTATTTTAATTATCTTCATTCAATTTTCATTGTTTATTATATTGTTAAAACATTTGAAATTAATATAATACCATTGTAGTTATTAGTTCTATAACAATATAATATTAATCTTTTTACATTAACATTTTATAATAGGTCAATTAAAAAAAATATATAGAATTTAAAGTAAGATATTCTAAATTTACATATTTACTTTAACAGAGTATTTAACATGAATACACACAAAGTTTCAAATATTGATGAAGACTAAATATTTATGAGTAATAAAATTAGAATAAGTTATTACAGCAGAGTATCATAATTAAAAACTCAATTTTCTAGATATTGATATCGGTCAAGATGTATATTTTAACATTGAAAATTATACATAGGTTTATTCAAATATGATTACATAATCATGATATACCGAGCAAAAGATCGTAAAATGTAAATTGAAACATTCTGATATTGTAATTAATCAAAAACAAGTAAGTAAAACAAATTTCAAGTGTTTCATTTTAATCTTAATTGACAAGTATTGCAAATTCTAAAGAAATTTATCTCTTGTTTCAAATACGCCAACTTAAGTTATCGAAAATAAAGATCAGTTTAAATTTCACTTTTCAAAAAATGACATTTTTTCATTTTACATATTAATTTTGTGATTTAGTTAAATAGGATATTATAATGAACTCATGACAAATATTTACCAATCTATTATAAAAAATGTAATAGAAATTATTAAAAATATTTGCATAACTACCAAAAATATGATATTGTATTATCTTTGTTTTGGCTAAATTGTAGCAGTAGTTTTATTAGATTTTAATATATTTAATTAATAAGAATATGGCATATATCATTTAAATTAATTTATACATATACTAATTTGAAGTTTATAGATATGTTATTATATATAATTATATATAAATACAATACAATATATCAAATCATATTGTTTAAAAGTAATTATAACTTAGAACTCAGGCTATGGAATATATATCTAATATTACATCTAAAGGTGCTTTTACACTTATCGAAAATGATGTCAAAAACTGAATTCAAAGATGAGTCAGAATTATTATTACATTTCGGCGTAGATTCAACGAAGCATTCAGATATAATTTGTATAAATAAAATATTATTGACATCTGACCTCTAATGCGAATCTAAAAAAAATAAAGTTATTTATTTGATTTAAAATAACATTTACCTTTCATTAAAATTTTAATACACGTTGTTTATTATATTATATTTATTATATCTATTATGTTAATCTATATTTTTAGGATCCTATAATATCCTATAAGATTTGTAATAACTAACTATGTAGACTATTATCATTCATTTTTTTTAAATATTTTGAAAATGAATATTACTGGGGATATTTTTCTAAATCCTGATTATATTTATGAAAATTAAATTTGATTTTCATAACAAAAAGCAAACATGTCTGCTTTTGATTTAGTTTTCAAATCGTATTAATTATGATCGAGTTAACAGATTTTGAATTGATGTTCAAATCAATCGAAATTATATTTAAATTGTCATAATTACTCAGATTTTACTTCATTTCACTAAGTAACAGCATCTTGAAGAAGTAATATATTTTAATAATTTTAAATATTAAATATGTTTTTTACTATTACATTATTAATGTATAATTGTTATTACCTTATTTATGATAAATATATATGATAAATATAAATGTATGTTTAAACATAATAAATAAGTAATTAAATAATAATAGATAATTTATTTATAGATTATAATACCAAAATATTACTATTAATAGTGCTATTATTACTATTATAGTACTATTAATGTACCTTTTTTTCATATGTATCAACTAGTTTGTTTAATTAGTAGTTAATTGTGACTTTGGGATCGTATTTATTTACTATACGCAACTTCTTTATGTAATAATTTGCATTGTAATGAAAAATATAATATTTTCTTATATCCTTTATTTTGATCCAAAAAATGATTTAATGTATAGTTTTAAAAGTATATAATATTATAATTAAACAATACAAGTTGAAATACTTTTAAATAATGATATGTATTGTATTTTAGTATTATATATGTATGGAATTAAATCTTTTTTGAAATATTTGTTTTGTTAAATAAGATTGACCTTAAAAATGTTACATTCATACTAATAATTTAACAATTCATTGTATAGAGAAATAAATTATGTAAGAATAAAAAATAATGACAATTTATATATAAATGATTAATTAAAGTTAATAATACAGTTTTAAAAAATATAAATATGGTATTATAATTATTTGAAAATTGAAAACATTTTGATATTTAATCTAACAAATATATTTTAAAATTACATATTTAAATTTAGTATATTACATATTTATTTTACACATTTTATAATGAAAATTGCGTAACTACTCATAGATTTCATATATATACACAAACCTCTTGGGTCTATATTCTTCATCCAATATTGACCTAAAAGCATATAGATAAAGCAAAATTATAAAGCGATCCACAACAATCACGAACATAAATGACATCCAAAATGCATTACAATATATTATAGATAATATGTCTTATTCGCATATTAAATTCAAATAAAAGTGCAGTTTTTATAATCACAAGTCAAGTGTTAAGTTAAGGTCATATTTGAATACAGTATGTAGAAATCAATGTAAAATAGCGGAATGTTGTGCATTTAAGAAATTTACATATATAATACTAACAGCAGAAATTCTTTCCAGCGGAACAGGATAAGTTTTCTGACTTCATGTCTTTTTTCTGTACAACGGGAGTTGGTACGATCTCTTCAATTTCAGTGGGTTTATCTTCGAATTCCACTAATGGAGGTGGTTCTTCTCTTTCCGGGGACTTGGAATATAAATCATCATCCGCTACGTCGTCGGTTGAAGTAACTTGATTATTATCTTTATTTAGCTCCTCGTCAATTTGTGTATTATCTATGAGTTTTTCGAATTCATCGTAAGTGCTGTTTTCCGTTTGAGCCTCCGACATTCTTGAAATATATATTTAATATACGATTAGTTAAATATATCATATATTAGTTATAAACATATAATATGATTTTTAAATATATTATATTTAGTATTAAATATAGATATATAGAAATCGATGTAACCTGAAATCAATCCAAACAAAAAATGAATTTAGGGAAATGAACTTTGTGAATAGAGTTCATAAGTCAAATACAATGAGATGTGAGTTTTATTTATTGATTATTTAAAAAATGATTAGTTTATAAAAAATATTATTATCTTAAATATTATGATAACTTAATATATTTTATAATTTTACAGTGTAATAATATTATATGTTTAATTTGAGTATACTATAATCATTGGATTAACCAGGAAATATAAACAAAAATGGTTAGAGCTGTTTGTTTTGATTCATTAAAACCTAATAATAACCTAAATATAAATAATTAAATATAAACAACCATATCTGGTTAAAAAATATGAAATATCTTCAAATGGTTTTTATCGATATATCTTATTTGTTTTCATAAAAGCCTATACTTATATTTTATATAATGATTTATTTTAAAATTTATTAAAATCAAATTATAAATTTAATTAAACTAATTGTTTATAACTATTTATTATTTATAAATTAAGATTCTAACATATAGAGTTATAATATTAAATGCAATAAAAGCAATTGATATGCCGGTAAAATCAAATCTATAAAAAATATACTATGTATAATTTAATTAATAATTTTAGTGTTAAAAGTTATAATTATTTAATGCGCCCAGTTTTTAATAAACTAGGTAACTATTTAATTGTGATAATATATAAATTTATCTAGCGTGAGACACCGTGCATATTAAGTTGTAGGTTTAGCGATCCGTTAATTTGTCAACATATTTACATACTATATTTGAAGTATTTGTAATTATACTAATGATGTAAATTAAAATAACATATACTATAGGTTAACGATATAATATGTAATTATAAGCTTTTGCCTTATGATTGACAGCATTGAGTGGATCATTCATAGCATAATTATATGCTATTATATACTAATATAAATTCTTATATTAAAAGCGATGTCAAGCATTGTATAATATTAATTTAATTGGATATTTATTCGATTAATTTGTGTAAATACATTTATTCTCTATAATTTTATAAAGTTTCATCTTATGTTTTTGTTGAATGTGTATTTACTTATGATAACCAAAAACACTACAATAATAATTGAATAAATCACTGCTATGTTTACATATTAATGATAATATGAAGAAAGTGTTTATTTGATAGATAATATCTTATAATAAATATTACTATTTAGATTATATATTAATATTTTAAATGTTCATTAGGAATTATGTAATGATTTTACGAGCTTTTTATAAAATAATCGTGTCTATATAAATGTGAATTATGAAAGTAATATCATTTATGAGCAGATAAAATGCTTTCATTTCATTGGTTATAAGGCATGCAGGCCGGTGTAACCTATTATATAAATATTAACTCCCTTATTATATGTGTTATATTTTTAATTTTGAAATACATTTCAATGCAATTATATAAGTAAAAAATTTACTATAAAACCATAGTATTGTCATTATTTACAGAATATTGTATATATTGTATATATAAATATTAATTATGTTATAAATATATATATTTATATATATATAAATATATAAATAAAGTGTTTTAATTGATTTTAATAAATCATGTAATACAATGCAATATTTAAAAATTAATTTCATATTTTAATTATATTCATATTTAACTATATTTTAATTAATTTCAATTTCAATGAAAAAGATAAATCTATTTTATTAAATATTTGACTTCTTGCTCAACAATTCTAAAAATCTAATTGTAATTGGTTCAATATTTGTACTTTCTTTATTATGAAAATAAAATTGATATTCTCAGTATTGCATCTGAATAAATTGACAAACTAAATACAAATAATTACATATTATACTATAGTCGTTGATGGGAACTTAATACCGGTATTTTATTATAAAGGTATAGATTGTAAATAAGTTTGCATGTTTTATATTTGCATATAGCATAACATAGCATATAGCAAAAGCTATATGTTACAATGCTATATGATATGTCATTCAATAACTACTTTCACTTAATATACTATCTCACGATATGTTATAGAACATTGTTATCATTACCATTCTCAATAATGAGAACTTTTTATAGTAACCAACAGGTAAAATTATACAAAATGATTTTTGTTCATTTCTTATAGTCACATTTAAACTTAAACTAAACTTCATATAATACACAAGTTCATTAGAGTAAAGCAGATGTTACTTAATAAGAAATTAACCTAGTTTTAATTTTAAAACATAAATATCTAAAACTACAATAATATTACAATATAAATATAAGGAATATAAATAAAAGAAAAATTGATGTCATTAAAATGACCTTTTAAAATATAATTACAATTATATATTTACATATCAAATTTCCGAGAAGGACATAATTATATTTTCCTAATTTGTATTCACCATAATATAGTATATCATTTTTGACATATAATAATATAATCAGGTAAATGTAAAAAAATATAAATTATAAGAATTAAAAAATTAAATTATTTTATTTCACAGTTCATTATTCAACTCAAATAACATGAATTTTTTACTTATTATTGATAATTAAAATGCTAAAATATACTTTTTAATGAAACTTAAATCTGTTTGTTGTTTTCAGGAGACATCTAAAACTAATCAAGCCGAGGACTGCAATGGAATTCAGTTGACCAGTGCCACTTCCGTTGATTGCAAATCAGCCTCGTCTCCCATTTCCGAGCCCTTAGAGGAGTACTTCGAAGAGATTCCATTGTGGGTAGCTATCCTCACCTACGTCAGCTATGCTATTCTCATTGTTTATGGACACTTTCGCGATCTATTGCGATATTGGCGTATCGAGAGAATGCCGCTTGTATCCGAACCAGTCCGCGAGGTCAGATTGTTCTTATTTTTGACTTGTGTTTATTGTTGATACAAGCTCACATCGGTTCTAATCTTATCTTGTAGGGATGGGTACCTTTGTATCAGAGTTTTGAGAGTTTTTACACGAGGAATCTGTACATGCGTATACGAGACTGTTGGAATCGTCCTATTGGCTCATGTCCAGGTGCTACTTTCCACCTCATGAATAGGAAATCCGATGATCAAAATTGGACTTTCAAGTTAATATAAATATATATTTTGTAAGTTAATCCATTTCATTATCTCTATGATTTCATTGTTTTTTAACAAGTAGCTCTTTTATTCTATATTAATCTATATTGATTATTCTATATTAATCTATATTAATTATTATTTATTAATCTATATTAATCTATATTGATTATTCTATATTAATCTATATTAATTATTCTATATTAATCTATATTGATTATATATTAATCTATATTTATCTATATTAATTATTCTATATTAATCTATATTGATTATTCTATATTAACCTATATTAATTATTCTTTATTAATCTATATTAATCTATATTGATTATTCTATATTAATCTATATTAATTATTCTATATTAATCTATATTAATTATTCTATATTAATCTATATTGATTATATATTCTATATTTATCTATATTAATCTATATTAATTATTCTATATTAATCAATAACTATTATTACTAAACATATTTATTTTTAAACTGTTATGTACCTGATCTACCTATCTAATATTATTATAATTAATTAATGTATTGCGATTGTGTTCTGAGGTAGTGATATCGAGAACACGACTAAACCCTTCAACGTATATTACCACCAGATTCACGGGCGGTACAACGAAGATCATGAACATGGGTTCCTATAACTACTTGGGCTTTGCTCAAACCGAAGGCGTCTGCGCAGACGAAGCCGTCGCCGCCACCAAGACCTATGGCTGCGGAGTGGCTGGCTCGCGTATGGAATTAGGTTTTAGCCCTCGCCGACGTTTCCGCCGACGTTTCCGCCGACGAAACATACACGAAATGCACATACTTCCTCACGTCGAGATACATATTAATTAAATAATGCTACATAATCTCACCCCGATAAACTAATTCTATTAATCTCAAGATTAATTTATTCCAATACTCTCCACCGATGCTCAACTTCTCTAATATCAATACTACTGATCAACTGGGGCCAAATGCCAACTATTACCCTAACATTACAGTTACTATACGCAATACATTATTAATACATCGCTAATGCTCCGCTACACTTTCAATTAACATTCCGCTCACACTTTTTAACATCTTGCTAATAATAGCAATTCTCTTCATATGATAGGAACGCAGAGAATCCACGTTGAACTAGAACAGCTGATGTCGGAGTTTCTAGGAGTCGAGGCATGTATGACATTTGGAATGGGTTTTGCTACTAATTCTATGAATATCCCTATCTTGGTTGATAAGGTTAGTGGTGTCAGTTGTTAAAATGATATTTGATTTCATTACTATTTATAATATATTTGTACAGACATTTATAATATATTATTTATGTCCGTCTAGTAATTATATTATAAGTTTATTAATAATAATAGTTTATAAAGGTATTTTGCTTAATATTACAATCTAATTAATATAATATTATTAGTTGGAATTTGTTTATAGTTTTTTTTTAGATAAACAAATAAATAAAATTGTATTACGTTGTAAATTTATTTATATCGTATGTTATAGGCCCCGTTTTAAAGGATATATCTCCATCCTCTAATATGATAATGAATTCATTTAAATTATTCAATATCTTACAATATTTTAGTTATATACTTGAATCATAATATCATTTTAAACAATTTACTATTGTTTTAGTGATAATAAATTGATCTATTATATTAATTTATTGATCTCGTTAATTTGTATTTAATTGAACTTTATATCCTGATGCTAAACCATGTTTTGATATCGCTTAGTGCATTATTTCATTGCTATTCGATTTAGATCTTTAGCCGAGTACTTTTAACTTACATTTCACATTTATTTCATTTAAGGGGTGCCTGGTACTCAGTGATGAATTAAATCATACTTCTTTAATACTCGGTATTCGTCTATCTGGAGCCTCTATCACAGTCTTCAAACACGGAGGTAAGACTTTGAACTCTTTGAAAATGTTATCAATAATTTGTACATCTTCTGTTTATAGTATTGAGTCTAGACAAGTTTATTGATTTAAATCATTTTACATCATGCTTAAGTTTACATTATTTCTATAAGTTTAGATTATATGTAAATTATTAAATATTCAAATATTTATTAATTAATTTATTAATTTATATTGTTGATTATTTGTGTTAAATATATTCAAATAAATATATTGAATTTATAATTCTATTTATTATCTTTTAATTATATTTATCATATATAAGTATGTATGACATTATTTACAATGTAATGGCCACTTAAAATCTAGACATGAATGACCTTGAAAATAAACTTAAGGATGCAATTATTTATGGTCAAGCCAGAACAAATCGCCCCTATAAGAAAATTTTAATTATTGTTGAAGGTATTTACAGGTAAATTTTACATTTTACATTTTATAATTATTTTTTTAAATAATAATTTTTTTCATTATAATTAATGTACTGCTTAATAATATTAATGGCCATTTATTAATAATTTCATATTTATTATTTAACAATTCCAATGCTAATGAGTTACAATTTATAATATTTAATAAATAGTTAAAATTCAAATCTAATAAAATATAATCTAATGAAATAAAAACAATGTTACAGCATGGAAGGTTCAATTGTGACCCTACCTGAAGTTGTGGCGCTGAAGAAGAAATATGGAGCTTACCTATATTTAGATGAAGCTCACTCCATAGGTGCGCTGGGTCCCAAAGGTCGCGGAGTCGTCGATTACTTCAATATGAACCCGAAGGACGTCGATGTCCTCATGGGTACATTCACGAAGAGTTTTGGAGCGGCTGGGGGCTACATAGCGGGTTCAAAGGTATGTAAGATGACCTATAGGGCTACTTTTACAGGCCTATGTTTATAGGTTTAAATTGTTATACCTAATTTATTTGCTACTTATCCTAAACCTCAAATCACATTAACCCTCAAATGTAACACCATTACACAATTCCTTTTGCCACAAACAATTGCATCTCCTCAATACACTTCTCGCAAACAAAGTCTCACTTCATCTTCTCTCCTACATTCTAACCTAAAGCCTCTTTCTCACACTATTCCCAAATCTCTCCCCACCTACAAACTACAAGTAGTTCTCTTTTACCCACTAACTTCAACCCGCTCTCTTATAATCTACCCCACTTCTCTCTACCCACTAACTCTAGGCATCACTCTCCTACACCTACTAACCCCAAGCCTCTCTCACACCTACCCTCTAACCTCCAAGCATCTCCGCTAACCCACTAACTTTAACCCGCTCACACTTACCTTCTTACGCCAAGCCTCTCTCCACCCACCTACCAACTCTAATCATCTCCCTCCTACACCTGCTAACCCCAAGCTTCTATCCTCCGCCCAATAACCCCGCTCCTCTATACCATCACACCCACTACCTCCTACTCTCTCAGATTCTTATTGACCACCTCAGACGCAAGTCTCATTCCGCCTGCTACGCCAGTTCAATGCCTGCTCCCATCGCTCAGCAGTGCATTACTGCAACTCGCTGCATTATGTCAACTCAACAAGGTACTTCAATCCCTCGTGTGCATTGTAACTCGGCTTAAAGTGGTACGAAATACTTCTTAAATACTTCTTAAATGCTTCTTAATAAGATTCGTTCATGCGTGACCGTACAAAATATATCATTATTCGTTGCGTTTAGTTTTAATTTTACTTGCGTTTTGTTTCACAAACGTTATTATCGCACTCCATTGATCCACCATCCATTTGATGTTTATTTAGTCGACGAGCAAAGCGTAGATGTACTTTCAGTGAGCTATTCTCATTGCAGGACTGGAGCGCATAGGGCAGTTGGCTTGGAACTGCCGATACTTCCGACGCAGATTGCATGAAATGGGTTTTATAATCTTTGGTAACAAAGATTCTCCGGTAGTTCCAGTGATGCTCTACTGTCCAGCAAAAATAGCGTTTGTTTCAATTCTATCGCATCTATTTATTTTTTGATTAATTCAAAATTATCTATTTATTTTTAATAATTATATTCTAATTTAATATTTTACTGCATTTTTGCAGCAAAGTTTAAAATATTAGTTTTAGAAATAATAAATAAACTCTTTATTTAATGTATTTCAGAACATCAACCTGTGGATATTAATTTATAATAGAAACTCCTCAGATTATCCTACTTAGTTTATTCTTATATATTTGTTATCTTGACTTCAATTCGAATTCATTATAAACCTCGACTGTCCATTATACACTGTAGCGCCTTTAGTCGGGAATGTTTATCGCGTGGCCTGGCTACTGTAGTAGTTGGATTTCCTGCTACAACGATCATAGAATCTAGGGCAAGGTTCTGTTTATCGGCGGCACATAACAAAGAATCTATAGATAAGGTTGTGTTTCACTTTGAATTCTAGTTTTTATTTAATTTCATATATCGTTTAATTTTAACAATGAATTCTACGATTAAACCAATTGCAGGCTTTAGAAATTATTGATGAAGTTGGTGATCTGTTGTCTATAAAATATTCATCGATGAAACCTCCTACATTTTCTGAAAATGACGAATCTTTCAGGAATAGGTTAAATTTACAATGTGCATAAAAAAGCATTTTCTTGTTTAATTTAATCGTAGCAAATTTATTTCTAAATTTTATTTATTGTTGCAGATATAAATATCTGCCTCATTGAAGGACTTCATGTTCTTAAGCTACGAGATCGACTTCAACCCTTTTTACTACAATCTGTGTGAAATACTCATGATGTGAGTGTACCCATTTTTACAGTGATCAACATATCCTTATTACATTACACCATATACACATTTGATACTTTTATACAATCAATGCCTGTTGTCTTGTTATGATTGACATGGACAATTACATAACATTGATCTATGTCTACTCATCCTCCAATTGAATACTTTTTTACATTTATTATTTAATGTGTATTTTATATGACGTTTGACTTATTGTTATTTATGTATTTATTTTTCATAAATCTGAATAAAACAATCCATTTTATTTCTATTTTTCATTTATTTATTATTAGATGGTATAATATTGAAAATATATCAAATAAATAATGTAAAACAATAAACTATTTTGATAAATGTAAAAAAAAATTCAAACTTATATATTATTTTATTTAAAAAATTAAGTTTATTAATAATTATTAGTATATTAATATAATATAATTACTTTATTAAAAATTATAATATCAAAAGTTATATAATTAAATTTTCAATTCTCACATGTTTATAAAGAAAATAATACTGATTATAATACTTAATTAGATATTGTACATTTGATTCTGGTTTTCTATGTTGATTCTATTTTAAATATGTAAATCCTATATTTCTATATAAACCATGTTTATTATCTAAATATGTTGGTTTTTTGGATGATATTAGCCAAGATTATTAGGTAATATTGGATAATTAGTTTAAAATGCGAATTATAGATATGTTGACTCTCCATACAAATATTGTCTTGTAATGATTATCTATATTTAATTAATGTATTAACAATAGAATAACGTATGCAATGAATGTTATCACATATTATATATAGTGAATAAATAACTTAATGCATATTTTTATAAATATAAACTACATATACATTAATTAATTTGTATCATATAATTGTGTAATATTTGTATACATATTTATAAATATGTTAATTATTTATTTTATTAATTCACTTGTAAATACTTTATGTATTAATATATTTTAATCTATATACTGTAATATATAATTACAATTTGTTATAATTCTAGAAGGGTCTTAATGTATGGGTATGATAATTGTATATTATTTCCAAAACTTTATCATGTATCTTCATTTTCCAAATTCACAGATAATAAAAGTGAATTTATTTAATTGAAATAATATAATATGAATTAATAATATTTAAAAAGTGTAATTTATTCGTAATTAATATAAGAATATCTACATATGCTATAAACAATACAAGTTTTCACTATTAGATACATAGTGTTTAAATCTACGTAAATATTACAATACACCATATCGACATGATTTGCAACATCCACTTTTTTATATCGCCCCTAAATTAAAATATCTAATTTACTCGCGAAATATGTTGGGACAGTTTGCTATAAATCACAAACGTGCACCTCCGTGAGCTGTAGCCTCTATGTGTGAATAATAGAGTTCCGTAGAATACGCGTAATGTATATTTGAATTGCGGGAGCTCGTATACGAGAACGTGTCGTCACAGTACAGTAAACCTCCGTTACGTCTCCAGCGAAAGCAATGTATGCATATTATTAATTCCAGTGAATAATTCGCGTTCCCTAATGGATTTCGTCTCTTGGCACACTTCAAACAGCACGGCTCTCTATCTCGGTAGTTCTTCGTGTGACCACAACTCCACCTCGGACCTACACGTCTACACTTACTACACGGTTGGATCTACGGTGACGATTCTGGGCATAATCACCAACTCGGTAGCTCTGTGGGTACTGCAAGGCTCGGCCGGAGCGCTTCGCAAGAGCGGAGCCTTCGTTTTCCTCTTCAACCAATCTCTGGTCGACCTGCTGGTCAACGTGTCAGCCGTGCTCATGCTGACCGCAGTAAACGTATACAAACCGTACGTACGGTACGGCAACCTCGACGCGTTGCTGTTCTGTAAACTCATCTACTCGCATTATACCAGCGCAGTGCTCCTCACCATCAGCTCTTACAACTTGGCTCTCTACTCGCTCGAGTGCATGTTGTCCGTTACGAATCCGCTACTGCATAAATCGCTGGTGTCGAGGCGGTTTCAGAAACGCGTCGTCGTGTTGCTGTGGACGTTCGGGTCGCTGTGGAATATTCCGTTCGTGTTGAAGTTGAATGGTCAGTGGACTTCTGGGATATGTCGTTACTGGAACACGGAAGCGTTACTGAGTTCATTCGCTAGGTCGGCCATTATGGCCATCTATTTGGGAGCGATGTACATTCTTCCCCTGATGACGATGTGCGCTTCTTATACTTTGATTTCATTTCACTTGAGAAGACGTCGTCGTAAGTCGACGCTTTATCAACGATTTTCTGTAAACAACATCAAGACCATTATCAGAGTGATGCTGGCTTACACATGTTGCATACTACCTCCAATGACGATTATTCTAGCTAAGGTTTGTTATCCGTAGTACCGACACGTATATCTTTAGACATGTCAATACAAATGTCAATCGTTGGCGCTGTTTGTAGCAGTATTTAAGTTGTAAATATGCGATGCTATATAAGTGTGTATGTTATTTAATTGTATATTTTTTATAAATGGGTTTACTATATAGGTATGTATTTTATAAAGTGTAAATATATGTTGGTTATAACTTGCAAATTAATGATTATTGTTATTATTATTAGTATTATTATTATTATTATTATTATTATTATTATTATTATTATTATTATTATTATTATTATTATTATTATTATTATTATTATTATTATTATTATTATTATTATTATTATTATTATTATTATTATTATTATTATTATTATTATTATTATTATTATTATTATTATTATTATTATTATTATTATTATTATTATTATTATTATTATTATTATTATTATTATTATTATTATTATTATTATTATTATTATTATTATTATTATTATTATTATTATTATTATTATTATTATTATTATTATTATTATTATTAGTATTAGTATTAGTATTAGTATTAGTATTAGTATTAGTATTAGTATTAGTATTAGTATTAGAAATAGTATTACATTAGTATTACATTAGTATTAGTATTAGTATTAGTATTAGTATTAGTATTAGTATTAGTATTAGTATTAGTATTAGTATTAGTATTATTAGTAGTATTAGTATTAGTATTTGTATTAGTATTATTAGTAGTATTAGTATTAGTATTACTACTAGTATTAGTATTATTATTAATATTAGTATTAGTATTATTAGTATTAGTATTATTAGTATTAGTATTAGTATTAGTATTAGTATTAGTATTAGTATTAGTATTAGTATTAGTATTAGAAATAGTATCACTACTAGTATTGGTATTAGTATTAGTATTAATATTAGTATTAGTATTATTATTATTAGTATTAGTATTAGAAATAGTATTACTACTAGTATTAATATTATTATTAATATTAGTATTAGTATTATTAGTATTAGTATTAGTATTAGTATTAGTATTAGTATTAGTATTAGTATTAGTATTAGTATTAGTATTAGTATTAGTATTAGTATTAGTATTAGTATTAGTATTAGTATTAGTATTAGTATTAGTATTAGTATTAGTATTAGTATTAGTATTAGTATTAGTATTAGTATTAGTATTAGTATTAGTATTAGTATTAGTATTAATATTAGTATTAGTATTAGTATTAGTATTAGTATTAGTATTAGTATTAGTATTAGTATTAGTATTAGTATTAGTATTAGTATTAGTATTAGTATTAGTATTAGTATTAGTATTAGTATTAGTATTAGTATTAGTATTAGTATTAGTATTAGTATTAGTATTAGTATTAGTATTAGTATTAGTATTAGTATTAGTATTAGTATTAGTATTATTATTAGTATCAGTATTATTATTATTATTATTATTAGTATTAGTATTTGTATTAGAATTAGTATTAGTATTAGTATTAGTATTAGTATAAGTATTAGTATTGGTATTAGTATTAGTATTAGTATTAGTATTAGTATTAGTATTAGTATTAGTATTAGTGTTAGTATTAGTATTAATATTAGTATTAGTATTATTATTATTAGTATTAGTATTTGTATTAGTATTAGTATTTGTATTAGTATTAGTATTAGTATTAGTATTAGTATTAGTATTAGTATTAGTATTAGTATTAGTATTAGTATTAGTATTAGTATTAGTATTAGTATTAGTATTACATTAGTATTAGTATTAGTATTAGTATTAGTATTAGTATTAGTATTAGTATTAGTATTAGTATTAGTATTAGTATTAGTATTAGTATTAGTATTAGTATTAGTATTAGTATTAGTATTAGTATTAGTATTATTATTAGTATTTGTATTAAATTATTATTATTATTATTATTATTATTATTATTATTATTATTATTATTATTATTATTATTATTAGTATTAGTATTAGTATTACTATTTGTATTAGTATTAGTATTAGTATTTGTATTAGTATTAGTATTAGTTTTAGTATTAGTATTATTAGTAGTATTAGTATAAGTATTAGTATTATTATTAGTATTAGTATTAGTATTAATATTAGTATTAGTATTATTATTATTAGTATTAGTATTAGTATTAGTATTAGTATTAGTATTAGTATTAGTATTAGTATTAGTATTAGTATTAGCATTAGCATTATTATTATTATTAGTATTAATATTAGTATTAGTAGTATTAGTATTAGTATTAGTATTAGTATTAGTGTTAGTATTAGTATTAGTATTAGTATTAGTATTAGTATTAGTATTAGTATTAGTATTAGTATTATTATTAGTATTAGTATTAGTATTAGTATTAGTATTAGTATTAGTATCAGTATTATTATTATTATTAGTATTAGTATTTGTATTAGTATTAGTATTAGTATAAGTATTAGTATTAGTATTAGTATTAGTATTATTATTAGTATTAGTATTAGTATTAGTATTAGTATTAGTATTAGTATTAGTATTAGTATTAGTATTAGTATTAGTATTAGTATTAGTATTAGTATTAGTATTAGTATTAGTATTAGTATTAGTATTATTATTAGTATTAGTATTACATTATAATTAGTATTACATTATAATTAGTATTAGTATTAGTATTAGTATTAGTATTAGTATTATTATTAGTATTTATATTAGTATTATTATTATTATTATTATTATTATTATTATTATTAGTATTAGTATTAGTATTACTATTTGTATTAGTATTAGTATTGTTATTTGTATTTGTATTAGTATTAGTATTAGTATTATTAGTAGTATTATTATTAGTATTAGTATTAGTATTAGTATTAGTATTAGTATTAGTATTAGTATTAGTATTAGTATTATAATTAGTATTAGTATTTATATTAGTATAACATTAGTATTAGTATTAGTATTAATATTAGTATTAGTATTAGTATTAGTATTATTAGTAGTATTAGTATTAGTATTTGTATTAGTATTATTTGTAGTATTAGTATTAGTATTAGTATTTGTATTAGTATTACATTAGTATTAGTATTAGTATTAGTATTAGTATTAGTATTATTATTAGTATTAGTATTAGTATTAGTATTAGTAGTAGTATAAGTATTAGTATTAGTATTAGTATTAGTATTAGTATTATTAGTAGTATTAGTATTAGTATATGTATTAGTATTATTAGTAGTATTAGTATTAATATTACTACTAGTATTAGTATTATTATTAATATTAGTATTAGTATTATTAGTATTAGTATTAGTATTAGTATTAGTATTAGTATTAGAAATAGTATCACTACTAGTATTGGTATTAGTATTAGTATTAATATTAGTATTAGTATTATTATTATTAGTATTAGTATTAGTATTAGTATTAATATTTGTATTAGTATTAGTATTAGTATTAGTATTAGTATTAGTATTAGTATTAGTATTAGTATTAGTATTAGTATTATTATTAGTATATGTATTAGTGTTACATTAGTATTAGTATTAGTATTAGTATTAGTATTAGTATTAGTATTACATTAGTATTAGTATTAGTATTAGTATTATTAGTAGTATTAGTACTAGTATTAGTGTTACTATTAGTATTACTATTAGTATTAGTATTAGTATTAATATTAATATTAGTATTAGTATTATTATTATTAGTAATAGTATTAGTATAAGTATTAGTATTAGCATTAGCATTATTATTATTATTAGTATTAGTATTAGTATTAGTATTAGTATTAGTATTAGTATTAGTATTAGTATTAGTATTAGTATTAGTATTAGTATTTGTATTTGTATTAGTATTAGTATTAGTATTATTATTAGTATTAGTATTAGTATTAGTATTAGTATTAGTATTAGTATTAGTATTAGAAATAGTATTACTACTAGTATTAGTATTATTAGTAATATTAGTATTAGTATTATTAGCATTAGTATTAGTATTAGTATTAGTATTAGTATTAGTATTTGTATTAGTATTATTATTAATATTAGTATTAGTATTATTAGTATTAGTATTAGTATTAGTATTAGTATTTAGTATTAGTATTAATATTAGTATTAGTATTAGTATTAGTATTAGTATTAGAAATAGTATCACTACTAGTATTGGTATTAGTATTAGTATTAATATTAGTATTAGTATTATTATTATTAGTATTAGTATTAGAAATAGTATTACTACTAGTATTAATATTATTATTAATATTAGTATTAGTATTATTAGTATTATTATTAGTATTAGTATTAGTATTAGTATTAGTATTAGTATTAGTATTAGTATTAGTATTAGTATTAGTATTAGTATTAGTATTAATATTAGTATTAGTATTAGTATTAGTATTATTATTAGTATTAGTATTAGTATTAGTATTAGTATTAGTATTAGTATTAGTATTAGTATTAGTATTAGTATTAGTATTAGTATTAGTATTAGTATTAGTATTAGTATTAGTATTAGTATTAGTATTAGTATTAGTATAAGTATTAGTATTAGTATTAGTATTAGTATTAGTATTAGTATTAGTATTATTATTAGTATCAGTATTATTATTATTATTATTATTAGTATTAGTATTTGTATTAGTATTAGTATTAGTATTAGTATAAGTATTAGTATTGGTATTAGTATTAGTATTAGTATTAGTATTAGTATTAGTATTAGTATTAATATTAGTATTAGTATTAGTATTAGTATTAGTATTAGTATTAATATTAGTATTAGTATTATTATTATTAGTATTAGTATTAGTATTAGTATTAGTATTAGTATTATTAGTAGTATTAGTATAAGTATTAGTATTAGTATTATTATTAGTATTAGTATTAGTATTAGTATTAATATTAATATTAGTATTAGTATTATTATTAGTATTAGTATTAGTATTAGTATTAGTATATGTATTAGTGTTACATTAGTATTAGTATTAGTATTAGTATTAGTATTAGTATTAGTATTAGTATTAGTATTAGTATTAGTATTACATTAGTATTAGTATTAGTATTAGTATTAGTATTAGTATTAGTATAAGTATTAGTATTAGTATTAGTATTTGTATTAGTATTAGTATTAGTATTAGTATTATTATTAGTATCAGTATTATTATTATTATTATTATTAGTATTAGTATTTGTATTAGTATTAGTATTAGTATTAGTATAAGTATTAGTATTGGTTTTAATATTAGTATTAGTATTATTATTAGTATTAGTATTAGTATTAGTATTAGTATATGTATTAGTGTTACATTAGTATTAGTATTAGTATTAGTATTAGTATTAGTATTAGTATTAGTATTAGTATTACATTAGTATTAGTATTAGTATTTGTATTAGTATTAGTATTAGTATTAGTATTAGTATTAGTATTAGTATTAGTATTAGTATTAGTATTAGTATTAGTATAAGTATTAGTATTAGTATTAGTATTAGTATTAGTATTAGTATTAGTATTATTATTAGTATCAGTATTATTATTATTATTATTATTAGTATTAGTATTAGTATTAGTATTAGTATTAGTATTAGTATAAGTATTAGTATTGGTATTAGTATTAGTATTAGTATTAGTATTAGTATTAGTATTAGTATTAATATTAGTATTAGTATTAGTATTAGTATTAGTATTAGTATTAGTATTAATATTAGTATTAGTATTATTATTATTAGTATTAGTATTAGTATTAGTATTAGTATTAGTATTAGTATTATTAGTAGTATTAGTATAAGTATTAGTATTATTATTAGTATTAGTATTAGTATTAGTATTAATATTAATATTAGTATTAGTATTATTATTAGTATTAGTATTAGTATTAGTATTAGTATATGTATTAGTGTTACATTAGTATTAGTATTAGTATTAGTATTAGTATTAGTATTAGTATTAGTATTATTATTAGTATTAGTATTAGTATTAGTATTAGTATTACATTAGTATTAGTATTAGTATTAGTATTAGTATTAGTATTAGTATTAGTATAAGTATTAGTATTAGTATTAGTATTAGTATTAGTATTAGTATTAGTATTATTATTAGTATCAGTATTATTATTATTATTATTATTAGTATTAGTATTTGTATTAGTATTAGTATTAGTATTAGTATAAGTATTAGTATTGGTATTAATATTAGTATTAGTATTATTATTAGTATTAGTATTAGTATTAGTATTAGTATATGTATTAGTGTTACATTAGTATTAGTATTAGTATTAGTATTAGTATTAGTATTAGTATTAGTATTAGTATTACATTAGTATTAGTATTAGTATTATTATTATTAGTATTAGTATTAGTATTAGTATTAGTATTAGTATTAGTATTATTAGTAGTATTAGTATAAGTATTAGTATTATTATTAGTATTAGTATTAGTATTAGTATTAATATTAATATTAGTATTAGTATTATTATTAGTATTAGTATTAGTATTAGTATTAGTATATGTATTAGTGTTACATTAGTATTAGTATTAGTATTAGTATTAGTATTAGTATTAGTATTAGTATTAGTATTAGTATTATTAGTATTAGTATTAGTATTAGTATTAGTATTAGTATTAGTATTAGTATTAGTATTAGTATTAGTATTAGTATTAGTATTAGTATTAGTATTAGTATTAATATTAGTATTAGTATTAGTATTAGTATTATTATTAGTATTAGTATTAGTATTAGTATTAGTATTAGTATTAGTATTAGTATTAGTATTAATATTAGTATTAGTATTAGTATTAGTATTAGTATTAGTATTAATATTAGTATTAGTATTATTATTATTAGTATTAGTATTAGTATTAGTATTAGTATTAGTATTAGTATTATTAGTAGTATTAGTATAAGTATTAGTATTAGTATTATTATTAGTATTAGTATTAGTATTAGTATTAATATTAATATTAGTATTAGTATTATTATTAGTATTAGTATTAGTATTAGTATTAGTATATGTATTAGTGTTACATTAGTATTAGTATTAGTATTAGTATTAGTATTAGTATTAGTATTAGTATTAGTATTAGTATTAGTATTAGTATTACATTAGTATTAGTATTAGTATTAGTATTAGTATTAGTATTAGTATAAGTATTAGTATTAGTATTAGTATTTGTATTAGTATTAGTATTAGTATTAGTATTATTATTAGTATCAGTATTTTTATTATTATTATTATTAGTATTAGTATTTGTATTAGTATTAGTATTAGTATTAGTATAAGTATTAGTATTGGTTTTAATATTAGTATTAGTATTATTATTAGTATTAGTATTAGTATTAGTATTAGTATATGTATTAGTGTTACATTAGTATTAGTATTAGTATTAGTATTAGTATTAGTATTAGTATTACATTAGTATTAGTATTAGTATTTGTATTAGTATTAGTATTAGTATTAGTATTAGTATTAGTATTAGTATTAGTATTAGTATTAGTATTAGTATTAGTATAAGTATTAGTATTAGTATTAGTATTAGTATTAGTATTAGTATTAGTATTATTATTAGTATCAGTATTATTATTATTATTATTATTATTAGTATTAGTATTAGTATTAGTATTAGTATTAGTATTAGTATAAGTATTAGTATTGGTATTAGTATTAGTATTAGTATTAGTATTAGTATTAGTATTAGTATTAATATTAGTATTAGTATTAGTATTAGTATTAGTATTAGTATTAGTATTAATATTAGTATTAGTATTATTATTATTAGTATTAGTATTAGTATTAGTATTAGTATTAGTATTAGTATTATTAGTAGTATTAGTATAAGTATTAGTATTATTATTAGTATTAGTATTAGTATTAGTATTAATATTAATATTAGTATTAGTATTATTATTAGTATTAGTATTAGTATTAGTATTAGTATATGTATTAGTGTTACATTAGTATTAGTATTAGTATTAGTATTAGTATTAGTATTAGTATTAGTATTAGTATTAGTATTAGTATTAGTATTAGTATTAGTATTAGTATTAGTATTACATTAGTATTAGTATTAGTATTAGTATTAGTATTAGTATTAGTATTAGTATAAGTATTAGTATTAGTATTAGTATTAGTATTAGTATTAGTATTAGTATTATTATTAGTATCAGTATTATTATTATTATTATTATTAGTATTAGTATTTGTATTAGTATTAGTATTAGTATTAGTATAAGTATTAGTATTGGTATTAATATTAGTATTAGTATTATTATTAGTATTAGTATTAGTATTAGTATTAGTATATGTATTAGTGTTACATTAGTATTAGTATTAGTATTAGTATTAGTATTAGTATTAGTATTAGTATTAGTATTACATTAGTATTAGTATTAGTATTATTATTATTAGTATTAGTATTAGTATTAGTATTAGTATTAGTATTAGTATTATTAGTAGTATTAGTATAAGTATTAGTATTATTATTAGTATTAGTATTAGTATTAGTATTAATATTAATATTAGTATTAGTATTATTATTAGTATTAGTATTAGTATTAGTATTAGTATATGTATTAGTGTTACATTAGTATTAGTATTAGTATTAGTATTAGTATTAGTATTAGTATTAGTATTAGTATTAGTATTATTAGTATTAGTATTAGTATTAGTATTAGTATTAGTATTAGTATTAGTATTAGTATTAGTATTAGTATTAGTATTAGTATTAGTATTAATATTAGTATTAGTATTATTATTAGTATTATTATTAGTATTAGTATTAGTATTAGTATTAGTATTAGTATTAGTATTAGTATTAGTATTAGTATTAGTATTAGTATTAGTATTAGTATTAGTATTAGTATTAGTATTAGTATTAGTATTAGTATTAGTATAAGTATTAGTATTAGTATTAGTATTAGTATTAGTATTAGTATTAGTATTATTATTAGTATCAGTATTATTATTATTATTATTATTAGTATTAGTATTTGTATTAGTATTAGTATTAGTATTAGTATAAGTATTAGTATTGGTATTAGTATTAGTATTAGTATTAGTATTAGTATTAGTATTAGCATTATCATTAGCATTATTATTATTATTAGTATTAGTATTAGTATTAGTATTAGTATTAGTATTAGTATTAGTATTAGTATTAGTATTAGTATTAGTATTAGTATTAGTATTAGTATTAGTATTAGTATTAGTATTATTATTAGTATTATTATTATTATTATTATTATTAGTATTAGTATTAGTATTAGTATTAGTATTAGTATTAGTATTAGTATTAGTATTAGTATTAGTATAAGTATTAGTATTAGTATTAGTATTAGTATTAGTATTAGTATTAGTATTAGTATTATTATTAGTATTAGTATTAGTATTAGTATTAGTATTAGTATTAGTATTAGTATTAGTATTAGTATTATTATTAGTATCAGTATTATTATTATTATTATTATTAGTATTAGTATTTGTATTAGTATTAGTATTATTATTAGTATAAGTATTAGTATTAGTATTAGTATTAGTATTAGCATTATTATTAGTATTAGTATTAGTCTTAGTATTAGTATTAGTATTAGTATTAGTATTAATATTAGTATTAGTATTATTATTATTAGTATTAGTATTAGTATTAGTATTAGTATTAGTATTTGTATTAGTATTAGTATTAGTATTAGTATTAGTATTAGTATTAGTATTAATATTAGTATTAGTATTAGTATTAGTATTAGTATTAGTATTAGTATTAGTATTAGTATTAGTATTAGTATTAGTATTAGTATTAGTATTAGTATTAGTATTAGTATTAGTATATGTATTAGTGTTACATTAGTATTAGTATTAGTATTAGTATTAGTATTAGTATTAGTATTAGTATTAGTAT
This sequence comes from Osedax frankpressi, assembly GCA_964035775.1. Lineage (NCBI taxonomy): Eukaryota > Metazoa > Annelida > Polychaeta > Sabellida > Siboglinidae > Osedax > Osedax frankpressi. Next base: position 13,274,578 of record OZ038314.1, read on the forward strand.
TAGTATTAGTATTATTATTACATTAGTATTAGTATTAGTATTAGTATTAGTATTAGTATTAGTATTAGTATTAGTATTAGTATTATTATTAGTATTTGTATTAAATTATTATTATTATTATTATTATTATTATTATTATTATTATTATTATTATTATTATTATTATTATTATTATTATTATTATTAGTATTAGTATTAGTATTACTATTTGTATTAGTATTAGTATTAGTATTTGTATTAGTATTAGTATTAGTATTAGTATTAATATTATTAGTAGTATTAGTATAAGTATTTGTATTAGTATTAGTATTAGTATTAGTATTAGTATTATTAGTAGTATTAGTATAAGTATTAGTATTATTATTAGTATTAGTATTAGTATTAATATTAATATTAGTATTAGTATTATTATTATTAGTATTAGTATTAGTATTAGTATTAGTATTATTATTATTATTATTATTATTAGTATTAGTATTAGTATTAGTATTAGTATTAGTATTAGTATTAGTATTAGTATTAGTATTAGTATTAGTATTAGTATTATTATTAGTATTAGTATTAGTATTAGTATTAGTATTAGTATCAGTATTATTATTATTATTAGTATTAGTATTTGTATTAGTATTAGTATTAGTATAAGTATTAGTATTAGTATTAGTATTAGTATTAGTATTAGTATTAGTATTAGTATTAGTATTATTATTAGTATTAGTATTAGTATTAGTATTAGTATTAGTATTAGTATTAGTATTAGTATTAGTATTAGTATTAGTATTAGTATTAGTATTAGTATTAGTATTAGTATTAGTATTAGTATTAGTATTAGTATTATTATTAGTATTAGTATTACATTATAATTAGTATTAGTATTAGTATTAGTATTAGTATTATTATTAGTATTTGTATTAGTATTATTATTATTATTATTATTATTATTATTATTAGTATTAGTATTAGTATTACTATTTGTATTAGTATTAGTATTGTTATTTGTATTTATATTAGTATTAGTATTAGTATTATTAGTAGTATTAGTATTAGTATTTGTATTAGTATTATTAGTAGTATTAGTATTAGTATTAGTATTAGTATTATTATTAGTATTAGTATTAGTATTAGTATTAGTATTATTATTAGTATTAGTATTTATATTAGTATAACATTAGTATTAGTATTAGTATTAATATTAGTATTAGTATTAGTATTAGTATTATTAGTAGTATTAGTATTAGTATTTGTATTAGTATTATTTGTAGTATTAGTATTAGTATTAGTATTATTAGTAGTATTATTATTAGTATTTGTATTAGTATTATTAGTAGTATTAGTATTAGTATTACTACTAGTATTAGTATTATTATTAATATTAGTATTAATATTATTAGTATTAGTATTATTAGTATTAGTATTAGTATTAGTATTAGTATTAGTATTAGTATTAGTATTAGTATTAGTATTAGTATTAGTATTAGTATTAGTATTAGTATTAGTATTAGTATTATTAGTAGTATTAGTATTAGTATTTGTATTAGTATTATTAGTAGTATTAGTATTAGTATTACTACTAGTATTAGTATTATTATTAATATTAGTATTAGTATTATTAATATTAGTATTATTAGTATTAGTATTATTAGTATTAGTATTATTATTAGTATTAGTATTAGTATTAGTATTAGTATTAGAAATAGTATCACTACTAGTATTGGTATTAGTATTAGTATTAATATTAGTATTAGTATTATTATTATTAGTATTAGTATTAGAAATAGTATTACTACTAGTATTAATATTATTATTAATATTAGTATTAGTATTATTAGTATTAGTATTAGTATTAGTATTAGTATTAGTATTAGTATTAGTATTAGTATTAGTATTAGTATTAGTATTATTATTAGTATTAGTATTAGTATTAGTATTAGTATTAGTATTAGTATTAGTATTAGTATTAGTATTAGTATTAGTATTAGTATTAGTATTAGTATTAGTATTATTATTAGTATTAGTATTAGTATTAGTATTAGTATTAGTATTATTATTAGTATTAGTATTAGTATTAGTATTAGTATTAGTATTAGTATTATTATTAGTATCAGTATTATTATAATTATTATTATTAGTATTAGTATTTGTATTAGTATTAGTATTAGTATTAGTATAAGTATTAGTATTGGTATTAGTATTAGTATTAGTATTAGTATTAGTATTAGTATTAGTATTAGTATTAGTATTAGTATTAATATTAGTATTAGTATTATTATTATTAGTATTAGTATTAGTATTAGTATTAGTATTTGTATTAGTATTAGTATTAGTATTAGTATTAGTATTAGTATTAGTATTAGTATTAGTATTAGTATTAGTATTAGTATTAGTATTAGTATTAGTATTAGTATTAGTATTAGTATTAATATTAGTATTAGTATTAGTATTAGTATTAGTATTAGTATTAGTATTAGTATATGTATTAGTGTTACATTAGTATTAGTATTAGTATTAGTATTAGTATTAGTATTAGTATTAGTATTAGTATTAGTATTATTATTACATTAGTATTAGTATTAGTATTAGTATTAGTATTAGTATTAGTATTAGTATTAGTATTAGTATTAGTATTATTATTAGTATTTGTATTAAATTATTATTATTATTATTATTATTATTATTATTATTATTATTATTATTATTATTATTATTATTATTATTATTATTATTATTATTAGTATTAGTATTAGTATTACTATTTGTATTAGTATTAGTATTAGTATTTGTATTAGTATTAGTATTAGTATTAGTATTAATATTATTAGTAGTATTAGTATAAGTATTTGTATTAGTATTAGTATTAGTATTAGTATTAGTATTATTAGTAGTATTAGTATAAGTATTAGTATTATTATTAGTATTAGTATTAGTATTAATATTAATATTAGTATTAGTATTATTATTATTAGTATTAGTATTAGTATTAGTATTAGTATTATTATTATTATTATTATTATTAGTATTAGTATTAGTATTAGTATTAGTATTAGTATTAGTATTAGTATTAGTATTAGTATTAGTATTAGTATTATTATTAGTATTAGTATTAGTATTAGTATTAGTATTAGTATCAGTATTATTATTATTATTAGTATTAGTATTTGTATTAGTATTAGTATTAGTATAAGTATTAGTATTAGTATTAGTATTAGTATTAGTATTAGTATTAGTATTAGTATTAGTATTATTATTAGTATTAGTATTAGTATTAGTATTAGTATTAGTATTAGTATTAGTATTAGTATTAGTATTAGTATTAGTATTAGTATTAGTATTAGTATTAGTATTAGTATTAGTATTAGTATTAGTATTAGTATTATTATTAGTATTAGTATTACATTATAATTAGTATTAGTATTAGTATTAGTATTAGTATTAGTATTATTATTAGTATTTGTATTAGTATTATTATTATTATTATTATTATTATTATTATTAGTATTAGTATTAGTATTACTATTTGTATTAGTATTAGTATTGTTATTTGTATTTATATTAGTATTAGTATTAGTATTATTAGTAGTATTAGTATTAGTATTTGTATTAGTATTATTAGTAGTATTAGTATTAGTATTAGTATTAGTATTAGTATTAGTATTAGTATTAGTATTAGTATTAGTATTATTATTAGTATTAGTATTTATATTAGTATAACATTAGTATTAGTATTAGTATTAATATTAGTATTAGTATTAGTATTAGTATTATTAGTAGTATTAGTATTAGTATTTGTATTAGTATTATTTGTAGTATTAGTATTAGTATTAGTATTATTAGTAGTATTATTATTAGTATTTGTATTAGTATTATTAGTAGTATTAGTATTAGTATTACTACTAGTATTAGTATTATTATTAATATTAGTATTAATATTATTAGTATTAGTATTATTAGTATTAGTATTAGTATTAGTATTAGTATTAGTATTAGTATTAGTATTAGTATTAGTATTAGTATTAGTATTAGTATTAGTATTAGTATTAGTATTAGTATTATTAGTAGTATTAGTATTAGTATTTGTATTAGTATTATTAGTAGTATTAGTATTAGTATTACTACTAGTATTAGTATTATTATTAATATTAGTATTAGTATTATTAATATTAGTATTATTAGTATTAGTATTATTAGTATTAGTATTATTATTAGTATTAGTATTAGTATTAGTATTAGTATTAGAAATAGTATCACTACTAGTATTGGTATTAGTATTAGTATTAATATTAGTATTAGTATTATTATTATTAGTATTAGTATTAGAAATAGTATTACTACTAGTATTAATATTATTATTAATATTAGTATTAGTATTATTAGTATTAGTATTAGTATTAGTATTAGTATTAGTATTAGTATTAGTATTAGTATTAGTATTAGTATTATTATTAGTATTAGTATTAGTATTAGTATTAGTATTAGTATTAGTATTAGTATTAGTATTAGTATTAGTATTAGTATTAGTATTAGTATTAGTATTAGTATTAGTATTAGTATTAGTATTAGTATTAGTATTAGTATTAGTATTATTATTAGTATTAGTATTAGTATTAGTATTAGTATTAGTATTAGTATTATTATTAGTATCAGTATTATTATTATTATTATTATTAGTATTAGTATTTGTATTAGTATTAGTATTAGTATTAGTATAAGTATTAGTATTGGTATTAGTATTAGTATTAGTATTAGTATTAGTATTAGTATTAGTATTAGTATTAGTATTAGTATTAATATTAGTATTAGTATTATTATTATTAGTATTAGTATTAGTATTAGTATTAGTATTTGTATTAGTATTAGTATTAGTATTAGTATTAGTATTAGTATTAGTATTAGTATTAGTATTAGTATTAGTATTAGTATTAGTATTAGTATTAGTATTAGTATTAGTATTAGTATTAGTATTAGTATTAGTATTAGTATTAGTATTAGTATTAGTATTAGTATTAGTATTAGTATTAGTATTAGTATTAGTATTAGTATTTGTATTAGTATTAGTATTAGTATTAGTATTAGTATTATTAGTAGTATTAGTATAAGTATTAGTATTATTATTAGTATTAGTATTAGTATAAGTATTAGTATTGGTATTAATATTAGTATTAGTATTATTATTAGTATTAGTATTAGTATTAGTATTAGTATATGTATTAGTGTTACATTAGTATTAGTATTAGTATTAGTATTAGTATTAGTATTAGTATTAGTATTAGTATTACATTAGTATTAGTATTAGTATTATTATTATTAGTATTAGTATTAGTATTAGTATTAGTATTAGTATTAGTATTATTAGTAGTATTAGTATAAGTATTAGTATTATTATTAGTATTAGTATTAGTATTAGTATTAATATTAATATTAGTATTAGTATTATTATTAGTATTAGTATTAGTATTAGTATTAGTATATGTATTAGTGTTACATTAGTATTAGTATTAGTATTAGTATTAGTATTAGTATTAGTATTAGTATTAGTATTAGTATTATTAGTATTAGTATTAGTATTAGTATTAGTATTAGTATTAGTATTAGTATTAGTATTAGTATTAGTATTAGTATTAGTATTAGTATTAATATTAGTATTAGTATTAGTATTAGTATTATTATTAGTATTAGTATTAGTATTAGTATTAGTATTAGTATTAGTATTAGTATTAGTATTAGTATTAGTATTAGTATTAGTATTAGTATTAGTATTAGTATTAGTATTAGTATTAGTATTAGTATTAGTATAAGTATTAGTATTAGTATTAGTATTAGTATTAGTATTAGTATTAGTATTATTATTAGTATCAGTATTATTATTATTATTATTATTAGTATTAGTATTAGTATTAGTATTAGTATTAGTATTAGTATTAGTATTATTATTAGTATCAGTATTATTATTATTATTATTATTAGTATTAGTATTTGTATTAGTATTAGTATTATTATTAGTATAAGTATTAGTATTAGTATTAGTATTAGTATTAGCATTATTATTAGTATTAGTATTAGTCTTAGTATTAGTATTAGTATTAGTATTAGTATTAATATTAGTATTAGTATTATTATTATTAGTATTAGTATTAGTATTAGTATTAGTATTTGTATTAGTATTAGTATTAGTATTAGTATTAGTATTAGTATTAGTATTAATATTAGTATTAGTATTAGTATTAGTATTAGTATTAGTATTAGTATTAGTATTAGTATTAGTATTAGTATTAGTATTAGTATTAGTATTAGTATTAGTATTAGTATATGTATTAGTGTTACATTAGTATTAGTATTAGTATTAGTATTAGTATTAGTATTAGTATTAGTATTAGTATTAGTATTAGTATTATTATTACATTAGTATTAGTATTAGTATTAGTATTAGTATTAGTATTAGTATTAGTATTAGTATTAGTATTAGTATTATTATTAGTATTTGTATTAAATTATTATTATTATTATTATTATTATTATTATTATTATTATTATTATTATTATTATTATTATTATTATTATTATTATTATTATTATTATTAGTATTAGTATTAGTATTACTATTTGTATTAGTATTAGTATTAGTATTTGTATTAGTATTAGTATTAGTATTAGTATTAATATTATTAGTAGTATTAGTATAAGTATTTGTATTAGTATTAGTATTAGTATTAGTATTAGTATTATTAGTAGTATTAGTATAAGTATTAGTATTATTATTAGTATTAGTATTAGTATTAATATTAATATTAGTATTAGTATTATTATTATTAGTATTAGTATTAGTATTAGTATTAGTATTATTATTATTATTATTATTATTAGTATTAGTATTAGTATTAGTATTAGTATTAGTATTAGTATTAGTATTAGTATTAGTATTAGTATTAGTATTATTATTAGTATTAGTATTAGTATTAGTATTAGTATTAGTATCAGTATTATTATTATTATTAGTATTAGTATTTGTATTAGTATTAGTATTAGTATAAGTATTAGTATTAGTATTAGTATTAGTATTAGTATTAGTATTAGTATTAGTATTAGTATTATTATTAGTATTAGTATTAGTATTAGTATTAGTATTAGTATTAGTATTAGTATTAGTATTAGTATTAGTATTAGTATTAGTATTAGTATTAGTATTAGTATTAGTATTAGTATTAGTATTAGTATTAGTATTATTATTAGTATTAGTATTACATTATAATTAGTATTAGTATTAGTATTAGTATTAGTATTAGTATTATTATTAGTATTTGTATTAGTATTATTATTATTATTATTATTATTATTATTATTAGTATTAGTATTAGTATTACTATTTGTATTAGTATTAGTATTGTTATTTGTATTTATATTAGTATTAGTATTAGTATTAGTATTTGTATTAGTATTATTAGTAGTATTAGTATTAGTATTAGTATTAGTATTAGTATTAGTATTAGTATTAGTATTAGTATTAGTATTATTATTAGTATTAGTATTTATATTAGTATAACATTAGTATTAGTATTAGTATTAATATTAGTATTAGTATTAGTATTAGTATTATTAGTAGTATTAGTATTAGTATTTGTATTAGTATTATTTGTAGTATTAGTATTAGTATTAGTATTATTAGTAGTATTATTATTAGTATTTGTATTAGTATTATTAGTAGTATTAGTATTAGTATTACTACTAGTATTAGTATTATTATTAATATTAGTATTAGTATTATTAATATTAGTATTATTAGTATTAGTATTATTAGTATTAGTATTATTATTAGTATTAGTATTAGTATTAGTATTAGTATTAGAAATAGTATCACTACTAGTATTGGTATTAGTATTAGTATTAATATTAGTATTAGTATTATTATTATTAGTATTAGTATTAGAAATAGTATTACTACTAGTATTAATATTATTATTAATATTAGTATTAGTATTATTAGTATTAGTATTAGTATTAGTATTAGTATTAGTATTAGTATTAGTATTAGTATTAGTATTAGTATTATTATTAGTATTAGTATTAGTATTAGTATTAGTATTAGTATTAGTATTAGTATTATTATTAGTATTAGTATTAGTATTAGTATTAGTATTTGTATTAGTATTAGTATTAGTATTAGTATTAGTATTAGTATTAGTATTAGTATTAGTATTAGTATTAGTATTAGTATTAGTATTAGTATTAGTATTAGTATTAGTATTAGTATTAGTATTAGTATTAGTATTAGTATTAGTATTAGTATTAGTATTAGTATTAGTATTAGTATTAGTATTTGTATTAGTATTAGTATTAGTATTAGTATTAGTATTATTAGTAGTATTAGTATAAGTATTAGTATTATTATTAGTATTAGTATTAGTATTAATATTAATATTAGTATTAGTATTATTATTATTAGTATTAGTATTAGTATTAGTATTAGTATTAGTATTAGTATTAGTATTAGTATTAGTATTAGTATTAGTATTAGCATTAGCATTATTATTATTATTAGTATTAGTATTAGTATTAGTATTAGTATTAGTATTAGTATTAGTATTAGTATTAGTATTATTATTAGTATTAGTATTAGTATTAGTATTAGTATTAGTATTAGTATTAGTATTATTATTAGTATTATTATTATTATTATTATTATTAGTATTAGTATTAGTATTAGTATTAGTATTAGTATTAGTATTAGTATTAGTATTAGTATTAGTATTAGTATTAGTATTAGAAATAGTATTATTATTAATATTAGTATTAGTATTATTAGTATTAGTATTAGTATTAGTATTAGTATTAGTGTTAGTATTAGTATTAGTATTAGTATTAGTATTAGTATTAGTATTAGTATTAGTATTAGTATTAGTATTATTATTAGTATTAGTATTAGTATTAGTATTAGTATTAGTATCAGTATTATTATTATTATTAGTATTAGTATTTGTATTAGTATTAGTATTAGTATAAGTATTAGTATTAGTATTAGTATTAGTATTAGTATTAGTATTAGTATTATTATTAGTATTAGTATTAGTATTAGTATTAGTATTAGTATTAGTATTAGTATTAGTATTAGTATTAGTATTATTATTAGTATTAGTATTACATTATAATTAGTATTACATTATAATTAGTATTAGTATTAGTATTAGTATTAGTATTAGTATTATTATTAGTATTTATATTAGTATTATTATTATTATTATTATTATTATTATTAGTATTAGTATTAGTATTACTATTTGTATTAGTATTAGTATTGTTATTTGTATTTGTATTAGTATTAGTATTAGTATTATTAGTAGTATTTGTATTAGTATTATTAGTAGTATTAGTATTAGTATTAGTATTAGTATTAGTATTAGTATTAGTATTAGTATTAGTATTATTATTAGTATTAGTATTAGTATTAGTATTAGTATTAGTATTTATATTAGTATAACATTAGTATTAGTATTAGTATTAATATTAGTATTAGTATTAGTATTAGTATTATTAGTAGTATTAGTATTAGTATTTGTATTAGTATTATTTGTAGTATTAGTATTAGTATTAGTATTTGTATTAGTATTACATTAGTATTAGTATTAGTATTAGTATTAGTATTAGTATAAGTATTAGTATTAGTATTAGTATTAGTATTAGTATTATTAGTAGTATTAGTATTAGTATTTGTATTAGTATTATTAGTAGTATTAGTATTAGTATTACTACTAGTATTAGTATTATTATTAATATTAGTATTAGTATTATTAGTATTAGTATTAGTATTAGTATTAGTATTAGTATTAGAAATAGTATCACTACTAGTATTGGTATTAGTATTAGTATTAATGTTAGTATTAGTATTATTATTATTAGTATTAGTATTAGTATTAGTATTAATATTTGTATTAGTATTAGTATTAGTATTAGTATTAGTATTAGTATTAGTATTAGTATTAGTATTATTATTAGTATATGTATTAGTTTTACATTAGTATTAGTATTAGTATTAGTATTAGTATTAATATTAGTATTAGTATTACATTAGTATTAGTATTAGTATTAGTATTAGTATTAGTATTAGTATTAGTATTAGTATTATTATTAGTATTTGTATTAAATTATTATTATTATTATTATTATTATTATTATTATTATTATTATTATTATTATTATTATTATTATTATTATTATTATTATTATTATTATTATTATTATTATTATTATTATTATTATTATTATTATTATTATTATTATTAGTATTAGTATTAGTATTACTATTTGTATTAGTATTAGTATTAATATTTGTATTAGTATTAGTATTAGTATTAGTATTAGTATTAGTATTATTAGTAGTATTAGTATTAGTATTAGTATTACTATTAGTATTACTATTAGTATTAGTATTAGTATTAATATTAATATTAGTATTAGTATTATTATTATTAGTAATAGTATTAGTATAAGTATTAGTATTAGCATTAGCATTATTATTATTATTAGTATTAGTATTAGTATTAGTATTATTATTAGTATTAGTATTAGTATTAGTATTAGTATTAGTATTAGTATTAGTATTAGTATTAGTATTTGTATTAGTATTAGTATTAGTATTAGTATTATTATTAGTATTAGTATTAGTATTAGTATTAGTATTAGTATTAGTATTAGTATTAGAAATAGTATTACTACTAGTATTAGTATTATTAGTAATATTAGTATTAGTATTATTAGTATTAGTATTAGTATTAGTATTAGTATTAGTATTAGTATTTGTATTAGTATTATTATTAATATTAGTATTAGTATTATTAGTATTAGTATTAGTATTAGTATTAGTATTAGTATTAGTATTAGTATTAGTATTAGTATTAGTATTAGTATTAGTATTAGTATTAGAAATAGTATCACTACTAGTATTGGTATTAGTATTAGTATTAATATTAGTATTAGTATTATTATTATTATATTAGTATTAGAAATAGTATTACTACTAGTATTAATATTATTATTAATATTAGTATTAGTATTATTAGTATTAGTATTAGTATTAGTATTAGTATTAGTATTAGTATTAGTATTAGTATTAGTATTAGTATTAGTATTAGTATTAGTATTAGTATTAGTATTAGTATTAGTATTAGTATTAGTATTAGTATTAATATTAGTATTAGTATTAGTATTAGTATTATTATTAGTATTATTATTAGTATTAGTATTAGTATTAGTATTATTATTAGTATTAGTATTAGTATTAGTATTAGTATTAGTATTAGTATTAGTATTAGTATTATTATTAGTATTAGTATTAGTATTAGTATAAGTATTAGTATTATTATTAGTATTAGTATTAGTATTAGTATTAGTATTATTATTAGTATCAGTATTATTATTATTATTATTATTATTAGTATTAGTATTTGTATTAGTATTAGTATTAGTATTAGTATAAGTATTAGTATTGGTATTAGTATTAGTATTATTATTAGTATTAGTATTAGTATTAATATTAGTATTAGTATTAGTATTAGTATTAGTATTAGTATTAATATTAGTATTAGTATTATTATTATTAGTATTAGTATTAGTATTAGTATTAGTATTAGTATTAGTATTATTAGTAGTATTAGTATAAGTTTTAGTATTATTATTAGTATTAGTATTAGTATTAATATTAATATTAGTATTAGTATTATTATTAGTATTAGTATTAGTATTAGTATTAGTATATGTATTAGTGTTACATTAGTATTAGTATTAGTATTAGTATTAGTATTAGTATTAGTATTACATTAGTATTAGTATTAGTATTAGTATTAGTATTAGTATTAGTATTAGTATTAGTATTAGTATAAGTATTAGTATTAGTATTAGTATTAGTATTAGTATTAGTATTAGTATTATTATTAGTATCTGTATTATTATTATTATTAGTATTAGTATTAGTATTTGTATTAGTATTAGTATTAGTATTAGTATTAGTATTAGTATTAGTATTGGTATTAATATTAGTATTAGTATTAGTATTAGTATTAGTATTAGTATTATTATTAGTATTAGTATTAGTATTAATATTAATATTAGTATTAATATTATTAGTATTAGTATAAGTATTAGTATTAGTATTAGTATTAGTATTAGTATTAGTATTAGTATTAGTATTAGTATTAGTATTAGTATTAGTATTAGTATTAGTATTAGTATTAGTATTAGTATTAGTATTAGTATTAGTATTAGTATTATTATTAGTATCAGTATTATTATTATTATTATTATTAGTATTAGTATTTGTATTAGTATTAGAAATTAGTATTAGTATTAGTATAAGTATTAGTATTAGTATTAGTATTAGTATTAGTATTAGTCTTAGTATTAGTATTAGTATTAGTATTAGTATTAATATTAGTATTAGTATTATTATTATTAGTAATAGTATTAGTATTAGTATTAGTATTTGTATTAGTATTAGTATTAGTATTATTATTAGTATTAGTATTAGTATTAATATTAGTATTAGTATTAGTATTAGTATTAGTATTAGTATTAGTATTAGTATTAGTATTAGTATTAGTATTAGTATTAGTATATGTATTAGTGTTACATTAGTATTAGTATTAGTATTAGTATTAGTATTAGTATTAGTATTAGTATTAGTATTAGTATTAGTATTAGTATTAGTATTAGTATTAGTATTACATTAGTATTAGTATTAGTATTAGTATTAGTATTAGTATTAGTATTAGTATTAGTATTAGTATTAGTATTAGTATTAGTATTAGTATTAGTATTATTAGTATTTGTATTAAATTATTATTATTATTATTATTATTATTATTATTATTATTATTATTATTATTATTATTATTATTATTATTATTATTATTATTATTAGTATTAGTATTAGTATTACTATTTGTATTAGTATTAGTATTAGTATTTGTATTAGTATTAGTATTAGTATTAGTATTAATATTATTAGTAGTATTAGTATAAGTATTTGTATTAGTATTTGTATTAGTATTAGTATTAGTATTATTAGTAGTATTAGTATAAGTATTAGTATTATTATTAGTATTAGTATTAGTATTAATATTAATATTAGTATTAGTATTATTATTATTAGTATTAGTATTAGTATTAGTATTAGTATTAGTATTAGTATTATTATTATTATTATTATTATTAGTATTAGTATTAGTATTAGTATTAGTATTAGTATTAGTATTAGTATTAGTATTAGTATTAGTATTAGTATTAGTATTATTATTAGTATTAGTATTAGTATTAGTATTAGTATTAGTATTAGTATTAGTATCAGTATTATTATTATTATTAGTATTAGTATTTGTATTAGTATTAGTATTAGTATAAGTATTAGTATTAGTATTAGTATTAGTATTAGTATTAGTATTAGTATTAGTATTAGTATTAGTATTAGTATTATTATTAGTATTAGTATTAGTATTAGTATTAGTATTAGTATTAGTATTAGTATTAGTATTAGTATTAGTATTAGTATTATTATTAGTATTAGTATTACATTATAATTAGTATTAGTATTTATATTAGTATTAGTATTAGTATTATTAGTAGTATTAGTATTAGTATTTGTATTAGTATTATTAGTAGTATTAGTATTAGTATTAGTATTAGTATTAGTATTAGTATTAGTATTAGTATTAGTATTATTATTATTATTAGTATTTATATTAGTATAACATTAGTATTAGTATTAGTATTAATATTAGTATTAGTATTAGTATTAGTATTATTAGTAGTATTAGTATTAGTATTTGTATTAGTATTATTTGTAGTATTAGTATTAGTATTAGTATTTGTATTAGTATTACATTAGTATTAGTATTAGTATTAGTATTAGTATTAGTATTAGTATTAGTATTAGTATTAGTATTAGTATTAGTATTAGTATTAGTATTAGTATTAGTATTAGTATTAGTATTAGTATTAGTATTATTAGTAGTATTAGTATTAGTATTTGTATTACTACTAGTATTAGTATTATTATTAATATTAGTATTAGTATTATTAGTATTAGTATTAGTATTAGTATTAGTATTAGTATTAGAAATAGTATCACTACTAGTATTGGTATTAGTATTAGTATTAATATTAGTATTAGTATTATTATTATTAGTATTAGTATTAGTATTAGTATTAATATTTGTATTAGTATTAGTATTAGTATTAGTATTAGTATTAGTATTATTATTAGTATTAGTATTAGTATTAGTATTAGTATTAGTATTAGTATTAGTATTAGTATATGTATTAGTGTTACATTAGTATTAGTATTAGTATTAGTATTAGTATTAGTATTAGTATTAGTATTAGTATTAGTATTAGTATTAGTATTACATTAGTATTAGTATTAGTATTAGTATTAGTATTAGTATTAGTATTAGTATTAGTATTAGTATTAGTATTAGTATTAGTATTAGTATTAGTATTAGTATTAGTATTGGTATTATTATTAGTATTTGTATTAAATTATTATTATTATTATTATTATTATTATTATTATTATTATTATTATTATTATTATTATTATTATTATTATTATTATTATTATTATTATTATTATTATTATTATTATTATTATTATTATTATTATTATTAGTATTAGTATTATTATTACTATTTGTATTAGTATTAGTATTAATATTTGTATTAGTGTTAGTATTAGTATTAGTATTAGTATTAGTATTAGTATTATTAGTAGTATTAGTATTAGTATTAGTATTAGTATTACTATTAGTATTACTATTAGTATTAGTATTAGTATTAATATTAATATTAGTATTAGTATTATTATTATTAGTAATAGTATTAGTATTAGTATTAGTATTAGCATTAGCATTATTATTATTATTAGTATTAGTATTAGTATTAGTATTAGTATTAGTATTAGTATTAGTATTAGTATTAGTATTAGTATTTGTATTAGTTTTAGTTTTAGTATTAGTATTAGTATTATTATTAGTATTAGTATTAGTATTAGTATTAGTATTAGTATTAGAAATAGTATTACTACTAGTATTAGTATTATTAATAATATTAGTATTAGTATTATTAGTATTAGTATTAGTATTAGTATTAGTATTAGTATTAGTATTAGTATTTGTATTAGTATTAGTATTAGTATTAGTATTATTATTAGTATTAGTATTAGTATTAGTATTAGTATTAGTATTAGTATTAGTATTAGTATTAGTATTAGTATTAGTATTAGTATTAGTATCAGTATTATTATTATTATTATTATTAGTATTAGTATTTGTATTAGTATTAGTATTAGTATAAGTATTAGTATTAGTATTAGTATTATTAGTATTAGTATTATTATTACATTATAATTAGTATTAGTATTAGTATTACTATTAGTATTATTATTAGTATTTGTATTAGTATTATTATTATTATTATTATTATTATTATTATTATTATTATTATTAGTATTAGTATTAGTATTACTATTTTTATTAGTATTAGTATTATTATTTGTATTTGTATTTGTATTAGTATTAGTATTAGTATTAGTATTAGTATTATTAGTAGTATTAGTATTATTATTTGTATTAGTATTATTAGTAGTATTATTATTAGTATTAGTATTAGTATTAATATTAGTATTAGTATTATTATTAGTATTAGTATTTATATTAGTATAACATTAGTATTAGTATTAGTATTATTATTAGTATTTGTATTAGTATTAGTATTATTAGTATTAGAAATAGTATCACTACTAGTATTGGTATTAGTATTAGTATTAATATTAGTACTATTATTATTATTATTAGTATTAGTATTAGTATTAGTATTAGTATTAGTATTTGTATTAGTATTAGTATTAGTATTAGTATTAGTATTAGTATAAGTATTAGTATTAGTATTAGTATTAGTATTAGTATTAGTATTAGTATTAGTATTAGTATTAGTATTAGTATTAGTATTAGTATTAGTATTAGTATTAGTATTAGTATTAGTATATGTATTAGTGTTATATTAATATTAGTATTAGTATTAGTATTAGTATTAGTATTAGTGTTAGTATTAGCATTAGTATTAGTATTATTATTAGTATTTGTATTAGTATTATTATTATCATTATTATTATTATTATTATTATTATTATTATTATTATTATTATTATTATTATTATTATTATTATTATTATTATTATTATTATTATTATTAGTATTAGTATTATTATTACTATTTTTATTAGTATTAGTATTATTATTTGTATTTGTATTAGTATTAGTATTAGTATTAGTATTAGTATTATTAGTAGTATTAGTATTAGTATTTGTATTAGTATTATTAGTATTATTATTAGTATTAGTATTAGTATTAATATTATTATTAGTATTAGTATTTATATTAGTATAACATTATTATTAGTATTAGTATTAGTATTAGTATTAGTATTAGTATTATTAGTAGTATTAGTATTAGTATTTGTATTAGTATTATTTGTAGTATTATTATTAGTATTAGTATTAGTATTAGTATTTGTATTAGTATTACATTAGTATTAGTATTAGTATTAGTATTAGTATTAGTATTAGTATTATTATTAGTATTAGTATTAGTATTAGTATTAGTATTAGTATTAGTATTAGTATTAGTATTAGTATTAGTATTAGTATTAGTAATAGTATTAGTATTAGTATTAGTATCAGTATTAGTATTAGTATTAATATTAGTATTAGTATTAGTATTAATATTAGTATTAGTATTATTATTATTAGTATTGGTATTAGTATTAGTATTAGTATTAGCATTAGAATTATTATTAGTATTAGTATTAGTATTTGTATTAGTATTAGTATTATTAGTAGTATTAGTATTAGTATTTGTATTAGTATTAGTATTAGTATTAATATTAGTATTTGTATTAGTATTATTATTAGTAATAGTATTTGTATTAGTATTAGCATTAGTATTAGTATTAGTATTAGTATTAGTATTATTATTAGTATTAGTATTAGTATTAGTATTAGTATTAGTATTAGTATTAGTATTAGTATTAGTATTAGTATTAGTATTAGTATTAGTATTAGTATTAGTATTAGTATTAGTATTAGTATTAGTATTAGTATTAATATTAGTATTAGTATTATTATTATTAGTATTGGTATTAGTATTAGTATTATTAGTATTATTAGTATTAGTATTACTACTAGTATTAGTATTATTATTAATATTAGTATTAGTATTATTAGTATTAGTATTAGTATTAGTATTAGTATTTGTATTAGTATTAGTATAAGTATTAGTATTAGTATTAGTATTAGTATTAGTATTAGTATTAGTATTAGTATTAGTATTAGTATTAGTAATAGTATTAGTATTAGTATTAGTATCAGTATTAGTATCAGTATTAATATTAGTATTAGTATTAGTATTTTTATTAGTATTAGTATTATTAGTAGTATTAGTATTAGTATTTGTATTAGTATTAGCATTATTATTAATATTAGTATTTGTATTAGTATTAGTATTAGTAATAGTATTTGTATTAGTATTAGCATTAGTATTAGTATTAGTATTAGATTTAGTATTAGTATTAGTATTAGTATTAGTATTAGTATTAGTATTAGTATTAGTATTAGTATTAGTATTAGTATTAGTATTAGTATTAGTATTAGTATTATTAGTAGTATTAGTATTAGTATTTGTATTAGTATTATTAGTAGTATTAGTATTAGTATTAGTATTAGTATTAGTATTAGTATTACATTAGTATTAGTATTAGTATTAGTATTATTAGTAGTATTAGTATTAGTATTAGTATTTGTATTAGTATTAATATTAGTATTAGTATTTGTTTTAGTATTTGTATTAGTATTACATTATTATTAGTATTAGTATTAGTATTAGTATTAGTATTAGTATTATTAGTAGTATTAGTATTAGTATTTGTATTAGTATTATTAGTATTATTAGTATTAGTATTACTACTAGTATTAGTATTAATATTAGTATTAGTATTATTAGTATTAGTATTAGTATTAGTATTAGTATTAGTATTAGTATTAGTATTAGTATTAGTATTAGTATTAGTATTAGTATTAGTATTAGTATTAGTATTAATATTAGTATTAGTATTATTAGTATTAGTATTAGTATTAGTATTAGTATTAGTATTAATATTAGTATTATTATTAGTATTTGTATTAGTATTACATTAGTATTAGTATTAGTATTAGTATTATTAGTAGTATTAGTATTAGTATTAGTATTAGTATTACTATTAGTATTACTATTAGTATTAGTATTAGTATTAATATTAATATTAGTATTAGTATTATTATTATTAGTAATAGTATTAGTATAAGTATTAGTATTAGCATTAGCATTATTATTATTATTAGTATTAGTATTAGTATTAGTATTAGTATTAGTATTAGTATTAGTATTAGTATTAGTATTCGTATTAGTATTAGTATTAGTATTAGTATTAGTATTAGTATTAGTATTAGAAATAGTATTACTACTAGTATTAGTATTATTAGTAATATTAGTATTAGTATTATTAGTATTAGTATTATTATTAGTATTAGTATTAGTATTAGTATTTGTATTAGTATTATTATTAATATTAGTATTAGTATTAATAGTATTAGTATTAGTATTAGTATTAGTATTAGTATTAGTATTAGTATTAGTATTAGTATTAGTATTAGTATTAGTATTAGTATTAGAAATAGTATCACTACTAGTATTGGTATTAGTATTAGTATTAATATTAGTATTAGTATTATTATTATTAGTATTAGTATTAGAAATAGTATTACTACTAGTATTAATATTATTATTAATATTAGTATTAGTATTATTAGTATTAGTATTAGTATTAGTATTAGTATTAGTATTAGTATTAGTATTAGTATTAGTATTAGTATTAGTATTAGTATTAGTATTAGTATTATTATTAGTATTAGTATTAGTATTATTATTAGTATTAGTATTAGTATTAGTATTAGTATTAGTATTAGTATTAGTATTAGTATTAGTATTAGTATTATTATTAGTATTAGTATTAGTATTAGTATTAGTATTAGTATAAGTATTAGTATTAGTATTAGTATTAGTATTAGTATTAGTATTAGTATTAGTATTATTATTAGTATCAGTATTATTATTATTATTATTATTATTAGTATTAGTATTTGTATTAGTATTAGTATTAGTATTAGTATAAGTATTAGTATTGGTATTAGTATTAGTATTAGTATTAGTATTAGTATTAGTATTAGTATTAGTATTAGTATTAGTATTAGTATTAGTATTAGTATTAGTATTAGTATTAGTATTAGTATTAATATTAGTATTAGTATTATTATTATTAGTATTAGTATTTGTTTTAGTATTTGTATTAGTATTACATTATTATTAGTATTAGTATTAGTATTAGTATTAGTATTAGTATTATTAGTAGTATTAGTATTAGTATTTGTATTAGTATTATTAGTATTATTAGTATTAGTATTACTACTAGTATTAGTATTAATATTAGTATTAGTATTATTAGTATTAGTATTAGTATTAGTATTAGTATTAGTATTAGTATTAGTATTAGTATTAGTATTAGTATTAGTATTAGTATTAGTATTAGTATTAGTATTAATATTAGTATTAGTATTATTAGTATTAGTATTAGTATTAGTATTAGTATTAGTATTAATATTAGTATTATTATTAGTATTTGTATTAGTATTACATTAGTATTAGTATTAGTATTAGTATTATTAGTAGTATTAGTATTAGTATTAGTATTAGTATTACTATTAGTATTACTATTAGTATTAGTATTAGTATTAATATTAATATTAGTATTAGTATTATTATTATTAGTAATAGTATTAGTATAAGTATTAGTATTAGCATTAGCATTATTATTATTATTAGTATTAGTATTAGTATTAGTATTAGTATTAGTATTAGTATTAGTATTAGTATTAGTATTCGTATTAGTATTAGTATTAGTATTAGTATTAGTATTAGTATTAGTATTAGAAATAGTATTACTACTAGTATTAGTATTATTAGTAATATTAGTATTAGTATTATTAGTATTAGTATTATTATTAGTATTAGTATTAGTATTAGTATTTGTATTAGTATTATTATTAATATTAGTATTAGTATTATTAGTATTAGTATTAGTATTAGTATTAGTATTAGTATTAGTATTAGTATTAGTATTAGTATTAGTATTAGTATTAGTATTAGTATTAGAAATAGTATCACTACTAGTATTGGTATTAGTATTAGTATTAATATTAGTATTAGTATTATTATTATTAGTATTAGTATTAGAAATAGTATTACTACTAGTATTAATATTATTATTAATATTAGTATTAGTATTATTAGTATTAGTATTAGTATTAGTATTAGTATTAGTATTAGTATTAGTATTAGTATTAGTATTAGTATTAGTATTAGTATTAGTATTAGTATTAGTATTATTATTAGTATTAGTATTAGTATTATTATTAGTATTAGTATTAGTATTAGTATTAGTATTAGTATTAGTATTAGTATTAGTATTATTATTAGTATTAGTATTAGTATTAGTATTAGTATTAGTATAAGTATTAGTATTAGTATTAGTATTAGTATTAGTATTAGTATTAGTATTAGTATTATTATTAGTATCAGTATTATTATTATTATTATTATTATTAGTATTAGTATTTGTATTAGTATTAGTATTAGTATTAGTATAAGTATTAGTATTGGTATTAGTATTAGTATTAGTATTAGTATTAGTATTAGTATTAGTATTAGTATTAGTATTAGTATTAGTATTAGTATTAGTATTAGTATTAGTATTAGTATTAATATTAGTATTAGTATTATTATTATTAGTATTAGTATTAGTATTAGTATTAGTATTTGTATTAGTATTAGTATTAGTATTAGTATTAGTATTAGTATTAGTATTAGTATTAGTATTAGTATTAGTATTAGTATTAGTATTAGTATTAGTATTAGTGTTAATATTAGTATTAGTATATATATTAGTGTTACATTAGTATTAGTATTAGTATTAGTATTAGTATTATTATTAGTATTAGTATTACATTAGTATTATTATTAGTATTAGTATTTGTATTAGTATTATTATTAGTATTTGTATTAAATTATTATTATTATTATTATTATTATTATTATTATTATTATTATTATTATTATTATTATTATTATTATTATTATTATTATTATTAGTATTAGTATTAGTATTACTATTTGTATTAGTATTAGTATTAGTATTTGTATTAGTATTAGTATTAGTATTAGTATTAGCATTATTATTATTATTAGTATTATTATTAGTATTAGTATTAGTATTAGTATTAGTATTAGTATTAGTATTAGTATTAGTATTAGTATTAGTATTAGTATTATTATTAGTATTATTATTATTATTATTATTATTATTAGTATTAGTATTAGTATTAGTATTAGTATTAGTATTAGTATTAGTATTAGTATTAGTATAAGTATTAGTATTAGTATTAGTATTAGTATTAGTATTAGTATTAGTATTAGTATTAGTATTAGTATTAGTATTAGTATTAGTATTAGTATTAGTATTAGTATTATTATTAGTATCAGTATTATTATTATTATTATTATTAGTATTAGTATTTGTATTAGTATTAGTATTAGTATTAGTATAAGTATTAGTATTAGTATTAGTATTAGTATTAGTATTAGTATTAGTATTAGTATTAGTCTTAGTATTAGTATTAGTATTAGTATTAGTATTAGTATTAGTATTAATATTAGTATTAGTATTATTATTATTAGTATTAGTATTAGTATTAGTATTTGTATTAGTACTAGTATTAGTATTATTATTATTATTAGTATTAGTATTAGTATTAGTATTAGTATTAGTATTAGTATTAGTATTAGTATTAGTATTAGTATTAGTATTAGTATTAGTATTAGTATTAGTATTAGTATTAGTATTAGTATTAGTATTAGTATTAGTATTAGTATTAGTATTAGTATTAGTATATGTATTAGTGTTACATTAGTATTAGTATTAGTATTAGTATTAGTATTAGTATTAGTATTAGTATTACATTAGTATTAGTATTAGTATTAGTATTAGTATTAGTATTAGTATTAGTATTAGTATTAGTATTATTATTAGTATTTGTATTAAATTATTATTATTATTATTATTATTATTATTATTATTATTATTATTATTATTATTATTATTATTATTATTATTAGTATTAGTATTAGTATTACTATTTGTATTAGTATTAGTATTAGTATTAGTATTAATATTAGTATTAGTATTATTATTAGTATCAGTATTATTATTATTATTATTATTATTATTATTATTAGTATTAGTATAAGTATTAGTATTGGTATTAGTATTAGTATTAGTATTAGTATTAATATTATTAGTAGTATTAGTATAAGTATTTGTATTAGTATTAGTATTAGTATTAGTATTAGTATTATTAGTAGTATTAGTATAAGTATTAGTATTATTATTAGTATTAGTATTAGTATTAATATTAATATTAGTATTAGTATTATTATTATTAGTATTAGTATTAGTATTAGTATTAGTATTAGTATTAGTATTAGTATTAGCATTAGCATTATTATTATTATTAGTATTAGTATTAGTATTAGTATTAGTATTAGTATTAGTATTAGTATTAGTATTAGTATTAGTATTAGTATTAGTATTAGTATTATTATTAGTATTTGTATTAAATTATTATTATTATTATTATTATTATTATTATTATTATTATTATTATTATTATTATTATTATTATTATTATTAGTATTAGTATTAGTATTACTATTTGTATTAGTATTAGTATTAGTATTATTATTAGTATTAGTATTAGTATTAGTATTAGTATTAGTATTAGTATTAGTATTAGTATTAGTATTATTATTAGTATTAGTATTAGTATTAGTATTAGTATTAGTATAAGTATTAGTATTAGTATTAGTATTAGTATTAGTATTAGTATTAGTATTAGTATTATTATTAGTATCAGTATTATTATTATTATTATTATTAGTATTAGTATTTGTATTAGTATTAGTATTAGTATTAGTATAAGTATTAGTATTGGTATTAGTATTAGTATTAGTATTAGTATTAGTATTAGTATTAGTATTAGTATTAGTATTAGTATTAGTATTAGTATTAGTATTAGTATTAGTATTAGTATTAGTATTAATATTAGTATTAGTATTATTATTATTAGTATTAGTATTAGTATTAGTATTAGTATTTGTATTAGTATTAGTATTAGTATTAGTATTAGTATTAGTATTAGTATTAGTATTAGTATTAGTATTAGTATTAGTATTAGTATTAGTATTAGTATTAGTATTAGTGTTAATATTAGTATTAGTATATATATTAGTGTTACATTAGTATTAGTATTAGTATTAGTATTAGTATTATTATTAGTATTAGTATTACATTAGTATTAGTATTAGTATTAGTATTTGTATTAGTATTATTATTAGTATTTGTATTAAATTATTATTATTATTATTATTATTATTATTATTATTATTATTATTATTATTATTATTATTATTATTATTATTATTATTATTAGTATTAGTATTAGTATTAGTATTAGTATTAGTATTAGTATTAGTATTAGTATTAGTATTAGTATAATTATTAGTATTAGTATTAGTATTAGTATTAGTATTAGTATTAGTATTAGTATTAGTATTAGTATTAGTATTATTATTAGTATTAGTATTAGTATTAGTATTATTATTAGTATCAGTATAATTATTATTATTATTATTAGTATTAGTATTTGTATTAGTATTAGTATTAGTATTAGTATAAGTATTAGTATTAGTATTAGTATTAGTATTAGTATTAGTATTAGTATTAGTCTTAGTATTAGTATTAGTATTAGTATTAGTATTAGTATTAGTATTAATATTAGTATTAGTATTATTATTATTAGTATTAGTATTAGTATTAGTATTTGTATTAGTACTAGTATTAGTATTATTATTATTATAAGTATTAGTATTAGTATTAGTATTAGTATTAGTATTAGTATTAGTATTAGTATTAGTATTAGTATTAGTATTAGTATTAGTATTATTATTAGTATTAGTATTAGTATTAGTATTAGTATTAGTATTAGTATTAGTATTAGTATTAGTATATGTATTAGTGTTACATTAGTATTAGTATTAGTATTAGTATTA
>OZ038314.1:13308862-13317274 GCA_964035775.1 Osedax frankpressi
ACACTTGTGCTCATGATTTATACATTCTTCTTTAGAAACTGGATATCGAACTTTGACGACACTCTATGCCCGATATAATCACAGTTGCAAAGCGTAACTGAACATTCGATATTATATAATCAATGACTCCGACTCCACACAATCTTAGCTGCGTGGGCCTACATTATTTATATATCTATATCGTATAAATCATATATAAAATAACAAAATTTAGAAGATCTCTACATATTTCCAATGCACCTAAAGTTCCACTAATATCACTTGTGCAGTTCTTTGTATGGTTTCCCTTCCACATGTCTTCACTCGTGTTATCTACTTCACATATCTAATCAAAAGAAATTAAAAAAAAGAAATAATAAACAATTAATAGATACAAATTTACTTACTTGTAAATATTTTGACATATCCTGTAGAACATTCTATAACCAATGCAACTCCATGTTTCGAACCATTTCCCCAAACTCAGCCACGTTCAATCAAAGGTTACGACTCATTTTGTTTACGTGCATTTCTTTATATAAATCAATATTAATGATATATTTGGATAGCTTCTTTACAAATTCCTTTTTCCAACTGTAGATATAATTTATTATATTCAAATTATTATATATATATATTATTTATAAAAGTATAGAACAAAATGGCAGTGCTAAATTTGATATGCTGTAATATTGCTTATGATTAATAGGACATAGAATAAGATGCCCGAGAATAGTTTGTATTCCTTTACAGAAATCTCTTATTGAGGTATTATTGACAGATTATGTTCAATACGCATTTAAATATCAAGCGACGGATCTGAAGTACGTCACTCCATTTCAATGAGATATCTCCGCTGATCGATGTGGTCTGGTGGAGTGTTACCATAACAGAAGAATCAGCCCATAGGTGCAAATCGCTGTCCGATTGTTTATTTGAACACCAGACCAGACATCATCGTAACACTAGCTGATGAGTAATCTGTACACGATCTATGGTAAAGAAAGTGGCAGTTTTTTATCGACCGTATGCCTTCGTAATTGTGAACACCCTATAATTATCGTTATCGTATATTAATTAGTTTTCTAGCATATAATAACAGATAGCTCTCTTTACTACACGTATGCGATACATTTATGTTATAGGATATATTATCGGGTGGCGATACAATGTTATTATCGTCAACAAAACTAATTATGAGTTAGGGAAAGTGGAGTTTATGGGTCGTATATATAAATATAAAAGATATGTATATATATATATATATATATATATATATTTATATATATTATATATATATATTTATATATATATATATATATATATAAGTCTATTTAGGAATATAAATTTATATGCATATATTTCATAAAATAGTATACTGTTATATAAGATTATACTGTATATTGTAAGTAAGCTGTTATATAATGTAGTACATTAAATAGACATATAGGACATATATGACTTATGGAATTATAGGAAAATAATTTAGTGTATATTGTATAATATTGATGATAATAATTAGAGAATTATATATTAGTTATAATTATTCTATATATATTTGAACACATAGTGTAGGATTCTAAGTGTGTTAATGTATCTATGTAATAGCTTAATAAGTTGTTGTAGCCACTATAGTAACAATAGTTACTAATATTACATTAATTACTATGAACTTGCTAATTTCTATAATCGATTAGATGAAATACACTAGAATATTATAGCAGTCTAAAGTACAAATTCCTTTATAAAGTTTATAGGCACAGTACATATTCTTGACGAGATCGAAAGGTTTAAAAAAAATAAATGCCGATTTTTCAATATTCACATTCACGATCTCAGAGCATCATCGGATTGAACCAATGATCAAGTCGATGCATATATATATATATATATATATATAAATAAATATATATATATATATATATATATATATATATTTATATATATATATACAGTATACTGTTAGATCACGCCCACGAGTTTATCTGTTTATAAAGATATTATATGTATATTTGTATTATTATCAAAAGTTACTTACTATCCTAAACATATCAAAATGTTCACAATTTTATTAGTTTTGATATGTAAATCGTTTATATCCACTGGTCATCCACATAATTGTTAGCAATTAGATAACGAATACAATATATAATCTCTTATATTTATATTGTATTGTATTTTAATATAATACGCTTTGTAATATAATAATTTATATCATATACAAATAATTTGTTTAGATACAATTGATACAATATATTATAAACTTAATTCGTTTAAAAATAATATATTTTATAATGATTATAAATAATTATAATTCATAAACACGACTTATAATTAGTAAACCCGTTTTGACTGTATTCACAATATTCTGCGAGGATATAAAATATAAAATAAATATTAATTATGTAATTTTTAATTTCAAAAAAAATTACATTATTGTTTTTTATTACATATCTAAATCTTTAATCAACCTTGGTCTAATTCACAAAGAGATTATTTCTAAACATTCCAGTGGAAGTGATACATAACAATGGAAATCATACAGTTTCAACAATTGAACAGCAATTATGTCGTTAGTAAAACTATACTTAATAAGAAACTGGAACATACCGACACTGTATATGTATTTAACATATTATGTCCATATATAGACAATTAGTAATTTAATATACATATATATATATATATATATATATATATATATATATATATATATATATATATATATTATAGTAGATACATATTAGTAATATAGACAATAAATAACATTTAATATATATATATATATATATATATATATATATATATATATATATAAATAACATACAATAACTTAAATTAAAACATTTTTAGACCAGGATATATTATTTATAAGTAAATATACTCCTGTAAATAATGTTAAGTACAAATGTATTTAGCCTACACGGTATGATGGTAGGATCATTGTACATTCATACTCATCAGCTATAGATATACTATTTAAATGTTTACTGAGAGCAAAACATGAGGTCCAATCATCCTAACCAAAAACTGTTGTCATTATATCTGGGATCCAATTTCTAATATGAGTAGTTTTCTGAATACGTTTTACCAGATTCCTATGTGAAGTGATGTAATTTCCTTTCTTCGGAATATAACAATGATTATATAAACTACTATTCGTATTGAAATTATTATAACAGCTTTCTAAATGACTTTCATTATATTGCTAAACTCAAAAACATATATTCCGTCAACAGTCTTTAGTGTAACCCAGCAAGCCATCCTCTCCTTATATTAATCTCAAGTTTTCCCATTATCCTAACTGCTCCTCTAATATACGAAAACATTTATCCAAACCGCATTAAATATATAATTAACAATATATATGAAACACATTCCGACATAAATCTATTTACCTTACCAATAAATAACTAAATTATCTCTATATATTGTACTACTGCTGTAATTAAAATAAACTACTCCAGGTAAACAATCGTGTAAAAAACATTGTTAAATAATATTTTACAAACTATTGTTAAAATGTACGTGTTTGCACGAGAATTTGGCTATAGTTAAAACTTGGGTTAACACGTGTAACAAAACTTGGGTTAAAACAAGTACAAAAAACACGTGTAAAAAAACTTGGGTTAAAACAAGTACAAAAAACACGTGATAACACAAGTGGAAAAAAACATGCGATAACACACTTAATAAAGTAATATTTTGAAATAAGAAAAAAAATATTTATAATTATTTTTAGAATTATTTTCAGTTTCGTAAAAATTGACCAATCGCCTAGCAAATAATTAGTTGTTATCATTTAGTGAAGATACACACACATATATATATATATCATACTGTGGTTTAGTATATATACTATCTATATACTTATATGAACATAGAATTTAAAGATATAAACTTATAGATAGAGTATAAGATAGAAACTTATACTTAAATTGTGTATTATTTAAAATAATGTACTTCGTAGTTAGGTCATACATATAATATATATTGTATACAATAATTCGATATGTAATGTTATCATTATACTAACAGAATATTGTCCGCACACATCTTATCTTTATATAAGTCTGCCCCGCACAATTAAAATAACACCATATATCTTTATTGCATCTCGAGCGAATTTATCTATGAAGTTAATATACTATGTTAAACATAGTATATGATCACAAATATATATTATTACTTATAATATGTACTATTATATATATATATATTGCAAGTTTATTATTTTAAAATTAATATATATTAATATAATAATAAAATAAAACATTACATAATTTATTTGTACTATATTAATTATTACTATTTACTACATAATATTTATTAACCATTCTCTCAAAAAAGATTTTTACAAGATTAATCTCCAGAATCTCGAACCTGTCCAATGTCGTCATTGTTCTAATATTCAAATATTGAGGTGTAGATGATTCTATTTAATAAATATTTATATATTTATAAATATATTAAATATATATTTCATAATATATAGTATATGTACACTTCATATTTCAAATAAAATTAAATAAATCACTATTTAATAAATTATTAATATCAGTATTAATATAATTCATTATCACTAATACTCATATTATTATAACTATGTATGTTAATTTTCTCTAGAATATGTAATTGTAAAATTAGATGTATTGTTTTAAACACATCACCAACATATAATGTCTTGTAATCCATAGAATACGATTCAGAATGGGTGCCACTAAAATGCATGTTATTTACTTATAATTTAGTTTGATTATACAATTTGTTATAATATTTATATTTATATCGCTTAGGCATAATTATTTTCTATATTTATTTAATTTCTGAATACTATTTAATAAATCTATAAAATATAAATTAAATATCCTCAAATAATTATTTTTATTTATATATTTACAAAAGTATGATTATAACAATCTATTAACAAATTATAACTTATTATAAAGATTTATCTTTTAAATTTAAGATTAAATAATTCTAAATCATTTACATATATATATATGCATACGCATACCCACAAATACATATATATATATATATATATATATATTGATATATATATATATATATATATATATATATATATATATGTATGTAATTTATTATAAATTTAATCTGGAGGTTTGACTAGACATGGAATGTTCTGAGATATTATATATATTGCATTTTCTATAATAATAAATCATTACAATCTTAAAGTTGCATGTAAAAATGGTTATTATACTACCTTTATATTGAACTGTAGGTATCATAGATATGTATGCATAAAGATATATGACATTCATTATATATATATATATATATATATATATATATATATATATATATATACTAAATACAGATGAATTATTACGTCAATGTTAGAATATGTAATTTTTTTCGTAATAATAAATCATTACAAACTTATAAATGCATGCATGCATGTACATGTATAAATGTTGAACTAATATTAATCGGTTATAAAACTACCTTTATATCGTACTGTAAGTATTATAAATATATATGCATAATAATATATTACATTTGTATATATATAAACTCATATATATATATATATATATATATATATATATATATATATATACATATACGCATACACACACACTCAAACATAAATGTATACCAATACATCGTAATAATTAAAATAATAATATTGAGATATTTTTGCCTGGTAGAAACATTTACACAACATAATAACTCAGGCATTATAAGTAAGTATACGTGCACTGATGCAATGATATTCTCACTCTTTCATTAACATTTCATATCGTACAGCATTTTATTAAATTCCAATATTTACATTACTAACAGACATATAGTACTATACATTCAATTAAACTACTTCATCTTAATCTTTAGATGTAACTGACCTCAAATTACTAATACTCTATTAACAACCAAATCCATAATCCCACAACTTACCATATGCGATATATACAACGAATACAATTTAATAATTCTTGGTTAATAATCTAACCTAACACACATGAACAAGGAAATACACTAAATCTAGTTAAAGAAAGGAAACCTTTGTCCAAAATATATACAACTTTACTCCCAAAAATTACTTACCATAATATTATAAATATCTTTCTAAACTATAAATAACATGAATACAAAATAGACAAAATTGGATATCGAAATCTTGATATGATATTTTTGGTACTTAAATTGCAGCAAGAAATAATAACAGACTTAATACAAATTTAAAATTCTATATTAAAATAATACTGATACTAATACATTAATTATATACTAACATAGTGCACATATACTCGAGACATTCCCCGTTATAAACTTTTGACGTCTAAAACAGATTTATCAATCTTCAGGTGATAAAAAACTGTCTAACATGTATATATTTGAAATTCAACTTTAGAGAATATAATACTTTTACTATAAAAAGTAACATTTTTCCAAGTATATAAATTTCTTCAATTCTCTGAGGATATTTGATCTTCAAAATCAGAATACAGTAATAAATATACATTTGTAATAAATTAACAAAACATGAAATCAAAAAAATAAACGACACTTTTACTTAAACAAATAAACCAAAACAAATGCACTATAGATACGATACCGTTATAACATCGACAATAATGCTAGCAAATAGTTAAGTGTCTATCTTGACTGATCTTATAACTAATATCTTATACTGAACCTGTCTAACTTTATATGCAATAATTAGGTAATACGTATTACTATTGAACCTAACTGCAGGCTTTGACATGATTTACCATAACGCATGTTACGCCATACTCGAATTGTGTACATATAACAGTAATTTAACTTATACAATATTACTTAATGATAGAAAATTTAATATGAAATCAGATGAACATTACACGTTAGAAATGTATCCTGAAATTGGAGCTCATCTGAATTGTATCTTGGAACCTCTTTTTTTCGATATACACACCACCGATATTGATTATATAATACACACTGCTTTCATATGTACGCTAACCACTCATTACTTTAGATGCCTGCTATGATTTATGATGTACACTTAAAGAAATAAATAACTTTACTATTGATCTCGAAATATATTTAAATAATAACAAACTTAATAGAATTAAAACAGAATATATTTCACATTAAGCGCCAGATATATTTATGTGTTATCACCTTCATTTAAAATATGAGAATATCTAATACTCATATTAATATATATACTCACTTAACAATGACATCGCCAGACTAGGATTATATTAGATTCATACTTGACCTTAATTGACAAAGTTTAATAAATTACCAAAAAAATCAAAACTAAAATATAAAAAACATAACACTTATAAACTTAACCAAATGTAAAAAATAATAACATAAACAAAATACATTACAAACAGCGTAATAAAGTATATTTACTACTGCAACTGATTCTTAACATATCATTAAAGAAAAGACTAAATAAAATAACAAACCAAACTCGTATACTTATTCATAAACTCTCAAAACGTATATATAGTATAAGATATACACTATAAACCATATAATAAAAAACTAAACTTGCTTTAATTAAAAAATATTCCCTTTTAAAACTATCACCAACATTCGTTAACGCACTGACAACTAAAGTTGCAAATATATTATTGACGCTATCGACATTAACGGGGAAAACAAACTATATAGACAAATTCCTATTCAAATAAAATTTAACAAATAATTGTCAATAATAAATTCCCAGTGCCTATAACACATTTATAGAAGACTATTAATTACCTCACATTCGTAGACATTCACGTCAGAAAATATAAACCGAATTAAAAAATCTTACAGATACTTTTATTAAGACAGACTTAAACATATGTGTCGGAGTAAGTGTAGTTTATGATGACATACTATTATAACATATGATGACATTCTATTATAACATATGAAGATATGCTATTATAACATATGATGACATTCTATTATAACATATGAAGATATGCTATTATAACATATGATGACATTATATTATATTATTTCTATTATTCTCTTTATATTATTTCTTTTATTATATATATATATGTATATATATATATATATATATAATCTCTATGCACTTCATAAGCGATAATTAATAATATTCAAATAGTCGCATATAACATTTCAATTGAGTGATTTATTAGAAATAATAAAATTCAGTTCAATGATTCATTTTGAAACGATATATATATATATATATATATATATATATATATATATTAATATATCTTATACCGAAATCCATATACATAAATAATATAATCCTATTACCGTTAGCCACTATGTTCCCCGGTAATACTGGACCTCGGTGTATTCGCTCCTGCAAGGGATTGCCAAATGGATACTACCAATCATGTTCCGACTGTCACGGGTATATAACATGTGTCAACAAATACCACTATGAACCCAGGTCACTTTATAATTACGTTTTGCAAAAGTCATCATTCTTCTATATAT
>OZ038314.1:13317474-13322474 GCA_964035775.1 Osedax frankpressi
CGAAAGGTTTAAAAAAAATAAATGCCGATTTTTCAATATTCACATTCACGATCTCAGAGCATCATCGGATTGAACCAATGATCAAGTCGATGCATATATATATATATATATATATATAAATAAATATATATATATATATATATATATATATATATTTATATATATATATACAGTATACTGTTAGATCACGCCCACGAGTTTATCTGTTTATAAAGATATTATATGTATATTTGTATTATTATCAAAAGTTACTTACTATCCTAAACATATCAAAATGTTCACAATTTTATTAGTTTTGATATGTAAATCGTTTATATCCACTGGTCATCCACATAATTGTTAGCAATTAGATAACGAATACAATATATAATCTCTTATATTTATATTGTATTGTATTTTAATATAATACGCTTTGTAATATAATAATTTATATCATATACAAATAATTTGTTTAGATACAATTGATACAATATATTATAAACTTAATTCGTTTAAAAATAATATATTTTATAATGATTATAAATAATTATAATTCATAAACACGACTTATAATTAGTAAACCCGTTTTGACTGTATTCACAATATTCTGCGAGGATATAAAATATAAAATAAATATTAATTATGTAATTTTTAATTTCAAAAAAAATTACATTATTGTTTTTTATTACATATCTAAATCTTTAATCAACCTTGGTCTAATTCACAAAGAGATTATTTCTAAACATTCCAGTGGAAGTGATACATAATAATGGAAATCATACAGTTTCAACAATTGAACAGCAATTATGTCGTTAGTAAATCTATACTTAATAAGAAACTGGAACATAGCGACACTGTATATGTATTTAACACATTATGTCCATATATAGACACATAGTAATTTAATATATAACGTAAATGAACTTAATATATTAATATATATATATATATATATTATAGTAGATACATATTAGTAATATAGACAATAAATAACATTTAATATATATATATATATATATATATAAATATGTATATATATATATATATATATATATATATATATATATATAAATAACATACAATAACTTAAATTAAAACATTTTAGACCAGGATATATTATTTATAAGTAAATATACTCCTGTAAATAATGTTAAGTACAAATGTATTTAGCCTACACGGTATGATGGTAGGACATTGTACATTCTTACTCATCAGCTATAAGTATACTATTTAAATGTTTACTGAGAGCTAAACATGAGGTCCAATCATCCTAACCACAAACTGTTGTCATTATATCTAGGTTCTAATTTCTAATATGAGTAGTTTTCTGAATACGTTTTACCAGATTCCTATGTGAAGTGTTGTAATTTCCTTTATTCGGAATATAACAATGATTATATAAACTACTATTCGTATTGAAATTATTATAACAGCTTTCTAAATGACTTCCATTATATTGCTAAACTCAAAAACATATATTCCGTCAACAGTCTTTAGTGTAACCCAGGAAGCCATCCTCTCCTTATATTAATCTCAAGTTTTCCCATTATCCTAACTGCTCCTCTAATATACGAAAACATTTATCCAAACTGCATCAAATATATAATTAACAATAAATATGAAACACATTCCGACATAAATCAATTTACCTTACCAATAAATAACTAAATTCTCTTTATATATTGTACTACTGCTGTAATTAAAATAAACTACTCCAGGTAAACAATCGTGTAAAAAACATTGTTGAATAATATTTTACAAACTATTGTTAAAATGTACGTGTTTGCACGAGAATTTGGCTATAGTTAAAACTTGGGTTAAAACAAGTACAAAAAACACGTAATAACACAAGTGGAAAAAAACATGCGATAACACACTTAATAAAGTAATATTTCAAAATAAGAAAAAAAATATTTATAATTATTTTTAGAATTATTTTCAGTTTCGTAAAAATTGACCAATCGCCTAGCAAATAATTAGTTGTTATCATTTAGTGAAGATACACACACATATATATATATATATATATATATATATCATACTGTGGTTTAGTATATATACTATCTATATACTTATATGAACATATATTTTAAAGATATAAACTTATAGATAGAGTATAAGATAGAAACTTATACTTAAATTGTGTATTAATTAAAATAATGTACTTCGTAGTAAGGTCATACATATAATATATATTGTATACAATAATTCGATATGTAATGTTATCATTATACTAATCGAATATTGTCCGCACACATCTTATCTTTATATAAGTCTGCCCCGCACAATTAAAATAACACCATATATCTTTATTGCATCTAGAGCGAATTTATCTATGAAGTTAATATACTATGTTAAACATATTATATGATCTCTACTACTGAACATATTATATATATATTGCTAGTTTATTATTTTAAAATTAATATATATTAATATAATAATAAAATAAAACATTACATAATTTATTTGTACTATATTAATTATTAATATTTACTACATAATATTTATTAACCATTCTCTCAAAAAAATTTTTTACAAGATTAATCTCCAGAATCTCGAACCTGTCCAATGTCGTCATTGTTCTAATATTCAAATATTGAGGTGTAGATGATTCTATTTAATAAATATTTATATATTTATAAATATATTAAATATATATTTCATAATATATAGTATATGTATTAAGTTACACTTCCTATTTCAAATAAAATTAAATAAATCACTATTTAATAAATTATTAATATCAGTATTATTATAATTCATTATCACTAATACTCATATTATTATAACTATATATGTTAATTTTCTCTAGAATATGAAATTGTAAAATTAGATGTATTGTTTTAAACACATCACCAACATATAATGTTTTGTAATCCATAGAATACGATTCAGAATCGGTGCCACTAAAATGCATGTTATTTACTTATAATTTAGTTTGATTATACAATTTGTTATAATATTTATATTTATATCGCCTAGGCATAATTATTTTCTATATTTATTTAATTTCTGAATACTATTTAATAAATCTATAAAATATAAATTAAATATCCTCAAATAATTATTTTTATTTATATATTTACAAAAGTATGATTATAACAATCTATTAACAAATTATAACTTATTATAAAGATTTATATTTTAAATTTAAGATTAAATAATTCTAAATCATTTACATATATATATATATATATATGCATATGCATACCCACAAATACATATATATATATATACATTGATATATATATATATATATATATATATGTATGTAATTTATTATAAATTTAATCTGGAGGTTTGACTAGACATGGAATGTTCTGAGATATTATATATATTGCATTTTCTATAATAATAAATCATTACAATCTTAAAGTTGCATGTAAAAATGGTTATTATACTACCTTTATATTGAACTGTAGGTATCATAGATATGTATGCATAAAGATATATGACATTCATTTATATATATATATATATATATATATATATATATATATATATATATATATATATATATATATATATATATATATATATATACTAAATACAGATGAATTATTACGTCAATGTTAGAATATGTAATTTTTTTCGTAATAATAAATCATTACAAACTTATAAATGTATGCATGCATGCATGTACATGTATAAATGTTGAACTAATATTAATCGGTTATAAAACTACCTTTATATCGTACTGTAAGTATTATAAATATATATGCATAATAATAAATTACATTTGTATATATATAAACTCATATATATATATATATATATATAAATATATATATACATATACGCATACACACACTCTCAAACATAAATGTATACCAATAAATCGTAATAATTAAAAATTATAATATTGAAATATTTTTGCCTGGTAGAAACATTTACACAACATAATAACTCAGGCATTATAAGTAAGTATACGTGCACTGATGCAATACTATTCTCACTCTTTCATTAACATTTCATATCGTACAGCATTTTATTAAATTCCAATATTTACATTACTAGCAGACATATAGTATTATACATTCAATTGAACTACTTCATCTTAATCTTTAGATGTAACTGACCTCAAATTACTAATACTCTATTAACAACCAAATCCATAATCCCACAACTTACCATATGCGATATATACAACGAATACAATTTAATAATTCTTGGTTAATAATCTAACCTAACACACATGAACAAGGAAATACACTAAATCAAGTTAAAGAAAGGAAACCTTTGTCCAAAATATATACAACTTTACTCCCAAAAATTACTTACCATAATATTATAAATATCTTTCTAAACTATAAATAACATGAATACAAAATAGACAAAATTGGATATCGACATCTTGATATGATATTTTTGGTACTTAAATTGCAGCAAGAAATAATAACAGACTTAATACAAATTTAAAATTCTATATTAAAATAATACTGATACTAATACATTAATTATACACTAACATAGTGCACATATACTCGAGACATTCCCCGTTATAAACTTTTGACGTCTAAAACAGATTTATCAATCTTCAGGTGATAAAAAACTGTCTAACATGTATATATTTGAAATTCAACTTTAGAGAATATAATACTTTTAATATAAAAAGTAACATTTTTCCAAGTATATAAATTTCCTCTATACTCTTAGGAAATTTGATCTTCAAAACCAGAATACAATCGTTTAGTAATAAATTAACAAAAACATGAAATCAAAAAAATAAACGACACTTTTACTTAAACAAATAAACCAAAACAAATGCACTATAGATACGATACCGTTATGACATCGACAATAATATTAGTAAATAGTTAAGTGTCTGTCTTGACTGATCTTATAACTAATATCTTATATTGAACCTGTCTAACTTTATATGCAATAATTAGGTAATACGTATTACTATTGAACCTAACTGCAGGCTTTGACATGATTTACCATAAAGCATGTTACGCCATACTCGAATTGTGTACATATAACAGTAATTTAACTTATACAATATTACTTAATGATAG
>OZ038314.1:13332474-13350927 GCA_964035775.1 Osedax frankpressi
ACGCTATTACTGATACGATATGCTCACTAGAAATTAGATGAAAGTGCCTCAATAGTACTGCTAAATAATGATTTAAATGTGTTATCAAAGATTTATTTATTTTGAGAACTAATCGAGTCAAATGAAAAGTAACACCGTCATATCAAATCCATATGCATTCAATCACGGAGTAAATCTAGGCAACGATTCCCCAAAATAAAATGTAATTTATATATTGATGAGTAATGACATATTCTGTAACTAATTACGTTTTGTTAACTGATCTAAGAAGTAACATAAGTATCTAATAAATAAATATCTACTCATATTAATAAATAAAACTTAATTTTTAACATTAATTAAGTCGAATGGCTCTTTCCCAGGCAGATATATTAACAACTTAAGTATATCCCAACTAACTCAAAAAATAAATAAGTTTACGTCTTAATGAAAAACTAAATTTTAACAAACATAAAAACTTAACAGATCTCAACAACAGCTACCCAATTATATAAATACACCAACATTCTCAACCATTCTTATTAAGACTCACTATTGTAGTAGTTAAATGATATAGTTACATAAAATTAAATCTAAATGAAATGAAATGCGTTGACAGAACTACAACCATAGTTTTACGAATGGTTTACTTACTTAAACTGAATTGCAACAACATCTAAATTGAAGTATTCCTATTTATTATTAAATAAAAACTAGTAAATATCCAAAATAAAACAACCAACATACGCTCAAATATTTAACATAACAACTAATAGAAGACAATTACGCATCTTGAGAGGATTTGACACGATTTGGGATTCTATGTTGTAACTAAAATTTAACTTTATCCAATATTCGAGTATACAATGAAAGGAATCCACTACTTGTATTCAATACACAATATATATATATATATATATATATATATATATATATATATCTATATATATATATATATATATATATATATATATATTAATTGTATTTATTAAATATTAACATAAACACTTTAATAGAAATAAAAAATGACTCTAGCATTTTTTACTAACAAAATATTTTATATAAAACTATAATCTAGTACTAGTTTGGTTATATAAATATATATTTTAATTGTGTATATTTATAATCGTGAATATCATTATTTTAATTTTATTTTTCTCATATATCTAACTAGAATATATTCTAATAAATAGCATTTATGTCTTACTATATCATTATATATAATCAGATTCTATATATTATTTATTTACTTTATAATAAACATAATATAAAATAATTAATTTTTGTATCTTAATTATTATTCTTAATTAGATGCACAAATAATTTGTTCAATAACGTATTTCAATAAAAGGATTACATTTTCTATATTATTTAAATAGTACCATTTACTCTATGTATACAACGTATATGTAGGTATTATTAATTACTAGTAAACATATTTAGCTAAGTAATTTAATATTAATAGTTTTAAATTAATTAAAACATATATTTATGGTTATTGAATTATATAAATGCATAAAACGTATTTTTTGAAATCAATATTTTTGATATTATTTATTTGTTTCATAATCGTACAAAGGTCGAAGTAAATCTCTCGCTGATCTAGTGTCTTTATGTTTTAGGTATCTTTAAGCTTTTGGTTCAGCAGTACCTGAAGCATCAGCGGCAGCTAGCATAGCAGCGTACTGGATTTTCCTATTTTATTTGATATGTAATCAATTCATATTTATCGAACACTGTTTATGTTATTGAACAATTCAACGCATTGTTCTATAACAATACATTTAAATTTAAATATCCATTATATTAACCATGCAACATTTGATACCGGAATTAGATTTTTTAAATAATGATGATTACTTATTTGCATCGTAATTATAATTTATAATAATTATAATTATAATTAATTCATAATATTTAATTATGTTATCTTAAGATAATCATAACTTACCTTTGTTCCATGTCTTTCATTATTTCCTTAATTCGTGCTTCTAGTTTAACCATGACATCAATGACTGAATACATTAAGTTAGATTAATATTTAAAAAATGACATAAAGCATATATTTTACTCATTTCACTGATGTCATCTATCATAATAAGTAAGAATAAATCATAATAAAATGAGGTGTTTAGTGTATAAATAAGATTCCTTTAGGTACATGTTATGTTGTGTAGTAAACCTCCCATAAGAATGCTATCTTTCTTTGGTTTTCCATTTTCCATTTGTGTGTCGTGAATCATGTGGTATTGTTTATGGGCGACTCCCAAATGTTTAGTCTAAACGTGAGCATATTTGTATTATAAAGGTATTAAACATGAGTAAGTTTATAATAATAATACATATATTTAAGATATAGGAATTACACTGTAGTATTGATTCTGAATACAAAATAAACACGGTGTTAATGATATAGCATACACATATATGAAATAGCATTTATTTCTTACTTTATCATTATACTAAAATCAAATTCTATATATTTACTTTATAATAAAATAATATAAAATAATTAATTTTTGTATCTTAATTATTATTCTTAGAATAATTTATTGAATTTACTAAGTTCAATATAAAGCAATGAAGTTGGGGTATATATATATATATATATATATATATATATATATATATATATATATATTGGAGTATACCAATATTATTTAAATTAAAGATTTAACTGTTTAACTGTACATATACCAATATGTAAAATTATTAATATGTGAATAATATATATGTATATAATACGTACATATTGTTATATATACATAATATAACTGTATTGCCGGATATACTAACAAGCTCGCTGACTGATGCACTTTGCACAACTACCAACGCCACCGCCAAACACAGGATAATGGAAATCTTAAACTGTAGTCATTTCATTCAATATATATAGAATTAATACATGAATCAACGAATTATTCTATATATATATATATATATATATATATATATATATATATATATATATATATATATATATATAGTTTAAGTATAATAAATAATAAAATATATCTTACTTTGAAAATAATACGAGTCCCACTATTTTTATTAAAAAACTTAATTTAAAGTACATCAGGAGACTAACCATATTAATTATTTTTGTTTTTCTTAGTGGACACGGTGTTGGCGCTGTTGTGTTCGGAAGTGATGCTTTTAAGTTATTACACTCGCTTTTTATATACCGTACTCCACACCATTGTCCTTAAATCTAGGTTGCCTATTTACTCGGGATAAATATAATGAGCTATCTACCCGCGCCTACCCCCCACTGGACTCAATAAACTCGTCTATTTCCCCGAACTCTCCAAAGTTGTACTTCGTTTGTTTACTGAACTTATGAACCTGTGTAGATTGCTATGTTTGTTTACGAGTAAGCCAGACTCGGTTAACAGCAATCTGCAAATAAACAACGCATACTAATGGGAATATTGACCTCCATTTTTAGCAATAATAATAGAGATAATGAAAACATCTGTGGAAATTCTCAAAATGTATTTTGCCTTTTTTTGACTATCGTCACTATATTATTAGCAGCATAACATAACAATATCTAATAAACGTTATTTTATAAACATTAGTTTATGTAAATTATATTTATTTATTATTGATTATATAGTTTATTAAAACCAATTGTATTAGAAATAATAGTAAATTATCGTAATTAACAATATTATGAAATTATTTTTTTATAAATAGGTTGCAGTATAATGTCATTTAATAGATTACAACTATAATAATCATAATAATGTGATTTTTAATATACATTAATTAATCATTGATCATTAATCACTATCCATTCTTTCATAAAATATAATTAAACATTTGACTTATATAATATATTTAAAATTGTATACATTACCAGTAAATATTAACATCGATATTGTAAACTTAGTTTATTATATTATGAACACTATTGATTATGACACATTATTTTATCTTCCGGATTAAACATATTAATAATATCTAATAGCTTATTACATCGTTAATCAGTGACGTATGGTATATTATCTATGTTTTTGAAAATAATATTTTTATTTGAATTTAATTTTAATAATTTATAAACAAAATAAAGAAAATAAATTTCAATTTAAGAATATATAATACAAGTTATAAAAAAAACAAAAATAATATATAGTTTTATTATATACACATTACAATTATGAATAAATATAAATAATATCAAACAATATAGAACAACAATGGTCTCAATTGTCTATGCTTTAATGTGGAAGAATGTGACCCTTCTAAGTAAAAGAACAATGTTGTTCTTTTGTATAATGATTGCTCCTATAATATTGTCATTGCTTCTCATTGTCATACGTGTAATGGTTTGTAAGATAATATGTATATATATATATATATATATATATATATATATATATATATTGAGTATTTTACAATATGTGATCAATTATATTCATCGTCTAAATATTATAAAACTTTAATTTTTTTAAATAAATATATTTAATATTATAAAATATATTATATTTAATAAAATTACTATATATTTGTATTTTTAATGTTTTAATATAATATATTTTTTAATTTAAGATATTATATAATCTAAAAATACTAAATTAATGTAATAGTATGTTTAAGTTAATATTTCTTCTTTAAACTTCTTTAAACACTTTCATAATTTTTGATTTGTTGAATTAATAATTTGAAATATTTTCGAATGCAATGTAAAATTAAACTATTTTAATTCCACATTTATGAAACATTTATAAAATGAATCTCCTTTTTCAAATTTTATTCTACACTATTTAAATTTTAAAAAATATTAATTTTCACATAATTCCTTATATTATTAGTTTATATATTTTATAATATTTATTAATATTTATAATATTTATTTCTGTAATGAGGAGTTTTCACTTTCTTTATTTATGCATAAAACATGTTTTAATGGTATATTTATTTATATATATAACTTTTATATTTTGCATAAATTCTTTATTTAATATCTTTAATATTATCTTTATATATCATTTTATAATTGTTCTATATTCTACTTATAATTAAATTAACAAACATTGAACTGTTTCTTTACATATGTTTGACCAGCATTATGTTATATTAACGTATATGTTTTAATATATATATTCCACATACAATAAATCAAACTTTTAATTTTAATTTATGTTTATTAATTATATATGGTTACAATATTATAATATATATTTAATATATATTTATATATATATATATATATATATATATATATTAAAATAAAGGTTACTCTATACATGAAATATTCACCCATATAAATATATAAGATATGTTCATACATCTACATTTTAGACAAATCGATTAAATAATTTTAAATACAATTTATTTTAAATAACATATATTTATATATTTTTATATCGTGATTCTGTTTTTATTATGTTTAATTGCTATGTATAATTGAACACGGTCTCAATTTGTCAATTAGTAGAATTCTGTCTTATCTATAAATGATATAGAAAATAATTTAGATTTAGACAAAGTATACCGATGCTAATTTTACAGAGTACTAACATTTATTTATTTATATAACAGACTATTTTCACGTGCATTTGTTGTTTACTTTGGCTCTGTAAATATTTAAATATTTATACATATATTTAAGTCGTGTATTAATAATTATATATAAACTATTTTCCGAATAT
Source organism: Osedax frankpressi (assembly GCA_964035775.1). Classification (NCBI taxonomy): domain Eukaryota; kingdom Metazoa; phylum Annelida; class Polychaeta; order Sabellida; family Siboglinidae; genus Osedax; species Osedax frankpressi. The sequence continues at coordinate 13,338,111 of OZ038314.1, forward strand.
TTATTTATAAATTTAATAATTGGTAAATAATATAGAAATTGTGCATATTTTATATTAATATAGTATAATATTTATTTATAATTAATATTAATATATTTATCAAACTAGTGATGTATATGATAACTGATTAAATATAATATTTCATATGCACATTGACCTAATTAGGTGGTTAACACACTCGCACACACATACCAATACACACACACATACACACATGCATACGACACACATACATACATACACACATATATACACAAATACACATACAAGCACACACATACACACACACATACACACACATACTAAATATCTCACTCACTACTTTATTGACTGATTAACTACAATTATAACTCCGTTACACACTCACTGATTTATTAACGCAGGGAAAAGTAACTGTTTATGGAGAAGATAGATACAATGGAATATATAGTATTGACCAGGGTCAGTAATTAAGATTATTTAATCAAATACAAGCTTATAATTATAATATAATCCATGAATTATTGGTAGGTTTGCACCTTATATTCAAATCAACATCAAGTGAATTCAAAGATGAAGCAAATATTTCAAGATTTGACGCGAGTTCGAATCACAGCCCCAACGAAAAATTCATTTTCCGCAAAAATAGAATAAAAAAAGGAAAAGATTTTATATACATTTATCACAAGTTTAGAATTTAATAATATTTTGCATTAAGTTTAACACGTAATATTATTTTAAATTAAGTTTAGCATGTAATGTTATTTTAACTTAATTTTAGAATTTAATACATTAGTCTATTATTAAATTTTCGTTGATAATTATTTATATTATTAAATATTGATTATTTTATATCAATAATTTAATACAATTATTATTGAAATTTATGTATAATCTACTAATATATATGTATATTTACTATTAAGGATATATATATACTATAAGAAACCCATATGTCAAGACAAAACTATAAAAGTGAAATTTTATGATGCATTAAAAATAAAATTACATAGTCGCATTTCAGGTTTAAATATCATATATAGTTCGATCCATTACATTATAATAATCTAATAACAAAATACAAATATGTTAATTAAAAAGTTTATGTAATCTATTACATATTATCTCAAATTAATATTATTAGTATTATATATATATATATTGCATAATAAATACTATTATATAAATTATCAATATTATTTTATTTTATAAAAATTATTATAAAAAATAGATAATTTAGTATTCAAAGTATTTGCATCATATATCAAAATGTATGAAGCATATACGAGTATATGTAATGGAACTCAAAAGGATTGTAAAGTATTTGCATTAGTGTATTTTAAGGTAAAAAATGTCTTACATATTTTCATTATTATAACTACTATATATTAATATATAGTCGTTTAATATCGCTATCCAATAATTTAATATAATCTAATATTCAATAATATAATAATCCAATGTAAATCTTTATAAAATAAATTAGATAAAATAAATTAATTATTTATATTTATTTATATTTTAAATAATTTAAATCGTAATCTGAATTGGTTTATATAGTATAAATAATAATTTCTATTAATAAATAATTATGTTATATAGTATATTTATATTAATAAATAATTATGTTATATATTATAATTTATAACTAATTTCCAGGGCGACTTTTGTTCAAAAGATTTCAAGTCGACGTCGATTGATATTATTCCCTCATTCGGATTGTTAAGCGAATTTAGCATCACAACTAATATCTTCATGGAGAATACTGGATGGCCAACCCCATTTTTGGATGAAAAGAGATATATCATAGGTATTTTACTCGTTACTCATAGGTATTTACTCGCCTACTCACTCACTCAATCCATTAGACTACTACATTCCTAACAACTATAAAACTATATCTAACTTATCTTTACTATCAAAAAAATGTGTAAGGATTATTGCCACCCATATCATTAAACATATCAATACCAATAGTTTAGATAATCCATTGCAGAGTGCATACAAACCTTACCATAATACTGAAACACTATTACTTAATCTTACCAATCACATATCTCACAACATAAAAAACTATCGTTTTTAATTATCATACTAATTGATTTAACTACCGCTATTGACACGTTAGACCACCAAATACTATTCGCTACCCACAATCAATTGGAATCCATAATACATTAATACAACTAGTAAAATCATATTTAACCGAGTGAAACTTCAATATTAGATCTAATAAACTAAGTAAAACGTTTAACTGCTCTCAAATCGGAGTACATAAAGGTAGTTTCTTGGGTTCACTATTATTTAATATAAATATTCGATATCGACTCAATTATGAACTGTTACAATGCTAAATATCACATGTATGCCGACGACACACAAATTTACATATCAACATACTTTTAATTAATTATCATTCGGTATGCATTAAAAGAAATCACAATATAACGACGAAATTAGAAAATTAGTTTAATTATAATTACTTGAAATTTCATTTACAGAAAAATTATTAAAATAAAGTCATTACCCATTAAGATAACTGTAACTACTTTAGGTGTAATATTTGAATTTGATGTAACCTTCTACATAAATATTACATTAATAACTAAGAAATGTAACTATCAAATATTTAAAATTAAAAACATTAAACACCTCCTCAACCAGATATCACTTAAATACTCACATCTGCCTACATTCGATCTAAACTTGACTACTGCAACTCACTTTTAATTAATATACATAAATACAAGAAAACGACTTAATAAAATTATAAACCATATTGGCAGACTTATTTTCAAATCTCTAAACGAACACACATCACATTCTACAGAAAAATACAAATATATAACCTTTAAACCAAAATCCATGTACAAAACTCTAACAATAATACATACTGCACTGCATACTGATCTCTAAATATATGAGTGACTCACTAACTCACTAACTCACTAACTCACTAACTCACTAACTCACTAACTCACTAACTCACTAACTCACTAACTCACTAACTCACTAACTCACTAACTCACTCACTAACTCACTAACTCACTAACTCACTAACTCACTAACTCACTAACTCACTCACTAACTCGCTCACTCATTCACTCACTCACTCACTCACTCACTAAATAATTCACTTAATCACTCACTCACTCACTCACTCACTCACTCACTCACTCACTCACTCACTCACTCACTCACTCACTCACTCACTCACCCACTCACTAACTCGCTCACTCATTCACTCACTCACTCACTCACTCACTCACTCACTCACTAAATAATTCACTTAATCACTCACTCACTCACTCACTCACTCACTCACTCACTCACTCACTCACTCACTCACTCACTCACTCACTCACTCACTCACTCACTCTCTCACTAACTCATCACTCACTCACATAACATCTCACGCACTATCATTAACTTAATTAGATTCAGTTAGATTTGCATATCTTCAGAGTCATTTGAAAAGAGTCATGAGGGCCGTTAGATGGGATGCACCTATATCCTACAACCCAATCACAGCTGTGAACACCCCTTTCCCGGAATATCGAGAAGACAATATTAGCAAACCTTTGTTTTATATGATTCACGTTACACCCAATACATATATCTAATATATATGATCCATATTAATTTAATAACTTTTAATAATAAACAATATTAGATCGCTTTCACTGTTTGTGCTCTGATATTATCAGCATCTTTGGCTAAAGATATTTGCAATGACAAAGAATCAAGGATGAAGGTAGTTACCGTAATCCAGGACCAAATTAATATAGCCTATCGTAATTATATAGAATACAAATCTTATATATTAGAATCTATCGATTCTTTAGAATATGCATTCACTGTAGTTAAATTAATAACTAGGGAAGGAATTCGTATGACCTATGTTATACTCTTGTTTTTTGATCTCGCGTAGGAATATATGAAATTAATGGGAATTTCGTCGAACATCCAATGGTTCACTTGGTGGATTCAGTATGCCTTCATGATGTTAATAACGTTCTTTGTCATGGTTGTCATAGCAACCAAACATTTACAATTAAGTTAGTAGGAAGTATATTTTATACATGTTTCATTCCTTGTTAATAAATAGTAAACAATAAAGAGTATTACCATACTCTTTATTGTATTCGTGAACGCTATTGTTTTAAAGTTAGTATATTCTTCATACTTAGATTATGATAGACTATTTTAATTACAAGAAAAACATATGTTAGACTTATAATATTTATACAATTGATTATTAGAGCATACAGTAGAACTGGAATGTACATTTTTTATTTTAAATTATAATTTTATACATATATTAATTCCAAAACAATCAGATTGCATTATTTTTCAATCTAATAAAAACATATTTATCTTTTATTTTTTACAAGAACTAATAGTTAGTAATCATTAGGTAATATTCAAATAACCAGCCAATAATTTACTAATAATCAGATAATATTATAATATCTAAGTGCACTATTACGCAATAATCAGAGAACATTAAAGACTTGCGTACCGACTCAACTAAACCAATTATCTACGCGGCCACTTTTGACTCCAGCCAAGTGCTCCCTTTGTTCGTGTTCCTATGCGGCTACTGCATGGCTTCGTTGGGATATGCTATTCTAGTCAGCACCATCTTCGATAACGGTTCGTTCAGAATGAACTTTACGTGTTCATTTGGCAACCGAGAACGCCGTCACTGGATATTTGTTTATATTAAATTAAAATTAATGCTAAATGAAAAAATAAATATATTCATCCGTATTTAAAAATTTATTTCTCGAAAAATTCCAAACTTAATTCTTGAGTATTTTAAAATTAAACGCATATTTGAGTATATACAATTTTATTACATCAACAATATATTACAAACGTTAATAACAATACTCAATTAGTAATGTATATAATAGAATTCTAAAATATGTTTAGTCTAAATTCGCAACGGGTACGAGTTATAGTTAACCAAATAAAATATTGAAGCATATGATGCACTTAAAAACTTTCATTATCAATTATATTAACTAGCTCATACGTCACCACACCGTAATGTCCTGTATATACACTACAGGTATAAAGTCGTCGTCCGCTGTAGTTGTGAGTACATTGTTCTATTTGGTACCAGGTATCATTTTAGCTGATAGTGTCGGAAATATTTCATTCTTGTATAAATTGCTATTTTGTTTGAATCATGAATTCGCCAAGTCAATCGGTTTAAAAATAATCAATCTCATGGAATCTGGAGGTAAGATCATTTACTATATCCTATTAATGTATAAATATATATATATTTATAATAAGATCGTGTGTCAATGATTTTTCTATACATCCAAAAGAAAGAAAATGGAATTGAGATAGTTATGTTGCTGCATAAAACCACAATATTTAATATGCAGATTATAATGAGTCAGCAACTTTAGATTATTTCTCATTTATAGAACTTTCCGGTTGCAAAAATAACTTAGAACTATCTATAATACCTAAATACTTTTATTTTCATGCTCTTTTGGTGAGGAATTATTGACTTCCAAAAATAATTTCATTTGCGAATGTAAATAAAGTAAATTTAATTCTGAGAAAGAGATTTTCCATGATTTATGTTCAATCCAAATTGCGTAGATTTTGTTTACATATCAATCTTATCATTGTATGTGATTGCTGACTTGCCCTCATATGTTGTTATGTGTTAACTGATTGAATGAAGTAAACACCACTTCATTAAGTTAATGTTATTAATAGTGGTTCTATTGACAGATTATATATTATCGGGAGGTGCCATCTCTTTGTCTCACTCTAGTTAATGATTTCAAATTCTTTATAATCATGAATAATAGTTAAATACATAACTTTAAGTATTAGTTTTACTTCTTGTATAATAGGGATATATATATATATATAATAAGAAATTATATCTATTAATTAACATCTTAATAATCAAATTCCCCCTCTCTCAATCTCTCTCAATCTCTCTCTCTCTCTCTCTCTCTCTCTCTCTCTCACTCTCTCTCTCTCTCTCTCTCTCTCTCTCTCTCTCTCTCTCTCTCTCTCTCTCTCTCTCTCTCTCTCTCTCTCTCTCTCTCTCTCTCTCTCTCTCTCTCTCTCTCTCTCTCTCTCTCTCTCTCTCTCTCTCTCTCTCTCTCTCTCTCTCTCTCTCTCTCTCTCTCTCTCTCTCTCTCTCTCTCTCTCCCAATCTCTCCCCGCCTAATACACACACATATACATATACGCTCACATAGTAATATTCTCAATATTTCTTTTAATTCCCGTTCAGGTAACGGTCTGAAATTTGACAACTACAACCGAATACCTAACCTCGACTACGACGTAACATTATCGATGGTGACATGTATGCATTTCGTTGATGGAATGTTGTATATATTGTTAGCAATATATCTAGACAAGGTAATTGCTAATGAAAACGGCATTGCATTGCCGTACGCATTCCCCATAACGGTTATTAAATAGATTTAAATATATAATATATTATTTCATTTATGTATTACGAGTATGAAATAAGTTACGCGATAATGAATTTTAAAAATTAGTATAGGTAAATATGTTATATTCTTCCATATTATAATTGAATATCTAAATATAGTTTGCATGTATACATTTGTTTTTATTATTGATTATAATTATTAAAAAACACTAAGTAACTCTTTTGATAAATTGTAAATGTCTCGAAAATATACCGACTCCATTTAAAACCCCCAACTATTCTACAGTATCTCAAGTCTTTAATCGGTTTGGAAAAAAAGAAATCCATACATAACTTCGGTGTAAAAAATAATAAAAAAAACAAATTTATCGAAGATATTAGAAGCAATCTACCAGTTGGAATTTCCACGAAAAACCTCACGAAAGTATATTAATATATCTATAATCGAAAAATAATAATTGGAATAAGTGACAATGGTGTGGTTAAGAAGGGATAAGGTGTGAGACAAATGAGTCGGACATTGAACTAGATATAATAGTGGAAGTGGAAATTAGAATAAGTGATTAATTAAGAGAAAGTTAAATATTACGATATCGTAGTTATAATTGGAATAGGAATGCACATTATAGTTTGAATGAGAGTGCTAGTATAGGAGTTAAATAAATATTTAAACTTGTATATTATCATATGTCGTAAATATTAATGGTACACACGTTATATAAATAGTTATACCTAACATATTAAACATACCACGCATATGTCATATAGAGAATACGTTCTTTTCTCACGTAAACAGATTTTCAAAAAGTCTACAAAAGAAGAAGTTATTGCAGTCGATAACCTGAATATTAACATGCACGAAGAAGAGGTGACGGTGTTGTTGGGTCATAACGGAGCCGGAAAGACAACTACGATGTACATGCTGACAGGTTGATGACATGTGACACGAGAGTATACTTTTCCTAAGATGCGTGTCGATGATTAGTATCACTTGTGAGATATATATATGACATGTGTTATGGAAAATGGATGAAATGGATGAAATGCCGTTACTCATGAAATAACTCTATTTAATGGGAGTTAAAATGAACATAACTACTATACATTATGTACTTACTAGGTCATTATAGTTAATAGTGTATTATCGCCTTAAACACATACCGTACAGATAGAAGAATAGGTTGAGATCGTATGGTCGCATTTCTCGTACTATCTTACATTTGTTTCATATCCACCATTCCATCAGCCTGTACCTTACTACGGCACATCGCCTGCATTGCAGGCTTCATGGAACCGACTTCCGGTAGCGCTAAACTCTGCGGACTGGACCTAGTGGATGACATTGTTAAGATACGAAGAATAACTGGCTTATGTCCACAGCTCAACATACTCTTCGATTATCTCACAGTTAACGAACACATCAAGTTTATTATGATGGTATGCATCTATTTATATAACTGAATGCGTATCATACTATTCTTAAATTATTGAATCACTCCTAGTTTATTCTATTGATTAATTAGTATATAATTAATAAATAATTATCATTTACTAATCCATATTTATATATATTGTAAATAGAATATATTAAATGAATTCGTAATGCCCTATTAGTAACGTTTATATATCAAAACAATGATTTATATTATAATAAAACATCTTTTCACGGTATACAGTGTATACTGTACGCTGTACACTGTACAGTGTACATTGTACACTATACACCAATGACATATTAAATACAGCTCTAGAATAAAATTGAATTTATAAAAATATGTATGTAAACAAAACTATAAACGATTACATCTATTATTTTATTTGTTGTAAAATATAAAATTAAAGATGAGTAGATGATATTCAATAAGTAATCCTGGTTTTAGAATACATTTCCAAATACACGTTCAGTTAAATCCGAGCTACATTTGCAAAGAACAAATCGACGATATCTTGATGGAGATCGGTTTGACAGATAAAATATTCTCCATGGCTAAACATTTGTCAGGAGGTCAGAAACGCAAACTCAATATTCTGCTAGCAATTATAGCTGGTGCAAAAGTTAATGTTCATATTTTAGATCATTTAGAAGTTATATGCGAAAATATCGTGTATAATATTATGTATAATATCGTGTATAATATCGTGTATAATATCATGTATAATATCATGTATAATATCATGTATAATATCGTGTATAATATTATGTATAATATCGTGTATAATATCATGTATAATATCATGTATAATATCATGTATAATATCATGTATAATATCATGTATAATATCATGTATAATATCGTGTATAATATCGTGTATAATATCATGTATAATATCATGTATAATATCATGTATAATATCATGTATAATATCATGTATAATATCGTGTATAATATCATGTATAATATCATGTATAATATCATGTATAATATCATGTATAATATCATGTATAATATCATGTATAATATCATGTATAATATCATGTATAATATCATGTATAATATCATGTATAATATCATGTATAATATCATGTATAATATCATGTATAATATCATGTATAATATCATGTATAATATCATGTATAATATCGTGTATAATATTATGTATAATATCATGTATAATATCGTGTATAATATTATGTATAATATCGTGTATAATATTATGTATAATATCGTGTATAATATCATGTATAATATTATGTATAATATTATGTATAATATCATGTATAATACCATGTATAATATCATGTATAATATCATGTATAATATCATGTATAATATCATGTATAATATCATGTATAATATCATGTATAATATCATGTATAATATCATGTATAATATCATGTATAATATCATGTATAATATCATGTATAATATCATGTATAATATCATGTATAATATCATGTATAATATCATGTATAATATCATGTATAATATCATGTATAATATCGTGTATAATATCATGTATAATATCATGTATAATATCATGTATAATATCATGTATAATATCATGTATAATATCATGTATAATATCATGTATAATATCATGTATAATATCATGTATAATATCATGTATAATATCGTGTATAATATTATGTATAATATCATGTATAATATCGTGTATAATATTATGTATAATATCGTGTATAATATTATGTATAATATCGTGTATAATATCGTGTATAATATCATGTATAATATCATGTATAATATCATGTATAATATCATGTATAATATCATGTATAATATCATGTATAATATCGTGTATAATATCATGTATAATATCATGTATAATATCATGTATAATATCGTGTATAATATTATGTATAATATCATGTATAATATCGTGTATAATATTATGTATAATATCGTGTATAATATCATATGTGGGAGTAAGTTATATAGCTAGGCTTATATAATATAAATGTTAATCGAATCAGAAATAGGTGATTATTTCATAAATTGTAATACAATTTTTTTTAAATTAGTAATTATAAATAAAATGCAGTGTTAAATAGTAATATTTTACATTATTTTTACGTAACACAACACATTTATATATTTAATATATTGAATGTAAAATGTAATATATTTAATATATTTAATATATTTAATATATTTAATATATTTAATATATTTAATATATTTAATATATTTAATATATTTAATATATTTAATATATTTAATATATTTAATATATTTAATGCAAATTAATTTATTGTCTTTGTAACAGATTGTAATCTTTGATGAGCCAACCTCCGGCTTAGATCCCGAGGGAAGAAGATTAGTTTGGAAAATAATTAAGAAGCATTGTTCAGGTTAATAGATTGATATACTTATATATATATATATATATATATATATATATATATATATATATATATATATATATATATATATATATATATATATTATAAAACAAACGATACTACCGAAGTTATTGAATTATCGTCTCCATCAGATAAAACCGTACTCCTTTCAACCCATTACATGGACGAGGCTGAATTCCTAGGTGATCGTATAGCTATCATGTCTCACGGCACTATCCAGTGTTACGGATCTTCGATGTTCCTTAAAAAGGAATTCAGTCAGTATAACCTATTTTCTTTTATGTCAGATATAATAGAATACTTTATATATATATATATATATATATATATATATATATATATATATTATGGTTCTCTTATGTTTCTAACCCAACAAATTAAAATGTTAAAATCATTTATTTTTTTTAACTTGAAAGAATCCGGTTACAAATTATCGATTTCGAAAAACGAACAATGCAATGAATGGGAAGTTTTGAAGTTTATAAAGAAATACATTTTAGATGCTACAATTTGTTCATCTATTGGCTATCAGTTTACAATAGAACTACCCGGATCCGATATCACGAATGTGTTTGTTCAACTAACTTGTAGTTATTATAATAGCAATAATTAATAATATTAATATAGACATATTAATATGCCATCGATTAATCTAGTATAAGATACAAATTACTAATAAAATGCATCCATCATTTCTGAAATTTAAAGTATATATTTAAATTCGTTCACTTTTCAATATCTTTAAACATCCTCGACATTTGCTAAACCTTATGTTAACAATTCTTACTCGACTCCAACTTCCGATATTACTATTTTGTTCTGGTTTCTAAAGAAATCAAATACAAAGACATTTCGTTATCGCCTTTCATTCGGTGTGTGTTAACTTCATGATATCTCCAGATTTCCGAGTATGTTTGAAGAACTTGACAACTCTAAAGATTCTCTAGGTGTAATGAATTATGGAGTTTCGAACACTACTATGGAGGACGTATTTCTGAAGTTTGTCTATATTATTCAGTATAATGTAAACTATCGCATTTATATATAACTATCGATATACTTATTATGAACTATATTATAATTATAATTAGTATACATAATATCGTTATATAGATCAAATATGATGGATAAAGGATTTTCACAAAACAATTGTATAACTGATAATACTTATAGAGGTTTTATAAATATAACTGAAGAATTAATCGTGATATTTTAGTAAATAATTGTATTTGAATTTAAAATAAAAAATAAAGGGTAATTGGTAATATTAAAAATAAATATTTAATAAGTTTAATAACGATATTGAAAAAACTCTTTTTATTAAGATCAAATATATATATATATATATATATATACATATATATATATATATATATATATATACATATATATATATATATATATATATATATATATACATACATATATATATATATATATATATATTTATATCAATATTACCTAGCTACATAAACTTTAATTCGATTTAAGACAAAAGGTATACTACACGAAGTAGCTCAGATCAAATGACGCAATTTAAAAGCCTGTTACGTAAAAAGTTCGCACATAGTGGTCAGCTATTGTGGTGTTTGTTAGCGATTACTACCCTTCCGGCCGTGTTACTACTTTTAAGCATTAGCTTAACATACACATCGTCCGAGTCTTCTTTGCAGGTCTTTCCTCTCGATAGCCATCGATTCAAAGGCGAAATGAAGATTATAATTGGAGGCAATGAAGACAAAGTCAAGGTCAAATTAAATATGTAATAATATTTAATTATCTGAATAGTTAGAATCGAGATAATGATTCAAAAGATTTAACTACACACCTTAGGATTGGCGATTTCTTGATAATATATATATTGCATATCAGATTATATTATGGTTAGTGTTTATCATAGTTATGTAATCCAATACCTAGGAAGCTGTCAAACTCCTTAAAAATATGAACATCGCCGTAACAATAATCGAATATTCATCTATCAAAGACAATGCTAAATTTGCCGATCTTATCACCGCATATGCTTCAGCCGATATAAATAATTATATTTACAAGTCAGTTTGATTATTTACGAATATTGAAATATGCCCTGTACGTATCTTATATTAATACATTAATTATTAATATTTATTATATTAATATGTATTAGTAAATATTAATATATATAGATATATTAATATTTATTAGTAAATATTAATATATCTAATAACTAAGTTTTCGTAAATAAAACTGAAATATATTTTTATAGATACCTATTTTTTATATCGATGTATTACACCCAAAACCATCCACACGTACCTACATAGATAAATACATACATAAATCTAACTTATTTAATAATACTATCTAAGTATTTTTATAATATTTAAACTTCTATATGTTAAATAAATATATATATAAATAAGTAACTCTGCAAAATATTTGTAAATAGGTATATACATATGTAACATCCAGCTCAAATCGTTGAACCATTTTACAGGGTTTTGGGAGTAATCAGATTTGATCAAAGTGAAACATCTTTCTACTTCAATCCAATTGTACGATACTCGGTTCCTCTGATAACGGATATC
>OZ038314.1:13351127-13371127 GCA_964035775.1 Osedax frankpressi
ATAAACGAATTACGATCATGACAGTTTTATCTGAACATGTAATTGGTTAAATAATTATGGTATCCGGGATAACTTTAGATAATACTTTATATGGAATTGACTACATGGGAGTTGAAATTTGTATTCGATGATACTGTGTTAGATTGCATCCACGTTATTGACATAAAAGTATATGGTATGGTCTTGAATTTGTGTATATGAAATAGAAGTAGTAGAAATAGTAGTATTTCAGTTGTATATATCATGAATGCTTTAGAAGAGTACCGTATTTATAGAGTAGTTTACTTAGTTGTGTCTATTCTGCTAATATCATTAGTAGTCTAATATCTGCTATCTCAATTAGACAGCTTATTCATTAACTTGCCGATGTCCATACGAGACCTCGTATAGTCTTTGATCAATTCTAAGATTTCATTCACCTAATAATAATGATTCCAAGGTTAAACGATAATAACAAACAGTACCATTGTGTAACACGTGCGCGTTATGCAATACTGTAGAACCTGGCAACTGTAGATCATGACGAATGTTGACATTTCCATGCATTTCGACGTAAAACTTAAGTATTTCGACGTGAAGTCCATGGTGGTAATGTGTTCATACAAGTATTCATTGTATATCATCTACGAATGAAAGATATGTTGTTACTATCGGCACATAATATATAGTATATAGGATGTTCTAGTGAATATAATGTATAACTAATCGAGATGTTACCGTTATCTAAATAACCGACTTTATTAGAAATGAAACGACATTGTATTTTATTATTAAAGCTAGTTAGAAGGTACTAATATAGATTATGCATTTGTTAATAATGTATTATATAAACATAGAGAAGTTCGTAAATAAAAACAAAACACTAGTTTCAATTTCCTTGTGTAAGTATCCACGAAAACAAATTATATAGGAATATAATTTAAAGTAAACTTGTTCATGAGTATTCTTATTCATTTCATTTGATAAAATAATTAAAAATCATTAAAATATAGCTAAAATAAATGATAATAAAATTAATGAATAGAATATGATAAATATAATCTATTTGAAGAAGAAATTATATAGAATGACTTTAAAATGACTTCAAATAACTTTATTTTTAAATGACTTTTTTTAAATGACTTTAAAATAACAGTGAAAAAATAATATCAATAAAAAAATAAAATCTAAGACATAAATACTATTTTAATAATATTTTAAAAAATATTACCAAAAAAATTCATTTAAGTGTATATATAAATATATTGTAGCTATTCGAAACAAAATATGTAGTGTAGTATATTCCGATATTTACTAATACTCCCTAATACTAGTGATGATAATCACTATAACACATGTTATCAGATGACTATTTAAGTAATTATTAGCATAAAAGAAAACAAATATATATATATATTAACAAATATTTGGGAATTATATATATTATATTAAGCTTTCATGAAAATAAAAAATATATTTAAACTATATTTAATATTCTAAAGAAATTAAATTAAGAGGTACACAGATTGTATGTATTTATTTGAATAACCTGTCCGTTTTTATTTAACAAGTATAGAGCTTTATGGGATACTGCAAGCCAAAGAACTTTCGGCAGAGAACCTCTGTTAGTCTATGAAATATGTTGTAGTTTATAATGATTACACTATTTATTAATTAATGGAAAATGTTCAAATAAATATTATATAACTGTATTATATTATCTACTTAGAATTACATGCAAATTAAAGAATTAAATTATCATATTAATTAAGTATACTTATTTTATTATATACCATACACAAAATAATATATATATATATATATATATATATATATATATATATATATATATAATTACATTATTTGCATTGCATAATTTTATACTATTTTTATTTTTGTTATATAATACATTAAAATATTTTACTGGAACTCGACACACAATATATACATATACAATATAATAACAATCTAAATATAAAACCAAGAAAGAAGATGATGTAGCTATTATAAATTCTTATATAATTATTTTAAAATTAAATATAGTTATTATATAATTTAAATACATATATATATATATATATATATATATATATATATATATATATGTATATATATATATTTCAGTATAATAGATATTTCTTCAAAATACATATAAAGATTATCGTTCAGACTCACGTTAACTTCATAGAAGAGTGCCCCAGATAGAGGCCACTCGCTGAGAAGACGTAAACAGGCGTGGTTTGCAGCTATGGGGCTCATCATGTGGCAGAGTTTGTGAAAAGAAGCGATCTCGATTGCATTCACGAGATCTCGACAATGTCTGGGCAGTATTCGAATCACTGTACTGTTGAGTGCGATTTAAATATCTCATTAGAACTATTAGCAGCGTTGTATTATTATGAGAATAATATCGTGTATAAAGAGAAGAGGTTAAGATAATTGGGTGGTCGTTTTGTTGATTATAACTAACGATATAATATATATATAGTTAGAATTGGAGCTGGACTAAGAAATATGTTTAGTTAGTAGAAATACATGTTAATATACATATAGATATAAAAGTACGATCTAATAAATATTCATTTTTATGCGATGTTCTCTTTTAACCAATTATCTCATACTATTAACTCCCCGAACTAACTAAAGATTGAAGGTGTATGGTCTACTACACGTCTACTACACGAGTAAATCCGAGTAAATCCGAGTAAATCCGAGTAAATCCGAGTAAATCCGAGTAAATCAATTCATCGTTACTAACTTGTAATCGCATTGGTGAGCTTTTCCGAAATCTCCGTATTCCGTCTGAGCCCTCATCGCGCACAGTCTCAACTAACAATGTAACTAGTTATTACGCAATCGCGTATGTTTTAGCGACACACTTTGCAGGGGAAAGTGTATAGCGAACTAAATTGTTGTCAACCAATCTAGATTATAAACAATATTTAAATACCATATCCGGAGATCACGATGATATATTATTTAACTCGATGCTTTAAAATATTAATTAATAGAGTATAACTAGAATTATAAATTATATTTATGCACATATGCATAATACATATGTGTTATATATATATATATATATATATATTTATATATATATATATAATGATATATATATATATATATATATATTTATAGCATAGTCTTAATAGACAAATAGTATTACTCACTACGTTAATTTTAGTCAAATGAATCTTCTCCTCGAAAAGATTTGTCATCAGTTGTTGGTAGAGATATTCACACTCTACGGGATCGTGTATACTTACCAAGTCGTTAATGAACAATCGTTTCTGCAGAGGAAATGCACTCGATAATCAATGTGAAAGATGCATTTAAGGTTTACGTCGTCGAAATTATAAGGACAAATTACACCGCATATCAACACATTGAATAGTTGAGTATTTCATATTTTGTAGTTGTAGATTGTAAAAATAACTAATATATTAAAACATAAATATAATTTCTATGTTTTATATAATTAATTGATATATAGAATATAAAATAATATAAATATGATATCATTAAATATAAAACCTTAAATATGAACTTAACTTCCTTGTCATTATGTAAACTAGAATATGTTTGCTCCAGTTTAAATAGACAATCCGCAAGTTTTGTTTCAGGAGATAGATAATGTTCTAGATTAATAAATTGTCATAATTATAATTTAAATAATATTGTATTCGAGAATTATTTAAATATAAAAAATGCTCAAGTCACATACTGTACACCAAATATGTATGGTATTATAATTGTGTCGTGGTGTTCACATAAAATAACATATAGATTATAATAACACCTTCATTAGTGTGAGACAGTTGGAATATGGAGTATCCTTTGGCATCCAATCGCATCCCGATTTTAGATTTTACGGTGTTGATTAACTATTAATTGATATTCAATTAGTGATATTGCATCTAAGTAATAACAAATATCAATAATATGACAATAAATGCCGATATAATAATATAATAATATAACAATGCACAAAACTGGTATTGATTCTAACCTCGGCAACTGAACTGGAAGAATCAAATTCAACCAACATTTGTTGTCCATTCGTGAGATTCACTCTAGCTTCTATTGGATGCCTGAACATGTAATAATATAATATTATATATAAATAATATATATATAAATGTATATATATGCGTATCAAATGATTAATAGCATTCGATATCATCTGTAGCATATGACATCATACTTGATTCAACGTAACAGTGTATAATAATAAAAGTTTATATATTATATTATTAAGGTTTGTATAATATGTATAGCAATATATAAATATATATAGAACAATACATTTAACTCTATATTATATATGTTTACCTTTTCAGTATGAATATCATTTCCCTTTTCGAGATTGGATATTTTCTACCAGGCCATTGATAAGTTCTACACACACTCTGATAATGTTTATTTTAGAATAAATATAATCGAATTGTGATAAGTTAATGATCTAATTTTAATATTATAATACATAAATTCGTAGATTATATAAAAATGTTCGATTATTTTGAAATAAATTCAATTCTTATTACACTTTTTGTGTAAATATATATATAATTATTATTATAAGTAATATGTTATTATTAACGTTTCTATTGGTATATATACTACATGTATATATAACGTGAATACCAAACCTGAATGCAGAAGTTAGCATACATTCCGATCTCGGATGACTTCTGAACTGAATTACGTTTCAAGTGGAGCATCAGATAGTGGAAGATGAATTTACATTCAGGTAGTACGAGGCAAGACATAATCGTTAGAAGATGCCAATAGCGGATTATCATTTTCTTAGACATGCCTAAATAAGGTTAAAATAGGAATCCAAATATAACTGTTATTTCTAAATCATATTCTGTGATAATATCACAGACGATTCATATCAATTAATTTAATATCAATATTAATATTAACGCTAGATTTCACTTTGCATTAAGTGCATTAAGTGTATGAATATTATTCTGATTAATATCATAATATAATATCGTAGTTTTATAGAGTTAAAATATTTTGTATATTTTAATATGTTTTATAAATGTGAATAATTTATTTTAAATGAAAATCTAATATAATAATTAATATATATATATGTGTGTATGTGTGTGTGTATATGTGTGTGTGTATGTGTGTATATTTAATATTTAAGTATTATATATTATAAAACTATATTTTAAGTATTTTGTCCCGATAAAATTGGTATATTTATATAATATTACATGCATATTTACAAAATATAATATATTCACAACATTATATTTTGTTAATAAATTCTTAAGAATATTCATAACAAAGTCATTATTAGTATTCAGTAGTTGTAATAACAGTTTATATCATAATACCTATTTAATATCGTTATTTAAACAATATTAGAAATATATTATATATTATGAAAGAAGACATTTTTAATTATTTGAATTTAACTATTTTATTATTTGTCAACATAATTCCCATTTCTTTAGGAATAATCAATAGCAATATTATCATATATTTATATATATATATATATATATATATATATATATATATATATATGCGTGTATGTGTGTGTGTGTGTGTGTATGTGTGTGTTTACTAACTACACGATTTTGAATCCGTTGTTTGTTTAATTAGTTGCAAATAGAACTCATTGCATATTTCCTGGTTCTCCATACATTTTAATAACATGGTTTGCATCAGTATAATCAAATCGTTATCGTTCAATGAATCTTCAGTTAATAAAATCGGTTAGAAATGTAACAGAGTATCAAATAAAATTATGATACGATATAAAAATGAAATTATATTAATATTTAATTTCAAACTAAATTCATGAAAATGTATTATTTATTAAAACCATTTATTTAATAATACATATTATTAATAATACCATATACAATAAAATGAAAACATTCGTATTATATTAATATAAATAACGGTATTATGTATAACTAATTACCCAACCGATCTGGTTCACTTTAGTGTACACCAAAGTCATATTAAACAGTCGTATGCAGACGTATTGCGACTGGTGAGAGTTAATTTTAGTTATCGTGGACCTGTAGATAAGGTATATTAGTAACAATTGGATGTAGACGTTAGTATATAGTATCAGCAATAAGTATATAGAGTAACTACAATAACAAAGTTTGATGATTATAATATGCATATAAAGAGCTTAATTATTATTTGTGGACAACGAATACTATTTTCTCAGATATTATTATTGACGAATTTAACCGCGTAGTTAATGGCGAGAAGAACCATCTCTCCGAATGCACATTTACGTCGTCAAGACAACAAGCCCTACCGGATAACCTGGAGCAAATGAGCAACAAATATAAATGACGTCATCGATATTTTTTACATATTCTCATTTTTCGTTGATTTATAATTATTAAAACAATGTGTTGCCTTAAATAGTTATAATTACTTAAACCTATAAATTGTAGCAAGTAAAATACCATTTTCCTCGTTAGGGCATATATCAACAATACCGTTAGCAATTAATGCTTTCCTGCACTTCAGCATATCGTCGAGAATCTGAATCCAGTTTCCTGGCGATTTAACCTGAAACACAAATAACAAATAACAATATCATTGAATACATTTACTAAATAATTAATCATCCAATAAAAATTGGATTATCTCATATTGCTTCTTTCTTATTAGAAAATCGTTAATTACTTATCAAATATGCGATTAACCGCTATTTATACAATTTTTAATAATCTATTTTGAAATTATCTTATATGGTAAAACTAATCCACATTGAACATATATATATATTTATATTATGTAGAGAATAAAGTGAACTATTTAGTACGATGAACTTGGATTTAAAATTTGGAACATTTAACTTTAAAGTATTAATTAGATGTATTCATCATGAAACAGTAATTTAATGACATTGTAACAGTAATTTAATGACATTGTAACAGTAATTTAATGACATTGTAATAGTAATTTAATGACATTGTAATAGTAATTTAATGACATTTTAACAGTAATTTAATGACATTGTAACAGTAACTTAATGACATTGTAACAGTAATTTAATGACATTGTAACAGTAATTTAATGACATTATATTAGGTATTTTAATTAGTTGAAGGTATTTTATTAATTTAACTTATATATTAATTAGGCTATCCGCTCTTTAAATCAAACTAAATTAAAATCATATCATTCGCAATTTTTGTTACCTTTAAACTTTTCCACTTGCGGCCTTCCTTGAGCCACTTGGCCAGTCGAGGACTATAAACCTCGATAACTCTCGCTAGAGCATCAAGTTCCACGCATTCGAACATGTAAACTTTCTGTTTTTCTTCCGAAACAGAACTCCTTAATTCCACAACCACATAAAATTCTCCATACCTACACATATAGATATTTAGTTATTCATTTGGGTAATTGTATAATTTACAAATTATTTTTAATTGAAAGTTGTAATTATAAATAACGTACGAAGAATTTAATAATCAATAGAGTGTATAGAATACCTATATTTAGCTCTCAATGATTCATACGGTGTATATTTACATAATACATTATGTATTTTAAACTTTTAATTCACATATCTATTAGAGAATAGTTATTGATTTCGAAGAAAATTAAGATTTCAAACAAAGTACGAAATCGATACTTCGTTATTATTCGGTTAAATTGGGCTTATTAAAAATGAATTATTCATACATCTCGAGAATTCTTTGCGGCAGAGTGTACCGAATAATTGTACTTTTTCTAGTATTTCGCCTTGACATTACTCATCGCCTATAGCAATACGATTACATGAATAATAAATAGCATAATCGTCAGTGGGTCCTCAAATAGTTCATTAAAATAACAAATATGTAATTACGATCATCTACAGTTACAGTTTTCTATAGGGAATAATAACGGATATTTTATTAATGCATTTGTTACGGTTTTAAATTCTACATAATGTTAGTGTCAATAAATTGCTTATATCGTGTTAAGCAGTTGTTATATACAGGCCGGTATTAGGTCATTAGTGCCATCAATATCTATTGTCTATATCAAATATAACTAACTCAATTATAACAGTTCATTTATTTAAATCGTAGACTTATAGATTATAGAATATTATACATATATTATCATATTATATCATATATATATAAATCATATATATATATATATATATATATATAGTTTATAAGCATATATCTCAATATTTTTATAACAGTTTAACCTCAAGATGTGTTTAGTGTTTATCACCTAGCTACGTACCGTATATACAATATGTCATGTGTTATGCGTAAATAAGCCCACAATGTTAAGTGTAAACTGACCTCTCCTCTAGGTGGACCGACTCGATCTCGGCATAGAATAGCTCTGTGATAACTACGGCATCTTGTACGCTGATAAATCTTAATCCAGCTGCCGAAAATGCCAGGATTGTCTCAATACCATATTGCCAAACACCTCGGTAATGTGCAAAGAACTGCGGGTGTCAAGGTAAGTAACTATTGTCTAATTACTGACCAATATTACTTTTCATGTATAAATATTGTTATTATTAAGTCTTGTATTTAATCATTATCATATCTTAATATCATCATCATCATCATCACCAACACTACCACCACCACCACCATTAACAAGTAGTAGTAGTAGTAGTAGTAGTAGTAGTAGTAGTAGTAGTAGTAGTAGTAGTAGTAGTAGTAGTAGTAGTAGTAGTAGTAGTAGTAGTAGTAGTAGTAGTAGTAGTAGTAGTAGTAGTAGTAGTAGTAGTAGTAGTAGTAGTAGTAGTAGTAGTAGTAGTAGTAGTAGTAGTAGTAGTAGTAGTAGTAGTAGTAGTAGTAGTAGTAGTAGTAGTAGTAGTAGTAGTAGTAGTAGTAGTAGTAGTAGTAGTAGTAGTAGTAGTAGTAGTAGTAGTAGTAGTAGTAGTAGTAGTAGTAGTAGTAGTAGTAGTAGTAGTAGTAGTAGTAGTAGTAGTAGTAGTAGTAGTAGTAGTAGTAGTAGTAGTAGTAGTAGTAGTAGTAGTAGTAGTAGTAGTAGTAGTAGTAGTAGTAGTAGTAGTAGTAGTAGTAGTAGTAGTAGTAGTAGTAGTAGTAGTAGTAGTAGTAGTAGTAGTAGTAGTAGTAGTAGTAGTAGTAGTAGTAGTAGTAGTAGTAGTAGTAGTAGTAGTAGTAGTAGTAGTAGTAGTAGTAGTAGTAGTAGTAGTAGTAGTAGTAGTAGTAGTAGTAGTAGTAGTAGTAGTAGTAGTAGTAGTAGTAGTAGTAGTAGTAGTAGTAGTAGTAGTAGTAGTAGTAGTAGTAGTAGTAGTAGTAGTAGTAGTAGTAGTAGTAGTAGTAGTAGTAGTAGTAGTAGTAGTAGTAGTAGTAGTAGTAGTAGTAGTAGTAGTAGTAGTAGTAGTAGTAGTAGTAGTAGTAGTAGTAGTAGTAGTAGTAGTAGTAGTAGTAGTAGTAGTAGTAGTAGTAGTAGTAGTAGTAGTAGTAGTAGTAGTAGTAGTAGTAGTAGTAGTAGTAGTAGTAGTAGTAGTAGTAGTAGTAGTAGTAGTAGTAGTAGTAGTAGTAGTAGTAGTAGTAGTAGTAGTAGTAGTAGTAGTAGTAGTAGTAGTAGTAGTAGTAGTAGTAGTAGTAGTAGTAGTAGTAGTAGTAGTAGTAGTAGTAGTAGTAGTAGTAGTAGTAGTAGTAGTAGTAGTAGTAGTAGTAGTAGTAGTAGTAGTAGTAGTAGTAGTAGTAGTAGTAGTAGTAGTAGTAGTAGTAGTAGTAGTAGTAGTAGTAGTAGTAGTAGTAGTAGTAGTAGTAGTAGTAGTAGTAGTAGTAGTAGTAGTAGTAGTAGTAGTAGTAGTAGTAGTAGTAGTAGTAGTAGTAGTAGTAGTAGTAGTAGTAGTAGTAGTAGTAGTAGTAGTAGTAGTAGTAGTAGTAGTAGTAGTAGTAGTAGTAGTAGTAGTAGTAGTAGTAGTAGTAGTAGTAGTAGTAGTAGTAGTAGTAGTAGTAGTAGTAGTAGTAGTAGTAGTAGTAGTAGTAGTAGTAGTAGTAGTAGTAGTAGTAGTAGTAGTAGTAGTAGTAGTAGTAGTAGTAGTAGTAGTAGTAGTAGTAGTAGTAGTAGTAGTAGTAGTAGTAGTAGTAGTAGTAGTAGTAGTAGTAGTAGTAGTAGTAGTAGTAGTAGTAGTAGTAGTAGTAGTAGTAGTAGTAGTAGTAGTAGTAGTAGTAGTAGTAGTAGTAGTAGTAGTAGTAGTAGTAGTAGTAGTAGTAGTAGTAGTAGTAGTAGTAGTAGTAGTAGTAGTAGTAGTAGTAGTAGTAGTAGTAGTAGTAGTAGTAGTAGTAGTAGTAGTAGTAGTAGTAGTAGTAGTAGTAGTAGTAGTAGTAGTAGTAGTAGTAGTAGTAGTAGTAGTAGTAGTAGTAGTAGTAGTAGTAGTAGTAGTAGTAGTAGTAGTAGTAGTAGTAGTAGTAGTAGTAGTAGTAGTAGTAGTAGTAGTAGTAGTAGTAGTAGTAGTAGTAGTAGTAGTAGTAGTAGTAGTAGTAGTAGTAGTAGTAGTAGTAGTAGTAGTAGTAGTAGTAGTAGTAGTAGTAGTAGTAGTAGTAGTAGTAGTAGTAGTAGTAGTAGTAGTAGTAGTAGTAGTAGTAGTAGTAGTAGTAGTTTTACTGATATTTGAGTGTTATAATAACTTTTGTGCAACCGTACAAAGGGAATTGAGATAAAATTGATAGATAATTTAATTTAGCTTCGGTAGCAGTCTTTTTGCCTCCGTAATTCTGAAAATCACGATAAACTTATAATAAATATGACAGGAATTTCTTTTTAATCATATTAATTATAATTAAAGAAAATAAATGAATGGATATAGCAATATAACTTCATTATTTAATTATAAGATGAACATTAATTCGTTGTATACAACCTTATGAGCAACTTCAATACACTTTCGCCAATTATATTTCTGACTCAGCAAGCGGATGGAAATGAAATGGTTCTTTGCAATATATCTGTAAATATATATATATATATATATATATACATATATATATATATATATATATATATATATTAATATAAATATTTAAGTTTATATATTTCATTCAATGGCTTCTTACCTAGTTTCGTGATTAGGTAAATAATTACCATATTTCACTTGAGCCTGTAGTCCCGCTAGGTGGAGTGCCGTTTGTTTATTTACATGAAGTTCATCTGACTGGGTAGGTACAGTGACATATTGATTTGGAATATTGAGGAATAGTTGGAATGTCAATACACATACACACATACACACACGTACACACATACACATACATATATACACACACATACACATACACACACACATACACACACGTACACACATAAGGATACATATATATATATATATATATATATATATATATATATAGACAATAAAGTTTCCATATATATTTAATTGATAATTACGATACCAGTTGCATTAAAAACCTATAATACAGATTAAATAATAACCCAGTAAACAATATTTGCTTTACTTATAACTTAATAGCGATATTTATACACTTATTATGTTTATTATATAAAACTGTAGTTTTGGGTATTGGCAAATCAAAGTGTTATATATACAAAATATCATAAATAATCAACATCGACACTTATTAATTAGCTATTTTCTATGGTGAATATTTCTGATAAAGCGATTAATTAATACGAATAATATATTAAACATCAACCCGTCTTCCCCATGCCCCGCCCCTCACGCAACGCCCACTACACCCCGCCACCGTTAGTTATAACCTCCCAGCGCACCTGTATAACGGAATGCAATGCCTGGACGTAGAGCAAGTGGCACTCCCTGGGATCATACGCCAGATTCTGTTGTCCGATCACTGTACCGGAGCGTTTGAAGACGTGTTTACAGAAAACCAGTCGACCGTGACGAATATCCGTATTGTCTTCGCGTTCTCGTTGGTCGTCGTCGTCGCCGTCGTCGTCGTCGTCGCGGTAGACGTCGCCGTCTCCTTTGTAGTCTTGGAACAGCGATTGTCCGACGACTCCGACCGACACGCGGGGCACCGCGTTACGTCTTGGCTGGCACCTTTACGGGGGAGGGTGGCGGGGTTATGCACCGATACGTGAAGTTGGGAAGGGATCGGGAGACGGCGTACGGAATCCGCTAGTATGAGATTAGTGCGTCTTTAGCCGATGCCACTACCTAGAATGTACGGTAAAGCCGTTGGAGAGGAGGAATCGTCACTTGTTCCACGACTGCTTAAGATTGCACCAACGGTCCAACGAGCAACCAGGCACGTATAACGAAATGCTCGTAGTGATTTTGATTCCTAGACGGCGGTAGCAGAAAAAAGATTCGAAAATACAATAGAATCAGGAATTAAGAAATGCTGGAGTCAATAAAAATAAAACAAAAATATGTGAGTAGATAAGGCTGGTAGTATTTGTGTTATAAATAACGGTTATAGAATTTTAAAAAATCGAAAACCTATAAAGTTAAACTTATTGATGTTATCATTTGAAATATGTTTATTATTTTCTTAGATACTAGCATCTCAATTACCAATCGCAAATATAAATATTTATAAAACGGTTAATTCTCGGTTATATTTGAATTAACAACTTTTTTATGTGAAATCGAGAAAATGTTATGTAAACAAAAACACAATTCAGCAAAGAGATACATGAAGAAAAAAGCAAAAGATGTTCTCAAATTTGTAAATGAGTCACTGCATTTGCGAAAGTCTTTGGAATATCTCGAATTTCATGAAATACCTTTTGTACCAATGTGGTTTCTTCTTAGACCTCGGTAGGTTACTAGAAATGTCATAAAACTAATATAAACAAAAACTAACTAGTGTGAAAATATAGTGGGGTGTTAGTGGAATGTTAGTGTAATACTAATCTACAAACTAAAATAGAAATCTAAATATGGAAATCAATAATAAATTCTAAATAAATAACACAAATAACAAGAGAATAAGATGCAAAATATTTATAAATTATTAAATTGATTAAATTGAATATAACAATTTATAGATATTATTCTTATAAATATTTAGATAATAATATAAAGTATAATATATGAAAATTCAATTTATAAAATCTCTAGTGATAATTTGGTGAGTATATGGAATTTATTTAAATAATTTCTTAAGCAGTAAATTATTATTATATTTCCTATATACCTCGATGTCACATTACCTATATACATTATGATTACGTTACCTACATAGATTATTGACATAGTATCATACCATACTATACCTAGAGAAGTCTTGATAATAAAAATGTGTTGGTATTAATAAGAAGGTGTATATTTTAACATGTTTCGATATTTATTTAATAAGGTTTTGTGCAATTTTGGTTCGGATGTTGTTTCTTAAGTTAAGTTATGTTACATTAGTTCTGTTAAGTTAGACGATTATTGTATTGTCTATATATGGACGTGTATATATAGTGTGATCTTTAGATCTACAATGTTATGAATAGTTTGTAAATACTACAAATCTAAATACTATATACACATCAACCTCTCCCAATCAGAAAATATGTCGGCAATAAATTCGCAGGTCTCGAGATGTCTTTCAAATCCCGGTCTACTCTGAATGTGAATGTATATTTGGGTTTAAGTTTATACAGATGGATTTATAACGGGTACATTTGAATTTAAACGGGAGTAAAGATGATATGAAGTACAGAAGTAGCTGTTTGATTAAGAGAGGATATGGCATCTATAGAGGGAATTAATTAGGTTGGTAATAGATTTGAACGGAAGTACCCAGTTTTGAGGAGAGAAAGAAGATGTAATAATAATTATTTTAGTTGTTAAAGTATATATAAAATATATTGTCGTGTATATACATTAGCCTATATAGTAGCATATATATGGTATCCGGGTGAGGTGTAGATGTGGTTATCGGGTTAATTGAGGTTTAAAGCGCTATTCAGTTATGGAATACGGTTGGGATACAATTACATAAGAGTGAATGACCTCATACAATGCCCATCCGTCCAAGGAGTTCAGCGGAACCATGCACTGCACCCTCTTCAATACATCGTCTACCTTCTCCGTGGGCTCTACTCTCAGAGATTTCCTGGAATCGTCCAGGAAATGGATGTGCGTAATCAATGGTTTCAATTTCACGACAGCCTGGATGGAGCAAGAGATATGTTTAATGGGCGATGCATGGGAGTTTTTAATTCGTTGGGTCAGATAAACGGTAAAGAGGATATTCAATTAAATCGATATCGGCGATATTCAACGGTAACGAAGAAATGATTATTGCATAATGAGGGAGCTAAAAGAAAAATTCTGATAAGTGCTAAACTGATGTTTATTAAACGGAACTGGAGGTTTACCCTGGAGGATAGTGGACGATAGTGATATCATAAGGTTAATATCAAGGTCTGGAAAGCATTGTGTTACGTAATCAGTATTACTACGTATCCTTTATATATGTATCATATGTGTATACATCAGCATACCACGCCACATTATATTACATAGTCATAGTTTAAGTGTGTTTAAGTGCAGGCCGTAATAGTGTGCATTATTTGGTATGTAGTGTGCGGTCTGAAGTTCCGGCGGTCGGTGGGTAATGTATTAAGAACTACGTGCGACAAACAGTGTGCGATGTGCGGTATAAGGTGTGCGGTGTGCGGTGTGTGATTTAATGATTTCGGTGTATGCACTGTCTTAGTATAGAATTTGAGAATCAATTACTCTCATAGTTCTTTTTATAAATAATAAAGTACATTAACTAACATACAATATATAGTATATATATATACATATATATATATATATATATATATATATATATATATATATATATATATATATTATAAATGTATATATATATGTGTGTGTGTGTGTGTGTGTGTGTGTGTGTGTATTTGTGTGTGTTTATATATGTGTATTTGAGTGTGTGTGTATATATATACATGTGTGTATGGGGGTTTTGTTTGTATTGTATATATGTAAATATCAAATACATACAAGTTAAATGTCATTATTTAATACATTTAGTTTATATTTAGATCCATTTGGACACATAAATATAAATGAAGATTTAATTATCAACTATGAAATTAATATAAAACGATTTGTTTATATAACATGTATTAACTATAAAATGTGTAAAATATTTTATATATACAAACTTATTTCCTGTAAAGATTCGAAGCTATTATTCCATGAATACTTTTACTAAACGTATTAATTGATGTGTAAAACGATTAATAACGGACCCATTGCTGTGCACTTACCGGTATATATAATCCCCGGGGAATACATTCTATTGCATACTTACAAGTAATTCTGCTTTCGAGGGAGGTTTTTGTCTAGTCATTCCGTTAAGTCGATGCAAGTGACGTAAACAATAAGACGCACATTGAGATTCGTAGTCTTGGGATTTGGTCGGGCATTCTTTCTCGTAAAGAAAGCTCAGTAAATACTATTGAACAAGTGGGCGGTTATCAATTCGCGTGGTAGGTAAATGTCCGTATATCTAACATCCTTAACATGTTTCTTAAACATAATAATAAGGGCGAAATGGTGTCGAAAATAACGTCACTTGGAAATCTAATAATTGTCAGTAAAATATAATTATTATGTTTACGATTCGTGTTCAGTTTCAGAAATATGCACGGCATATCATCCCACGATTTCCATAATTTGAATATTCAATAATCAATAACTAAACTACGTCGTGAGGTAATACTAACTGACCTTTTTCAGGGCGTGGCTAGGGTTGAAGGATACGGAGCAAAGACAAAAGATATGCCACACACGTAGATTGATATCGTCTTTGGGACATTCGTTAGACTATAATA
Source organism: Osedax frankpressi (assembly GCA_964035775.1). Classification (NCBI taxonomy): domain Eukaryota; kingdom Metazoa; phylum Annelida; class Polychaeta; order Sabellida; family Siboglinidae; genus Osedax; species Osedax frankpressi. The sequence goes on from OZ038314.1 coordinate 13,366,881, forward strand.
AATTTAAGGGGAAATTGTAATTCGTGGTTATGATAATATACTACACTATTCTATAGTGATTGATAGGTATATAAATATACCATTACGATATTAGTATACTAATTGATTTAATATCAATTGAATATATCAAAAAAACGATCCAAAAAATTAATTAAATTTAATACATTTTAGATTTTTAATATATTATATTTATTTGTATTTTTGACTTTATTCTTGATAATTATGAATATGTAACACTTTATAATTATTGATATACCAGCAGATTTATTGAGTGTGTTATGGTCAATTAAATTCATAAGATATATTGGGATAGGAGAATGTGCATTATATTCACTTTGTAGCCCAATTAACAGAGGATTAAGATGCTCGGATTATTTCATTCGAAATATCTATTTATGGAAAATCGACCTACTTTCCAGAACCAATCACCCCTTAATGCGTGCGTTTTGCAATATAGTTTTATTGCTAATTCGATCGTATTCAGTTATATGTCATCTCATATTACATCTGTTAAGGGAGTAGAATATTCCACATATACGTAGCATAGTATTTAGATAAAATATTGAAATAATAGAATATCATTATATACATTTTATCATGCCTATTTATGTATAAATAACGATAATGTATAAAGTTCTATTTAACGTTATAAATGCCGTAAACATTACTTAGATGGTGAGCATTACAATAATCGATTGTTAAAGTGTGCGCAGTCGTAGCTATAAAGTGCTACCTCCGACATAGATTAGTGATTAGAAAACATTGATTACCCTCGGGAATTCCAACTGCATTGTTAGTGTAACGGTATACAAACGATTAAGCAAACAAGAAGAATGCGGTGCAGGGGTTACACATTAAGTGGGCCGGTGTACAAGGAGCGATTAGATATGGGAAACCGTTAATGTTAAGTGTATATGCGGTGGCAATCTGCATATATAAAATGATTTAATAGAGTTTGTATACAGGAGTTAATGCATGGAACGGGGGTGAGTAACGGCGGGTTATTCAAGATGTTGAGTTGAGTTTGCCATAGTTTTCATTACCTGGAGTCACCCGCCATGTATGTAAACTACCCCCTCTACACCAGCTCCATTGTATACACTTTCCATGTGATGATTTTTATCGCAAGTATGCCTTACCATATTTCATCGGACCTCGTATCCCTAGTGCGATACCAAACCCATAAGAGACTAATATAGGTGTTGCTATAGCAACCCCTATAGGATACTAATATCTCTGGTACTATATCAACCCCTGTAGGAAACTAATATATATGTTGCTATAGCAACCCCATGTAATACTAATAGCTCTGATACTATATCAACCCCTGTAGGAAACTAATATATATGTTGCTATAGCAACCCCATGTGAGACTAATAGCTCTGATACTATATCAACCCCTGTAGGAAACTAATATATATGTTGCTATAGCAACCCCATGTGAGACTAATATCTCTGATACTATATCAATCCCTGTAGGAAACTAATATATATGTTGCTATAGCAACCCCTATAGGAGACTAATATCTCTGGTACTATATCAACCCCTATAGGAGACTAATATATATGTTGATATATCAACCCCTATAGGAGACTAATATCTCTGATACTATATCAAACCCCATAGGAGACTAATATATATGTTGCTATAGCAACCCCATGTGAGACTAATAGCTCTGATACTATATCAAACCCCATAGGAAACTAATATACATGTTGCTATAGCAACCCCATGTGAAACTAATATATATGTTGCTATAGCAACCCCATGTGAGACTAATAGCTCTGATACTATATCAACCCCTATAGGAGACTAATATATATGTTGCTATAGCAACGCCTATAGGAGACTAATAGCTCTGATACTATAGCAACCCCTAGAAGAGACTAATATATATGTTGCTATAGCAACCCCATGTGAAACTAATATCTCTGGTACTATATCAACCCCACGGGAGGCTAGTACCCCAAGGGAAGTTCGATAACCTGTCGGATTAGTTGGCAATATAGTTCATCTCGGAGGTCGACATTATCTAAGCATAACTGCAATACCCCACGTAGACAATCATCGTTCTGGTTGTCTTTCAACTCTTCGTGGATGTAGTTGCAGATATTCTGAGTAGGAAGTTGGAGTGGGTATGGTATCGGGTGTACGTGAAGTAAAGAGAGTATGGTATAAGAGTAAGTAGGGGTCAAATCAATAGTTTATAAAAAACTCTTTACTTGATAAAGTGATATAAAATATATATAACTTATCATGGTATACTGTTAATGAATACTTATTATTTAAAATAAATATATTTTATATTATATAATCAATTATTATATAGCCATACATATATATATATATATACATATATACATATATATCTATATATATATGTATATATATATATATATATATATATATATATAAACATTACTAGTTACGACTTGTCATAATGTCAAATGGAATTATAGTATGTATTCATATGTAAATATATTTATATAAAGAAATAGTATGATGATATACAATATTTACTTTATAATGTAAATCTTATTAAATCTAATATATTTAGATAATAATACTATTTATTATATTAACATGCATACAAACATATACGTATACACACTTATATACATACATACTCTCTCACATATATACATACATATATGTACATTGTACATACATATATATATATATATATATATATATATATATATATATACATATATATATATATATATATATATATATATATATATATACATATATATATATATATATTTATATATTAATTTATACGTACATATATTTTATTAGTATGAGGCCAACCTTGAACATGGTGGTAGCGAGGGATATGCTATCGGATACCAGCAAATGTAACAGGGAGTTCTTCTGTATTGACTTCTTGGTGTATTTCAGTAAATTCTCAACGGGAATCTCGATCTATTATGTCAGATATATATTTTATAATGATATTATATCGCTATGGTGTTTAATATACCGATGACAATAGGCACCCCATACCATAATGCTCCTATTATTTTCAATTATTGTATATGAAGCTGGTAAATCTGTACCCGACAATGATGATATTCGATTGATAAGCATTTCCACTAGTTAGTTTAACAATTCGTATTATTTACGGCAATTTAGCAATCGAGCTGTTCTTGGAATCCGTAGCGGTTAGATAACCTGTTGTTTTCTTTTATTCGTCGACATCCTCTGTTTATTGTAGTACCTCTCGGCGAATTCGCGCATAGGCCACTTCCGGTGCATGATAACGTTGCTGCGGTTGGTTAAGTCCCCGGAACCCTCGGCCGTTTCGTTGACGTCGTCTTCCCTGGAATCGTAATGCATATCCTTTTCTTCTTTCGCGTTCAACAAGATACGTTCAACGTCATCGTAACTGTTAATCTCCGGAGGAAACCATTTATCTTCTCCTCTTGGGCTGCCTAGCGAGTGCATCTCCTGGATGAGTATAGTCACACGTTATAGGCAGATGATGACCTCGATTGATATGCGATAGATTATGCTACAGTTATCGTAGGAGTGCGATTCTAACATACGAATTAAAGAAAGAGGTTTATATATAGGAGAATATGGTTGACGTTACTATAAGAGATATAAGATACAGGGGGTGTTATTTTAATAGGGTTGTGAGATATATAATAAGGGAGGAGATAACAGACATGATTCTAGTAGGAGGAAATGGTTTATAACGATATGACATTGTATTAGTGTATAGTTGTAATGAAGATGGTTATAATATACCAGACGCAAAGCGATATTATTAGGACGAAGTAAAAAGTGGGTAATGGATTATTGATAGAATGGAGATATTACTGATCTATTGTCTATATAGGATATTATATAACTAATAAGAAGTGTCGAAGAATTAATAGACGACGATAGCCAAGAGTGTGATACTAAGTATGATAGATAAGGTATCTGAACTTAATGAGATGTTTAATGGAATATATTAGTGTAGATAAGGTGTAGTAAGGAATTTGATACATTAACAAGATTTATTGTAGATATATCTATGATTCTTATTTTTCACTTTTTATTTCTCCCTCCTCATCGTTTCCAGTATCCCTTTATCTTTGTAATATCCTATTCTTCTCCCCGTATTTTCTTTTTTCCTTTTGATATTTCCCCTACCACGTTTACATAACTTTAATTCAATTCAATTCACTTTCCGCCAACCGCTCCTCCCCTCCCCCCTCCCTCCAACTCCATGCACTCTGAAGGTACACGTTAG
>OZ038314.1:13376127-13377313 GCA_964035775.1 Osedax frankpressi
AATACTGCAGATAAAAACATAATGCAATTTATTTATTACTTAATATATAAATTTATATTTATATATTAATTATAAGATTAATGTTACATATATTTTAAGTAAAAGTTGTATTCATACTCATTTACAAAATATAAACATAAGAAATAAAATGCCTTAAAATAAAAATAAAAAATACTTTTATTAGTTTTTATTAGTTGTATGGATAACGAGAACCTTGGAATACATTATGCTCATTTTATAACATTTAATCATATCATTTTGTATGTTATTTACTATGAAATCATATTTGGGTATACTTATAGTAAATATTTATATACATCATTTCATTTATTTCATTCAATTATATTATAATATATTGACTTGAATTTTATTTTTATTTCAAAATAAAACTTTTAATAAACTTTTACGTAGATTTTCTTAAATAAAATTCGATACTTTTATAGCTTATCATCCGTTTTCAATAATTATTATACAAATTGATCATTATATTTATAAATCAAATTAATTTATTCGTCATTTTTAGAATTATATTTAAAATATTTTATAACATTTAATATTTTCAAAATATAGTTAAATTTTGATTTTATATATTTATACATATATTTTATTTTTGAAAAATATTAAACACAATTTCGTAGATTAGTTTTCTTTAAATTACAATTCAATTAATTTAGTAAAAATCCCATACATATTCAATAACTAGTAGTAATTAATGTAATATAAATTCCCTATTATCCCTATAAAATGTATATGTAACCCCTAAGATAGCTCTAATACATAATATATATAAATGTTTTCATTTAAATTTGTGTAATGACAACATTAGTAATTTTATGTAAAATTCATTTATTACCGAATCTTGTTGAAATGGGTATATTTATTTTTTATATTCATCATGTAAAAATAAAGTCATATTACGTAAATAAATGATTAATAAAAAATAATTCGTATAATAAATATAGATCTATATATATCGCATATTATAAATTCCTATTAGAAACAAAAGAATATATGTTATTTTGGTAATATATAAATTCGAACTATTGGGTATGTAATATACACTATATATTGTATACGATATCATGTTTACATTATTCTGTATACAGCACACATCGTATATTAGAATTTAAATATATATTATAATATATTATACTGATGAGAATACAACAAATATAGTTCATAAAAT
>OZ038314.1:13377513-13404482 GCA_964035775.1 Osedax frankpressi
TTATGGGTTAATATTTCAAATGTTTATACCATAATCATAGCCCAAGTGGGTTTATATTTGTATAGAGTATACAGTATATATATATATAATAGACAGTATATGTACATTGTACAGTATACAATGTATACTGTATATTTTACATTGTACAACTATTTATAGGTTTATTTTTATATTATTTATAATATAAAATGTATATGTACGCAACCACATTCTCAGATTTTACAATGTCTACTGTACAATGTACAGTGTACATTGTACATTGTACACTGTACAATGTACAGTGTATAGTGTACAATGTACAATGTACAATGTACAGTGTACATTGTACATTGTACACTGTACAATGTACAGTGTATAGTGTACAGTGTACAGTGTATAGTGTACAGTGTACAGTTTACAGTGTATAGTGTACAGTGTATAGTGTATAGTGTATAGTGTACAGTGTATAGTATATAGTGTACAGTGTACAGTGTACAGTGTACAGTGTATAGTGTACAGTGTATAGTGTATAGTGTATAGTGTACAGTGTACAGTGTACAGTGTACAGTGTATAGTGTATAGTGTATAGTGTACAGTGTATAGTATATAGTGTACAGTGTACAGTGTACAGTGTACAGTGTATAGTGTACAGTGTATAGTGTATAGTGTATAGTGTAGAGTGTACAGTATATAGTGTACAGTGTATAGTGTATAGTGTATAGTGTATAGTGTACAGTGTATAGTGTATAGTGTATAGTGTACAGTGTACATTGTACAGTGTACAGTGTACAGTGTATATTCTACAATAAGCAAAGGACTTATATGAGGAAACCCCGGGGGCTCCTACAAACATAAAAATATTAGTATGATGGTAAATATGCATTTTATTGGCAATATATGCCATAAATATATATATATATATATATATATATATATATAGCTATTCGTATATTATATATATATATATATATAATATAAATATAATAGTATATATATAGCTGACTAGACGTTGTATTTATAACCCATACCATCCAGGCACGGGTAGAACCCGTTAAAACTTTATCGGCTAATTTTAATCTTACCTATATTACCTACGTCGAGTTACCACAGTGTTCCCGAAACGCTTGAATGCGCGAGATAAAGATAATGACGTCATCTATTACGTGATCAGGCTTTTATTAATATATATATATACTGTATATAATAATGAGTTCTAAAAAACACTACGTTAGAACCTCCAGTAAACATTCCAGGTAATTGTATTGTATTGTATTGCATAATTTCTTTTATATTATTTTTATTTTTGTAGACACATCAAAGGATTGTATAAAACTATCACATCCATGGTTTGCTGGGCTTCTATCATAGTGTACAATTATAAATTTATTAAATAGTGTACGTTAAGTTTAAGCAGATTGTTGTATTGTTATATTGAATATTAACAATATATCATATACTATACACATATGTGTTTAATATTGGCATATTATAAGTTTATAATATTAGTATAATAATATTATATTCTTATACAAGAATAAATGTATCCTATTAAGTTTCTGGGAGATTGTATTCATTGAAATTCATTGATTCCAATTTAAATCTACCAATAAGCTTCAATATATAATAATATACAACAGTATTATACTACTATATTATACAATATTATACTATATTATACTACATTATACTACATTATACTACATTATACTACATTATACTACATTATACTACATTATACTACATTATACTACATTATACTACATTATACTACATTATACTACATTATGCTACATTATACTACATTATACTACATATACTACATTATACTACATTATACTACATTATACTACATTATACTACATTATACTACATTATACTACATTATACTACATTATACTACATTAATCTACATTATACTACATTATACTACATTATACTACATTATACTACATTATACTACATTAACCTACAGTATACTACAGTATACTACATTATACTACATTATACTACATTATACTACATTATACTACATTATACTACATTATACTACATTATACTACATTATACTACATTATACTACATTATACTACATTATACTACATTATACTACATTATACTACATTGTATTACATTATACTACATTATACTACATTATACTACATTATACTACATTATACTACATTATACTACAGTATACTACATTATACTACATTATACTACATTATACTACATTATACTACATTATACTACATTATATTACATTATACTACATTATACTACATTATACTACATTATACTACATTATACTACATTATACTACATTATACTACATTATACTACATTATACTACATTATACTACATTATACTACATTATACTACAGTATACTACATTATACTACATTATACTACATTATACTACATTATACTACATTATACTACATTATACTACATTATACTACATTATACTACATCATACTACATTATACTACATTATACTACATTATACTACATTATACTACATTATACTACATTATACTACATTATACTACATTATACTACATTATACTACATTATACTACATTATACTACATTATACTACATTATACTACATTATACTACATTATACTACATTATACTACATTATACTACATTATACTACATTATACTACATTATACTACATTATACTACATTATACTACATTATACTACATTATACTACATTATACTACATTATACTACATTATACTACATTATACTACATTATACTACATTATACTACATTATACTACATTATACTACATTATACTACATTATACTACATTATACTACATTATACTACATTATACTACATTATACTACATTATACTACATTATACTACATTATACTACATTATACTACATTATACTACATTATACTACATTATACATTATACGATATACATACAGTAATTGCGTACAAGTAATAATTGTGTTCCAAATATAATCTTTGAGATAACAAAGAGTATTTATTATCATCATCTCTGCTTTATAACTATATTTATATCGCCGAGCTGTTAGAAATATCGGCTAAAATCTAATACACAAGTGAAATATACGAAAAATATCTTTAATTGAAAAATCATAAAATCCAATAACTGATCAATTATCTTATGTCAAAATTAAATACTAATTATTCTAGTACCTAAGTTATATAATAGTGAAATCGGAGTCTATGATAAATACAACTTAAAGTGAATACTATATTTTAACGAAATACGGACCTATATAAATTACAAGTAAATTTAGCACAAGAGTATTATTCACTTATATATGAATAGATATCACTTTAAGAGTAATCTAAGTTGAAGTGATATAAAGGTAAGACAGGTCGCGTTATCTCTTTATCTAGGACACTTCACTTAATGATTACGTAAGAGACGGCAAGAACCTGCCAAGATAAAGTGCCTATTATTAATGTGTGTAAATTGTATAGTGTACACTGTACACTGTACACTGTACAGTGTATAGTGTACAGTGTACCTTGTACAGTGTACCTTGTACAGTGTACCTTGTACAGTGTACCTTGTACAGTGTACCTTGTACAGTGTACCTTGTATAATACATTGTACCATGTATAATATACATTGTACACTGTACAATGTACAGTGTACAGTGTATATTATACAGTGTATATTGTACAGTGTACACTGTACAATGTACACTGTACAATGTACACTGTACATTGTACAGTGTACATTGTAAATTATATACCGTGTACAGTGTACACTGTACACTGTACAGTGTACATTGTACATTGTACAGTGTACAGTGTACAGTGTACATTGTACACTGTACAGTGTACATGTATACTATGCTAAATGATATCGTGGCTTACTTTACTTCAGTTTAACCTCTATACCAGGTAGACATTAACAATTGACTAGCGTGGATGCCTATAGGCGATCTATCTTAAGAAGGGCCTTTCCATTAGTAAGAGCCATTAAACGTGTTGCCGTTAGGTATGAACGAGCAAATAGATAGGTCAAGGTTAAATGAGGGTTACTTGAAGTATAAATGTAGAGGACAAGAGGTGAGAAATTCTCTACTCGCAATCTCTCTCTCTCGCACACAGACACACTTTCTAGCACTCATTAAATGGTGGATCAATCGAAGCAATTAGTAATTGTTTAATGATAACGATAACGTTATTAACGAATAATGAATAATGTTATTAATTGTGCGATATGGATTCTGTTCTATATCGCATGTTGAATATCTATAATTGTATAACTAAATTAGTACGGGCATATCATGAAATGAAATGATAAATTAGTAGCGCTATCAGAATAATCGATAAAGACAAAACTGTAATTTTATGTACAGGTGAAATATGTATATTATTGTTGTATTTATAGTTTACAGTATGATATTATATGTACACACAGACATATATATATATATATATATATATATATATATATATATATATATATACTTACATGTGTTACTACCGTCAGGTATCTATAACATTACCAAAATATACTGAATATCTATAATATATTTATATATCTATATATATTATACTATATTTTATTATAACATTATAATTCAACCCTCGCGGTTGAGTCCATATTCCAAAAATAATATGATATTATAGATATATAAATTTATAAATTAATTATATGTTTATTTATTAATCTATTAATGTATAAGAATATTTATAAATAAATACACGAACGCACTAAAGCACACATATATTCACACTCACACACACATACACACGTTAGGTACATACACACCTATACATACACATATATATATATATACATATACCTATATATATATATATATATATATATATATATATTAGATAAAATATTGACATACCAAAAAAATGATAGCTACATCAGATATAATATATATTTACCTTAAATATTTATAAACTATAGGTATACTACAGATGATGTGGTGTTTTTTATATATATAAATATATATACAATATACAATATATATATACATATAAATATATATATATATATATATATATACAATATATATATATATATACATATATATATATATATATATATATATTGTATATATTTATAAAAAAATACTTACTATTATACACCCTCTATATACATTTAACTCATTAGAAATATCACTAATAGTCTTCTTGGTTCTGGTTATATTAAACATAATATTTTAAGTGTGTATTGGAGTAATGAGATTCCACTATATACTCATATTTATAATTTTCCTTTGTTATTTATACATTTTATCTTAATCTATCTACGAGACCAGCACTCGATATATATACTAACTAATCAACATTTTTTTATATCAGCAAAAAACTTTATTATTTATTTTTAGTCGTTGTAATCGATAGGGTTTACTTTATTTATATTATGACCATGTTATAACCTAGGTTTTATATCTTTTTTTATATATACATTTTTAAAATTAATTATTTAAATTATTGAAATTACTACGTCTCTTTTCATATTATCATTACATTAATACATTAATTGATACATTGAGCAATTATTGCTTCTTCTTCTTCTAAAACAATTAAGGTCCAAAAGTATATTTTACAAATACTTATTGAATTATTTTCAGAATTATTATATAATTTTCTGATCTATTTTTTATGTTATTTTATGTTAATATTATTTAACTAGTATAATAATATAAATTATGTGTGTGAATAAAGTGTTTTAATTGTGTATTTAATAAATAATGAACACAGCTCAATATGTAATAATTCACTTCAAATACATTATCACAAAATAAATTGTACTTCACATTAAATTAAATGTACATCTATTATAAATAATATATAATATTATTTTGTTTATATTTTATCCAATATTATTAAAGTTAAGATTATTTTTATATTTTAAATTATAAGTGTATTATAAATGTGTTATAAATAATGTTATAAAATGTCTTTGTATATTATAATTAAAAAATTAATAATAGTATAGATCAATATTATATATTCGTGGTATTAAATATCATAGATTAAATTAATATCGGCAGAGTTATTGGTATTTAGGAAAATTGATATTAAATACATTAAAAATTATATTTACCCTAAACAATTACTAACTGATATATATATATATATATAATATATATATATATATATATATATATATATATACTAACCACCTAACTATGTTCCCCAATCATATTATTGACTATTACATTACAGCAATATAATCCACTCCCTTTTAAACCTATTATCTATACTCTGCTATGGACCGTTTATCTTATCTCCCCTACAACTTCTCTCGTCGTATTTATTACCTTGTATTGTTATGCTTTCGTATTCTTGTGCTCGGTGAAATCTCCGTAACATATTCTACTACGTCTACTATATGTTTGATTAGGAAAATATATCTATTTATTTTCTTTAATAAAATACATACTCGCATGAATACTCTCACTGACATTTACACTCACACGTGCACCAGTATATACCAACACATACACTCATATAAATACACAAGTATTTCTATGTACAGTGTACATAGCGTTTTAATTAAGTAGGCATCTAATATCACATACAGTGTACATTGTACACTGTATGTGATACTAGATGCCTACTTCACCTTAAATAACTAATTGTAATCGATTATCTAAGAAGTAATAACAATATATATAAATAAAACAAACAAACAAAATGCCTACTTAATTAGAACGCTCTAAAAATAATAACTACAGCATGTGTACTACCGAAACCTGACTACTAGAAAACACAATAACATATTTATGCAAATCATTAGAAAAAACGTTAATAAATAATAAACTAAACTTGTAGCCTTATTTAAAACTATTTTAAAATATATATATCGTAAACACATTACATACAAGAAACTACAGAATAAATTAAACTGGCTTACATTTAAACACAGGTCCACCCAGTAAACAATGACTATAATATTAACGGCATTGAAAACTCAATAACTTAAATACACCAGACACTAACGAAATCAAAAAGATAAACAACTTGATTACATTAAATAAAATACACCTAAAACATAACTTAACAATGAATGACCTATTACAATGGAATAATCTCCGTGTTTATGAGATAATCGTAGTCTATTGTCAATCTTAGATTTTGGGGCTATCGGCGAGTTGTTGTTTTCTATGTAATTGTTATTATCTTAAATTCAATTACATGTTAAGTTGTCATTTGTTTAAACATCATTGTATGTGTGTATGTGTTTGTATGTGTCTGTATGTGTATGTGTGTGTTTGTGTATATGTATGTGTGTATGTGTTTGTATGTGTTTGTATGTGTTTGTATGTGTTTGTATGTATTTGTATGTGCTTGTATGTGTTTGTATGTGTTTGTATGTGTTTGTATATGTTTGTATGTATTTGTATGTGTTTGTATGTGTTTGTATGTGTTTGTATGTGTTTGTATGTGTTTGTATGTGTTCGTATGTGTTCGTATGTGTTTGTATGTGTTTGTATGTGTTTGTATGTGTTTGTATATGTTTGTATGTATTTGTATGTGTTCGTATGTGTTTGTATGTGTTTGTATGTATTTGTATGTGTTCGTATGTGTTCGTATGTGTTCGTATGTGTTTGTATGTGTTTGTATGTGTGTGTATGTATTTGTATGTGTTTGTATATGTGTGTTTGTATGTGTTTGTATGTGTTTGTATGTGTTTGTATGTGTTTGTATGTGTTTGTATGTGTTTGTATGTGTTTGTATGTGTTTGTATGTGTTTGTATGTGTTTGTATATGTTTGTATGTGTTTGTATGTGTTCGTATGTGTTCGTATGTGTTCGTATGTGTTTGTATGTGTGTGTATGTATTTGTATGTGTTTGTATATGTGTGTTTGTATGTGTTTGTATGTATTTGTATGTGCTTGTATGTGTTTGTATGTGTTTGTATGTGTTTGTATGTGTTTGTATGTGTTTGTATGTGTTTGTATGTATTTGTATGTGTTTGTATGTGTTTGTATGTGTTTGTATGTGTTTGTATGTGTTTGTATGTGTTTGTATGTGTTTGTATGTGTTTGTATGTGTTTGTATGTGTTTGTATGTGTTTGTATGTGTTTGTATGTGTTTGTATGTGTTTGTATGTGTTTGTATGTGTTTGTATGTGTTTGTATGTGTTTGTATGTGTTTGTATGTGTTTGTATGTGTTTGTATGTGTTTGTATGTGTTTGTATGTGTTTGTATGTGTTTGTATGTGTTTGTATGTGTTTGTATGTGTTTGTATGTGTTTGTATGTGTTTGTATGTGTTTGTATGTGTTTGTATGTGTTTGTATGTGTTTGTATGTGTTTGTATGTGTTTGTATGTGTTTGTATGTGTTTGTATGTGTTTGTATGTGTTTGTATGTGTTTGTATGTGTTTGTATGTGTTTGTATGTGTTTGTATGTGTTTGTATGTGTTTGTATGTGTTTGTATGTGTTTGTATGTGTTTGTATGTGTGTGTATGTGTTTGTATATGTTTGTATGTGTTTGTGTATATGTATGTGTGTATGTGTTTGTATATGTGTGTTTGTATAAACGTGTATATGTGATTTATTTATTTAAACACAGGTTTCTAGGCTTTTGCCCAATCAGACGTGTATAATATTAATAATAATAATAATACAAAACAAGGAGTAACTGAAGGATAATAATAGGACGAGTAAGAGTAAGATAGTAGTTAAGGTAGTTAGTGTGACGTAAGGATAGTAGACTGGATTAAGTACTTGTGTAGTGAGGTGATAAATGCTAGGTTGTTTGTAAATTGGACAATTGAATTAAATGGTAGCAATTAGATGAGTCATTGTTGGTCAGTAGTATAAATAGGTGTGGTTTATATAGCGATAATTGAGTCCGTTGACAATTAGTGTATGACTAATGTGTTTAATGTACGATGTAGTACAGAAATAGTCATGAGATAGTTTAAGTAATGTTGGTAAAGAAGTATGAGTCATTGTTAAGTGGTTAGGTAAGCATGTGTTTGTGTTTTCATGTGTTTATATGTGTATATGTGCATGTGAGTACATTTGTGTACGTGTTGGTGTGTGTATGTATGTGTGTGTGTTAGTATGTGTGCGTGTTAGTATGTATGTCTAGTTTAGGTATATTTGAGTGTACGTGTGTGTATGTGCGTGTGAGTGTGTGTTAGTATATGTATGAGTGTGTGTGCGTGTGTATGCATGTGCTTCTAGGTATATGTCATAGTGTGCGACGGACTGTACGTGTGTGCATGTTTGCGTGTAAGTGTATGTATTAGTATGTGTGTGTGTGTGTGTGTGTGCATGTACGGCGCATACTATACGTGCATGCGTACGCATGTATTTCAACGTGTACGCGTGTGTATATGTACGTGCGTGTACGTTAGAATGCATACGAGTGTACGTGTATGTGTGTGCATTTGTATGCGCGGTATGTATGCGTACGTGTGCATACATCGGGAAGACCGTACACCATATGGTTTACATAATAATATATGCTAAAGTGATATTGTCGATCTGTGTGGATATCTGGCTTTATAACACCGAACATTTCACTAGAAACAAATCACTCCGGATATACATCTCGCCCCTGGAGAATACAGAGAATTCTATTAGAGGTTGCTTATAATCCGTTGTGTTGACGATACGCTGTATTGTCCTTCTATGACAATAAACCATTCTAATTGATAGATTATCTATATATATATATATATATATATATATATATATATATATATATGTATATACATATATATATATATATGTATATACATATGTAAATATATATATATATATATATCATCTATAGTTGCTAAATTTAAATTCTAAAAGCTAAATCGTGTATGGGTGTAATTTGCTAAATATGTTTATATATGTTATACAATTGTAATGCCTGGCTGCTGTTATAAATGGCCCGACAGTATAATAATACAATACGCATCATTTCTACACATCTCTTCTTGTTATCTGAGTACAGGGTCTAAGTATACGGTGTTATGATATATAGGGTCTAAATATACGGTGTTATGATATATAGGGTCTAAGTATACGGTGTTATGATATACAGGGTCTAAGTATACGGTGTTATGATATACAGGGTCTAAGTATACGGTGTTATGATATACAGGGTCTAAGTATACGGTGTTATGATATACAGGTTCCCAGTAGGGCATACGGTGAGAGGTTATAAAATACACGAATGTATATTCAATAGCTTTGATATTGCCTGTAATATATATATATATATATATATATATATATATATATATATATATATATATATATATATATATATATATATATATGTACAATATAATAATAGTTATAAATTTAATTAACTTTAACAAGAATATTATAGCCCAAAGTGCTCCTCGAATGAATAAAATAATAGACAATAATATATTATATATATATATATATATATATATATATATATTTGTAAATATGTGCGACGCACATTGTGCGTATGTGTATATGCAGGTGTGTATGCATACACACGAACATATGCAGGTATATGTTCATGTGCGTGTGCGTTTGTGTGTGTTTGTGTATGTAAATATGCGTATTTCATACTTCACTTATTAATAGAAAAGCATTTTAAGAACTCTTTCATTCTCTATCTCCATATTTGGAATATTTATTTAATAAGATATGATCTAAGTAAAGTTTTCAAATATTCAAGGTGTAGTTTAGTTCATTAAATAAATGATAATACAACTATTTAACTATTTAAAACTATTTACTTTATACTAACCGATATCAAATATGTGAATTCGATTATTTGCAATATGCCATCATATATATTTAATTTGTGTATAAATAAATATCAAAATTACCAATGTAACTTATATGTTAGCGTTGTTAGTAAACGAGTACACGTATCGAAATGCGTACAACGCGCTCTACGTGCAAATATATGCCAGCGCCTCTATCGAATATAATCGAGTATGGAGAGTGGTCTAATAATATTGAAATATTTAAAATTTGTGCTATAAATGTATCTACTATTGTTGTATTTATTTATATTTTACTAATTTGAATTTAATTCGAGAATACTTAATTTTTAAATATTCATGTTAGTAAACTATTCAATTTGTATTTACATACTATGTAATAAGAGTACATCATATTCAATGCATATGTATATGGAATTTTTACAAATATTATATAATTTAGATAAAACAAATATATTTTAATGATTAAATTTATACTAAATTATTTAATTATTTCTAAAATCGATTTTAAAGATCGGCGATTTAAAAAAACTAATATATGCAAAAAATTAAATTGTTATAGAGTAACAAAGTGACATTACGATCCCCGTTTAAAAAATTCAAGTTTTAATCTTTCGAATAGAAAATAGTAAGATCTTCAAAGTAAGATTTTGCAGGTGCAATGGAAAAAGCAGTTTCTGTCAAATCAAAAATAAGTAATAGCAAAAATCATTAAATTCCATTAAAGTCTTACATTAATACTAGTTTATATATCTAATAATTCAATGACATAACGGGGAGGATTATTGCATTGTGAATTCTGTATGAGATAACTTAATCTTAGATAGATTCCGAAAAGCAAGCCAACTAGATCACCGTAGAGATGAAAGTGAGACATTTTCACAAGATTTTAATTTAAAAAAATCCTAATATGTATTCTATATACAGACAAATTTAATTATATATTAATCAGGTAGTATATATAGTGAAATACAGTAATTAAAACGACTAAAGATAAGTGATTATATAAGAGATTTATTTAAAGAGAAAATTAGTTTAAAAGGTTTAAAACATTTATAATAATATACATAAGTTTTATGTTAGCAGAACTTAGAATGAGAATCAAATAATATTTGACACTTTAATTTTAATAAATTAAGTACTGAACCTTACTCAGTAAGATTATATATTAATTTATATTGTATATATATATATATATATATATATATATCATATATAAATCTAATGTGTATAATATTTTATATACTATATTAGTTTAATATGATTTTACATGTGAAATCCTGATAGTATGTAAGCTTAATTAGTAAAATATCAAACTATTTTATGTTACTTAATATTGTATTATATGATACATATATAATATAATATTCATACAATATTTACCACAACTATTTTAAGGTGTTTTAAAATAATTTTCACATGGTATTGGTATCGAAACTAATTCAGTTGAATATTGGACTATATTTATTATGTTTTCTCCTCATACTGTAATCTATTAGAAAAATATAATTTATGAATATTTTGAATATCGTATTTTATACATTATAGTTGTTTTAATAGTTTATGGTAATTTTCCTAATTAAAACATTACTTTATAACTATTTTAGTATATTAGATAATGCAAAAATATAATTTAAATATGAAATATGTGCCATATAATATAATATGAATTAATATCATAGTGTGTATAGTACGGTATGATATTGAGTCAGCTTCCATACTTGTTAACATAACCTTAAAACTAAATATAACCTTAAAGCTATTGTAATATATAAAATATTCATATTATATTAGTAATGAGTACTATGGGTAATGTGTTACAACCATACAATGCATGGTCCTATATACTTTATGTTTTATGCAAACTTAAAATTTCATTATATTTGTATATTTATATTACTAATAAATAATATTATTAAAATTAAATATTTAAAAATAAATCCGGTAAACTTACTTTCCCTATTGACATTATTAATTCATTTTAATATTACGGGACCGTTACTATATTATTTATCGTTATCATTTACTATTTCAATTATATATTCGATTATTGATTATTAAGGATTTCCAATGAAGAATTCGATACGGTTTCAGAGGTAAAACAGAATGATATAACAACGCACGGCGATGGTGAAAGTAATGAAGACGATCCTGGCAGCAGTATAGTCGTTGACAATAAAGAAAATATTAAATCAACGGTCAACGAGAAACCAATATTTAAAATTCCTCTTGGTCCTACCCGACCTTCTAAATTAGATCAAAAAACGGATCATGTGCATCCAAAAGTACCCTGTCCGCCTCAGAAATCAAATCCTTATAAAGAACCCAGCTGGTGTTCGAAACCTGAATCAAAATATTATTTTGATGTATTAAAAGGTTTAAATATATTTAACAGTAGCTTTGTGTACTTATATATGACATTTAAGCAAAATAGACAACAAATATTAATTTCTAAGAAAGAGGATTAAAATAATAACATTCTAAATTGTTTATAATTCCAATCACACATTCACCGGTTATTTTACGATGTAATCGCATACGACTGAATGCAGGCGGAAGTATCGTTTCGACCTACGACCTCTGCGATCGATCGTGCACAATGATTGGACGACTCGTGAACTGCGACATTAAACTCGACCACCCTTCGTTGTCTCGATACCACGCCGTCATTCAGTATGGGGCTCCCGAGGTTTGCATTCCGCTTAATAACGTCTTCCTCGTACTAGATATTATTTATTTAACTATTTAACTTCACTTAGATTTAATGGGTTTGCTAAATGGTAATTTAAACGACGCCTACTCTATGCAAAGAATTTACTCGGCTCTTATTTGATTCCCCGGATACCGGTAGGTATTCAGTGAATGCTTACTGATTGTAGAATTTAATGCTTTTCCACGTCAATTAGGATTCGGAGATGGGCGTTTACGTATACGACATGGGCAGTGTTCACGGCACTTTCCTCAATAAAGTACAAGTCAAGTCACGGACGTACATTCGCGTGAAAGTCGGACATTGTATCAAATTTGGTGGTAGCAGTAGATTGTTCATTCTACAGGTTTTTATAAGCTGAACCAAGGCTCAACTACATATTTACATATCATACCACAATATATTCAATATTCTAACCCTAAAATAGATAATGGGTATTTGCCTTATCTCACCGCACTACATACCCTTATCTCGATACAAAGTATTACTTCATATCCTCTTACCAGTGCCCAATTATTTCTTTCCAACTTCCGAGAGATCCAGTTCAACCATATTCCTCAAATCCCTTACCCAACTCCCTATTACGGGATGCTAAATGCGCCACTCTTACACCCCCGTTAGGGTCCACTACACCTCTTTGAAGATCACCACTTAAGCTCCTCATCTAAACACCGTACGTAGGGTCCAGCTGATGATTCTGAGCAAGAGTGCACCTCCAGCATCACTGAACTTAAAGAATTAAGGTCGCACCAGACCTACATTATGGAACAACGTAATAAAGTCGAAAAGGCCAATATTATAGAGTCAACGAACTGCAATACGCCAGAAGTGGACCAAGGAGCATCGTGGGGCATGGGTTATTAAATGCATAACTAGCAACAATGGACTATGCTAAATGACATGCTATATTAATAATAAAAATAAAGTTAATTTAGTATTGGTGGTAATATAAGATTATTATAGCCTTCCCTTGCGATTGACAGCTGTACTTATTTTCATCCTCCCCAATCCCTCACCCCGTACTCTAAGCCCCCGTCCATCGATCCTCCTGAAACAGGCGTCGACGACAAGGTCGTCTACTCGTCAAACGCCCGCTGCATGTTTGACTCCCCTCAAGATGAACAACTCTACCTCTCCGATCCTAAGAAGACCCTGCGAGGGTACTTTGAACGCGAGGGTCTTGATATGCCCGAGTATGAAGTCACCGATGGGTCGAAGGGCACATTTCGTTGCTGCATCGAGTTAGTGCCGACGTGTCCTGCAGGGGGGGGGGGAGGTGTTAAGCATATCTCCTTATATATCAAATGTGGATTTGCATGCAATTTTCAGAACGATAATTTCAATTTAGTGATATATATATATATATATTTAATTTGAAAAATATAAAAACTTGTTAAAATTAAAAGAAAACATAAATAACTTATTTTTTCATTGTTCAAAATACTTATTTTTAACAATTTTATATATTCAAATTATTATAAAACGGTTAATAATATAATCATATTTACATTAACTATCTAAATATACTTCAATCGTTAATTACTCAATGTTATTACATAACCATGATCAGTTTACCACTGGACGATAATGAAGGTCATAGTTTGAGGTCAGAAGTTGAGACTGGTGGAAAAAAGAAGGAGGCCATAGTGCAATGTGCCCTGCAAGCCTGTCGTATCTTGGATATGTACGGAGAATTAAGAAAGGCTAAAATCGGTTAGATTAATATTAACTCCTCAGAATATTTATATATTAATAAATCAAATAATAATTTATCTTATAAATTATATAATCATAATAATCTATTAACGTAATACTAATATAATTTGCAATACATCATAAGAATATAAATAGCTGATTGTATCAATATTTTACGTTTTTATCAATATTTCATACAATATCTATTAAAGAACCATTTCAATGTATAAAAATGTTCAAATTTGTTGCTGAATTAATTCATTTAACTAGATATAACTCATAAAAACGATCACAAATATTTTTAATAGTTTATTATCCCAAAAAATATTATTAATTGTTAGTTTATACTAAATGTTATACATTGTAAAATTTGATTCAATTATTTATCATTGTATGTATAATTAAATTATATTTTTTTAAATAATAAATATAGAAATTAATGAAACATTTGGAAATGTTCATATACTGTTAAATAATTTCCATCTATTCACTAACAATATAATATGCTAAAACAAATCAATAGATAAAAAAATATATAGAGGATAATATATATAGTAGATAATTAAATATTCATGAAGAATTTCAACTATGCTCTCAAATAACTTCTTTGGTGTTCTCCGTAAAATAAATATTAAGACATGTATGAATTGTAATTTTATAGAATACATTTTTTACACAAAAAAAGCTTAAATCAACGCTATGTGAATATGTTGTATAAATGGTATATTAATTATAATAATTAGCATGAGATATATATTATATTTATCATATATTATAATTTTCAAGGATCCATTAAAATTCTACTAATTTATATGACAACAATTTAAATCTGTGTTAACTTAATTAATTATACTATATTAATATAATTAATACTTAAATAATAATTCTATTAATATAATATAATCTGCTATACATATATATTATTGTAGGAAATATTCTATTCTTGTAATAATGTATTTTATGAATTAAAAATATAATATAGTAGATGTATATATATATATATATTAAATATAAAATGGAATTTTATAATAAAATTATTATATACGATGATCATATTTTTGTTATATACATCATGAACAAATAACTTTATTTGCCACTGAACCATTAGCAGTCTAGGAACCTATTTCTACATAAGTACCTTCTGTATATATTTAAATAAACCTTGTTATTTTTACAATGTGCATAATAAATATAAATAATAAAAGTGCTTATCAAGTGTATTTTCTCTGAATAATTATTTTCATTCACATACTTCATTATAAATGTAACAGTGTGTTCAATTTAAGAGTGAATTTAATAATTTTTGTTTGTATGCAAAGATAATATATGTATTTATAAAATAAAGTAGCATTTATTCAAATATATGTATATAACTTTATATACATTCAATAAACAGTTGAATTTATGCAAAAAAATTGTAAATATTATTTAGTTAAGTTCAAGGAAGATAGAAAAATAGAAAAATACAATGTTAAAATCTGAACATGAGTGTTTATAAGTAGATGAAAAAATCTGTATAAATCTCTATGTCTACCATATTGACGACTGCGATCTCCCCTTTAGGCCCCGTTTGGAGAAAACCCATTCAATATAAATGAAAAGGAATTACTAACTTCGTAATAATTTCTAATACTCGTAGGAAATATTTAACGAAACTCCTCAGATGATTAATAATCAATGATGATGATAATCAATGATTAAATGTGTAATTAATATTAATTAGTAATATATTATTATTTATATTTATTCCTTATATTAATAATCATAATTTGTAATAATTATTTATTAATAATAATTATTTATTAATAAAACAGGTATGAGAAATAACAATTAAAGCTATTCCTATCTCTTAAAATGATGTTCATTATTTAATATTCAATTATTAAATATTAAGATTGAATTAAATTACTTCCTAAATCCCATTGTGCTATTATTGCAATAATAATAAATCAGTTATAATGATATGGTATTTTTGCAGCTATAAATAATAATTTAATGAACTAAATCTATATTCAATAATAATTTGAAATCTTTTATTTTTGATTGAACCAATTTATTACCTTAAAACTTAAATATGATACTATATTATTATCATTTATCAATCAATATTTATTAGCACTAATATAGTGAATATTTTCAAAGTAGGTTAAATTATTATAATAACACAACTAAATTATTGTTATGATTTTATGAATATACATAAATGTAGTTCATATATAATTAAATGTGAACATTATCTATATTAATTAATTAATCTAAAATTATAAACAACTAATTATAGAAAGTCGCTCTCGTAGAAGGCAACAGAAATTAGCGGATGATGACGACGACGATGATTTCTTTGACAGAACTGGAATGGTCGAGATTCGCCGTAATAGGAGAATTCAAATGTTTAAACATAAAGATACCAAAGAAAAGGCTCTTTCTCATAATGATTTGGTTTCAATGTGAATAGATATTATTTTTATATAATTATAATATTCAAATTTAATTTAAAGAGATATAATTAATAGTCAAAATGTATTACTTAAATAAATATGAATTATAATAATTTATCGTATTAATAATATATTATTCTAGAATCTTATTAATATATTTAATATATTTAATTATCATATAATTTTATACATATTTTACCTCCTAATTTATAGAAATTAGCCTTGTCCAAATGTAATTTAGAAATTGATGATATTACTGAAATATTAGAGAAATCTAAGAAAGGTTTGTTTTATCACTGCAATGTACTAAATTTGTCATGCAAACTTTAGTTTAATATCAACCATACAGTTAAGAGGTCATATTTTAATCCAATACATTTTAAGAGATCTAATCTTTTGTGAAGTAGTTATAGAGATTAAATCATTATTAGATTATAGATGTTATTTTAGAAAATAAATATATTAAATGCGAATATTAATATATTAAACGAATTAATTCATTATTATTTTTAAAAAGAAGTTGTTTAATTGCCTTAATTATAATTAATAACAATAATCGATATTCGAAGATATAAGCGGGTTGAACGACGAGGGTCTCGATGCTCTGGACGCCTTCATGTTACGCATGAAGAGCGGCATCGGACTCGACACGGCGACGAAACAACGTCACAAACGTCGTCTACTCGAGTTACGTGGCGACGTCGTTAGACTTTGCCGACTCGTCGAAATTTCACGACCGCTGGACCTCGACGTAGTTTCTACGAAAGCTCGCGCCGCAGTTGGGAAATCGGAGGGCGTTGCGGAAACGCTTTCGGTTATCCCGGAGCAGGTCGCTCTCGGCGACGCAGAAGTACCCTCCGAGCTAGTAGTCGAACCGACGAATCCGAGTAAGAGTAACGTTCGCGAACTCGAGATCGATTCGAATACGGAAAGTAAAGAATCCGGAGCTTCCAAATCAGCGGAGAGTACAATTCTACCGACAACTGACTACAAGACTTCCAGCAACCTCGCGTCTCCTAAAGGAAGTAGCGTCGTCGACAATATGCCGTCGATGTCGTCCAGTGAACATGCCGCCGATACAAGAACTGATGAAGCAGACGTTTCCGTAGATTCTTTAACTGAACCAGTAAAGTTGGTTACAAGTGCAACGTCTGATAGGTCGGATTCAAAAGCTGCCCCCGAGGACTCGGAGTTTACAATTAACTCCGATGCGAAATTACCGTCCGTTGACCAGGACGTAGATGTCAGTTGTCCAGACACAACACCTCTAGTGCAAAGTAACAGCGATACAGTTGAATTAGTAAGGTTTTGGCAATCTAGATGTATTACTTTGATTAAAATCAACCAAAAATATACGTTGCTGTATTTCATTATATATTCCGATGTCTATATTAATCTTATTTCTTATTCAGTAAACTGCCCAAGAAAATAAGGAAAAGAATTCGTAAATCCAAGGTAAGTATTTCCGTAAAATATTTAATCGTACTAATAGTGGTAATATCTAAATGTATACACAATAATTGCATTCATTATAATTAACTTGATCATTTTCTCTTATTAGGAAAACCAACATAAGAAACAATGTCTATCTAATGATTACGAAGAAGATGAAAAACATGCTACATGGATGCCCCCTCAAGGTAAATAGAATTAGTAATAGTCAAATTTATCCATTCAATTTTTAATCCTGTTTAAAAATATATTTCAATATACATTGCAGGGCAAAAAGGAGATGGGCGAACTTCTTTAAATGACAAATACGGATATTAAAAATAAATAATTTATTATTAGATAAATTTTTATGTGCAGTAATCATAGAGTGAGCATTTTACAACACGGAAATTGAGAATCAAACATTCTGATATTATATAATCTCTATAAATGAAATAAAAATTATAATAAATATAAAAACTAATGACTTTAATTATGTTATTATATCATAACATATTATTAAATTTAATATATTTTGAGTTAAAATATATACTATAATATAATAAATTAAAATATATAATTCTAAAAATACACAATTTAAATACAAATTAAAGAGACAATATTGATAAATATCGATAACCTCTTTATAATAAAATCAATTAAAAAATATACATTCTGTTGAGATTAATTCATCACAGTCTTTTCACCTACACTAGGGATATTCCTTTGAGTCAATGTTGCATTATTTCCAATCCCATCCGTGTATGTTTTTGTTTGTAAAATTTCATTTCCTCCATTAATAAGGACATTACTATTGTTCACCAATTTTTGAGAATTCTGATGATGTCGTTTCACTCTTGCATAGGGTCCAATATCGGGATCGGTGACAAACTTGTACAACACCCAACACCAAGAGGTATGGTGAGGCAAGTCATCATAAAACTCACCAGCAATCTCTTTCACCTATCGGTACATTAATAATGTCATGGGTTACGCAGTCTAGATATAATGTTCTAGTTGACATCGAACATTGAATTATGAACTTGATAAACTTATTGAATTATTAATATTAACTAATAATTAATTGTACTAATCTATATAATAATTGATATATTATATAATATCAACTAATATGAATAATATAGTCTTAATGAATACTACATACCTTGGGTAAGTTACATCCTGGAATGGAAGGGAAGTCATGGTGTTCGTTATGATAACCCACATTAAATGTAATCATATTAAGTGGACCATAGTATGAATAGGTCTCAAATCCTTTAGTAAACACATAATGTTCCGAAATGAAATGACCTAAATAAAACACACAATATAAATATGATCAATTTATGATGATACTATTATGTATTCTAGAAAATATGAATGCTTTAATAATAACTCTAGAATAAGTCATGACAATTAGGCAGAGAAGATAAATATTAACCTGCCACTGGATGAATGCCCAATCCGAGGAAAGTTCCGATAGCCAAATAAAATAAAGACTTACCTCCCATTGTGCTGTAGATTAAAAAGTCGAAGATTGCCTAATAATTTATTATTGTAAGATTAAAACATCATGTTATCGAATATTATGCATAATTAGAATAATATAATATTATTTTATTCAAATTTAATATATAGGAAATTGAAAACACAATTAAAATTAATAAACATGTAATTAGCATGAAATGCATTTACAAATGTATTACAATAATTAAATGAAAACATTAATCACTAATAAAATATAATATAACTCCATAGATATTTGTTTAGAATAATAGTTTAATACTAGTTTCCCACTATTATTAGTTTAAATTTTTTTAGAATATTTATTTTGTTCTTATTCAGAATTACAATTAGATAAGTTTACAGAATTACAATTAGATAAGTTTACATTCTTTGTAGATTTTATATTTTTTTCAAATCAGGAATTTGAAAAAAATATATATATGTGTATATGTTTAAAATATAAGTCATTTCACATATTAAATTTGTTAGTATTTGGCATAGTAAGTAAAAATGTACATACTATTACCCAACACATATATATAGTATACATTATTTTTTAAATATTCTAATATGTATAGTAAATATTTTTTTAAATGTTTCTAAATATAGCAAAATTTTACTGTTATTAGAGATAATATTTACTAACAATTACGAGGAAGTTAGTAATTTCCAGTCTAGTGACTGGTTTAGGATTGATGAAAAGGGGTCGAAGTGCATAAAACATTGGCTGAAGGAACATCCAAAGTAATTTACGTGGAGCTGAAGTAAATAGACGTGCCTCGAATTTAGACGGAATATCCACATCTAAAATATCATCACCCTGTAGTAAATATAAGTCAATATACCATCAATGGGAATATAATCGATAAGTATCATTTTGTACATATCATTAGTAATGGATTCAATCAAATTTATGATAATTTTATAATGAAAAGTATAACTAAATATGCGATATAATATAATTATGATACATATGTTTTGTAAGTATTAATATTAATTCATTTTAATTGTGTACCTTTTTAATTATATTTAAATGATATTTAATATTTCTATTATAATAATATAATATCTATTATTATAATATATAATATTTCTATTATATTTATATTCCTGTAAAATTTGTTTAAATATAAACTAATTCTAAATTAAATAGAATCTTAGATTTAAATAACTAATTTAACATAATCATACAAAAATCAAATCTACTGGATTGGTTAATTTACAATTAATTTTATTTATTTGTTTTATATTTTAATTTGTTAAAACACTTATATCACTTGTCTAGGTTTTTAAATTAATCATATCAATTTAACAATAATCCTTAAGTAAATAGTTTCTGATTTATGTATCATAAATGATCAAATCTATGATTTATTTCTCATATTAATAGTAATATAAGTTGGATACAATATATTTTGTTATTGAAGTGGTTTGGGTAAACATACAAAGAATAATGATTAATAAAGTATTACATTAATTGAAGTCTTGACTATAGATAATAAAATAAGCAATGCATACTATAAAAATAATATATTGTATATCATAAAATATTTATACATTGGATATATTTTAGGATGTAATTGGTAGACTAAATTAGATTAGAGCAATATTGTATAAATTATAATTTAAAGAATGTGAATTTCTATTATCAGATGCATGAGTCATTGAATAAGGGTTTATGTAATATCTATGTAAAAATACATTTTTTTTCTATTAAATCTGTATAATTTCTATACATAAGATTACTCAGTAATCTACATTTTAATTCAGGAAAACTCCCTAAAAATATTAGAATTGTAATATGTAAATTAATCAATATTTAAATAGTTATAAAAATGTGTAAATATATTTATAATTACATATATGTAATCATATATACAAATTTATTTACATTGTAATGTATTATATTTTTAGTACCCAATCACCTTTGAGATACAAATATTTAAATAATGGAATACACATTTTATTTAATTCTATTAATTTTTTTATATTACTTTGTAAGATAAATTATTTTAAAAACAATTAGATAGCTGTAATCATTTATATTACCCCAACATACAGAATGATGTAATAGGTTAATAAAATCATTGCATTTCATTGGAATATCATAATTTGTTTTACATAATTTATTTTATATAATTTTGTATTTATTTTCTTAGAAACAAACATATAATTTCATGTTTTACATTGCATACAATTACATCAATTTTTTGCTGGGTTAGTAAAAACATAATTATACAATACAAGTAAAATTACAATTAAAGTTGAATTACTTTAATTTAATTTAATTTAATTTAATTCTTCAATCAAAGTAATTTAATTCTTGCAAAGAACATAAAAAATAATCAAGCTGGCTTAATTTTTTTATATTGGAATTATATATATAATAATTTTGAATTTATTTATATTCTAAATATTTTATATAATAGTGAACTTTACTGTGATCTCTACATGGTACCAATATATTTATTATTATCAATCAAGCTCAATAATTTGATTTGTAGTATGCTATGTTTATTTTCATTCAAAATTCCCAATAATTTATAATATTTAATTTGGTTTAATTGTACCGTATACTATATTGTATATATTAATATTACCATTGGGTGGCATATTTATTTAAATACTATTAATGATTTGCATTAATCACTAGAACACGGTAATTCGTCACAAGTTTCTATGGTTACCTGATATCGATGGTGCTCCAAGTGGTACTTCTTGAAGAACGTAAAGTAAGGAACAGCCATGACAACGTTGCCCAGCATGCCCAGGGCCCGGTTCAACTGCGGTTTGCAGGCTCCGAAGGCGACGCCGTGCGATATCTCGTGAATGGCCAGGGTCATCGAGTGGTTCACTACGCCTCCGAAACAATAGGCTACCGCCAGGATGGTGAGATAGCAGCAGTTGCGTAATAGGTAGGCGGCGGTGATCTGCATGGCAATCATCGCTAGCACCGCGTACTTCAGGCTATGATCAACAGTCATCAATTCCTTTATTTCAGGGTGTTTTGCTATAAAGGAGAATGTTGGTATAACAAAAGCATGTATATATATATATTCTATCCTACACACTATATAAATCAGTAAAATAAACTGCAATTGAATACTGTTAAACAACGTTACATATATTTACATATATTTACCGCATGTGAGTATGTTTTGTGTATGAAAAATCAATAGTATTAGTTCTGTAGGATATTAATAATATATAAGATAATGAGTGCAACATAATTAACAATTGAATAATCATTTTTGCTAGTGAAAGTAATTATTGTTAAAATGGATCATTCTGGGATATACATTATAATGTAGATCTGTAGAAGAATAGCATATTATATATAAACTGATACGAAAAGTATCCTTATGTGCTAATATTTGCAAATACAATGTAAATTAACAATACAGAACATATAAAATGTTATTTATAACGGCAATATTAAACAATGGTAATATAAAGAGATTTTACACTTCAATTTATAATGATGGTCAATGAATAATTACAATCTTATTATATATATAAATATATATGTACGTGTATATGTATTTGTACGACGTACACACTGTACGTGTGTGTACGTCGTACACTCTACGTGTGTATATGTCATTCTTTATAATAGATAATATATACTATAAACTATCATATTAGTGTACATTATATATATGTAAATATATTATTCCGAATTAATGAAGAGATACATTTATAATAAGTTGTCTAAACAATAAAGCTAGTAGAATAAATTGTTTGTTAGGGTTTACATAAACTACACCGTTATAATGGAGTTCTAGTAACATAGTTTTATTGTAGTCTTATGTTGGTATGCGACAATAACTAATTAAAAGCGTAATAACTATATATACCATATAGTCTATATCATGTAGTTTGTGCAGTGCACAATGTCAAATAAACAATGAAAAGATTGGCGTCAGTTATGCTATTGAACACAGTCCCCATGGTGACATACTTATCATTATGTTTATTAACTAAAGTTATCTGTTGATTAGATCTACAGATGCCTATTTGTATGTATACAGAATGTGTACCTTTTTCTTGTCAGACTGAACAGGATCTACCAGATCTAGTGATTTAATTGATGCATAACGCAAATGTACCGAGTACAATGTAACGGGTACAATGTAACGGGTACAATGTAACGGGTACAATGTACCGGGTACAATGTACCGGGTACAATGTAACGGGTGCAATGTAGCGGGTACAATGTACCGGGTACAATGTACCGGGTACAATGTAGCGGGTACAATGTACCGGGTACAATGTAACGGGTACAATGTACCGGGTACAATGTACCGGGTACAATGTAACGGGTGCAATGTAGCGGGTACAATGTACCGGGTACAATGTAACGGGTACAATGTAACGGGTACAATGTACCGGGTACAATGTACCGGGTACAATGTAGCGGGTACAATGTACCGGGTACAGTGTAAATGTGACTAGTTGGCTATTGGGGCTTTATTGTTATCGTACAAAGCTACAAAAACCTTGGAAAATGCCAACATCATATTTACAAGAGTAATCAGTATTAGCTGCAGTAATATATTCATATATATATATATATAGATATATATATATAGATATATATATATATATATATATATATATATATATATATATATATAGATATATATATATATATATATATATATATATATATATATGTGCATATATATTCGTATATTGCTATATAGGTCAAATAATGGTTAAGCTGGTTAGAAGTTCTATTGTCTGGACTGAATATAATAGCTACATTTTCAATAACAAATTTCGCAGCAACACTATTGTATTGTGATGTAATATGTTGGTCACTGAGAGCATAGTACATGTGATATTAGTTATATGTCTATATGCAAACATATATATATGTATATATATATATTTATATATATATATAAACATATATATATATATATATATATATAAATATATAAATATATATATATATAATAAGAATCCTAATAGGGAGAAAATTAAGTTTATTTTAATATATTAGTTATCAACATAACACAACATAATATTATATAGTGTACACTAGTACGTAAACCAGTTGCTAATGGTGGATGGGAACTGCCGATAAAACCGGATGTAGACCATTGCAGATTGTATCTATCGTGCAATCAAGGTGGTAATACGATAGTATCTAAGGGCAGTTTAAATGGCGGGCGTCGCTGACAACGAAAGACGATCAAAGTGCCGACGTGTTGCAGGAGTGGTCGGCGATTCGAGGTGATGGTAACCAGATTGCGTAACCAGATTACGTAACCAAGGCGAGCAATTCTATATATAGAGCGTACGGGCGAACGCATCGATTACACGGCAATCGATACACGATAACCCGAGCCGTTCTCGTGATTCTATACATCCACCAAGACATAACCGTCTCCCATTGCGGTATACGGAGGTTATACGTTAGGGTTACGTGGTCTGTAGGGGGTATAGAAACTTGAAAGGAGGACATCACGCGATACTAATAAAAACACGTAACACGTACGCTATGTATGCAGTATTCATACGGATAATGTGGGTCTATACTAATATGCTCCCTACACGTACACCGTACGACGTACAGTGTACGTGTAGAGAGCATACGTACACCGTACGTAGTACGTAGGGTCGCAATGGTGGGCCGCAATGGAAACATAACTAAAGGAAGGTATTCAGTGAGGCTTGTAGAGTACATGGGATTACGCGCAACGTTCAGAGAGTATTCACTAATTATTATGAAGAACTTCCGGTCAATAGACTCGAATGTAATAATAAACAATGAGCTTTACAGGGCAAATGATGTTGTTGGTCGATTAAATTAGTGTGACATGAGGTGACGATAATGAGAGGTATTGTTATGTAATATTTTACATGCTTACATTAACTGACCCAATCGATATTCATAATGTAGAGTACTTTTTATGAATTTATATATATATATATATGTATATATATATATGTATATGTATATATATATATATATATATAATTACAATTCTACACACATTAATGATACATTAAGTGTAGCTGATGCAGTCATTAGGTATTTAAATATAGTACTTGAGAAATTAGAATATCGAAGTTTTTTATTCTACGTATAGATAATAAATTAATTATTATCTCTTAATAAATTCATTATTTATCTATTTCATATATTATTTATATAATAATTATAATTATACATATGGTATATATATATTAATATATATATATATATATATATATATATATATATATATATATATATAATTTATATCATTAGATAAACAACATATTATTATAAGCATATATATTGTTTAGAAATATATATGCTAATTAATACATTATAACAGAACATTATTTTTAGAATAATTAATAATGTGTTTTTATTTCATCAGAAATTCTAGATTTAAATTAAAAACATTTTATAAATTACATCCATATAACATAATAATATCATAGATGTGAAATTATGTAATGTTATAACAATGGAACTGACCACGTAATAGCATTTAGCATCTGACACGTCACGCAGATTGC
>OZ038314.1:13404682-13504682 GCA_964035775.1 Osedax frankpressi
ATTTAGCATCTGACACATCACGCAGATTGCCAGCTACAAATAATGACATATAGCTTCGTGAGAAGGTTGCACATTACATTACACATATTTAATATTAATGCAAATATGAATACGGAGTCTGTATAAATCACATAAAATGGATACCTACATAATGCGATAGTGAGTGTAATTACATAAACAGATATCGGACATAGAGGAAAGTAACGCTATTAGAATTAGATAATAAAGTAGTGTTAGTCATTAATTAGCATGTTATTGTATACGAGCATACGAATTTAGATGATAACCTAGCAATTATCGCTGGGTCATTATAAATTGGACAGACAGATGCATGTCCTGTAATTAGGGCACAGTGCAATGCATGGTTATGATATAATATTACTCGTGAGCATATGATATATAGCGTATATTATCTTATTCAATACAACTCCATATGTCATATATATTAATATAAATGTATACATGCAAATTGATGTTTGCCTGGTTATGATAAAATTTTGTAATATTTATATAGTTGTTGTATATTTATAAGTAAATATCTTTTATATTATTAATATTAATATATATATATATATATATATATATATATATATATATATATTATTTTAAGATCTTAACAATAGTCCACTTCGGATATAACTTCATACTTTACATACATTTGATTTCACCGCTATACGACCACATGCTGACGTAATAAGCAAAGATATTTCACAGCATATCACAGTCAGTAAGCTATTGTAAATGGTCATTGGTCAGAAACAATGCCAGGGTTGGTAAAGGACTATCTACAGAAGCCATCGTGATCACTAATCCGTTATCCGGTGTAAACATAATGAGAAATTGTAGAGGGCAATACAGAAGCGTAGAGTATAGAGTATACAGACTATGAGATATAGCCTATGAGATGCATCTATCATCTTTATAGCAATTCATATAATACATTCACAGTTATATACAGTTACACATAAACTGCCCTTCATACTACTTTAATGTTTATAACTATACAATGAGAATACAACATATATACAATATATACACGCAGTAATGCAGATGTATTACGTGGCTGAGACATCTATAAATAGAATTATTTATACTTTGTCTGAAGCCTATACGAGGTCTAAATTTGACCCAGATGTATATAGAATAACTATATACTATATAACTATACTATATAGTATATACTATATAGTTAGTAAATCTATAGTAATCATTATACTACTTTGGACATATCTTTCTCATTATGTTCTATTCAAAATATCTATTATGTTCTATAACAACTCTATTGTATCACTTATAGTTTGTAGAATATAAATAGTATGTGTTGTATGTTAGTACATAAGCCAATATACGAATTATGAATGTATTATTATGTAATATATAGATCAATATTTCTGTGAATAGATGTTCAGTCAATTATACTAATTATACTAGATGCTCTGTCAGTTTCACCAGATATTATATACATATACCGTAATAAAATACCGGATACTATATTGTAGTCGTATAAGTATTTTATAATATATACACATTTAATATTGGGTAATACTAATGATGTTACAAATATATATACTATAGTAATATATATACATATATATATATATATATATATATATATATATATATATATATATATATATATATGAAACTAATGCAATGCATTCAATTAAGTCAATGGAACACTAAATAAATAATAGCTTACCTAACATTACCCACATACACTGGTTTACTGACCAGCTTAATTACTTTAATGACCTATACTATTGAAAAGGCTGTACGTCGTACAGTGTACGTCGTACACAGATTAACATTAAGTAATGACATTACTAATTAGCTCTATGTTAATGTTCCACCTTTTAATAAGAAACTATTTCGATGTCATTTCGATGTACCAGCAAATGGAATAACATACTACCTAAAATAATAGTATGCACTAAAGGCTGTATATATACGTGTGTGCGGGTGTGTGTGTGCGGGTGTGTGTGTGCGTGTGTGTGTGCGTGCCACATAAGCGCATTGTGCGTGTGTTCACGAGTGTATATATGTGTATCAGTGTTTACGTGTGTATTAGTGTGTATACATGATATTATTAATTATATAATATTGATAATATATCATATTTGCGTTACCTAGATAACATATTATATAATCGTCTGTGCTTCCGGTGACCTCGTAAATGCGTCTTTATAAACTATAAATAAATGTAGAATGTTGTACACTGGGCGATAATTAAGAAGACGAATGTGATAATACATTGGAAATGGCACCTCGGATAACTGCAAGGTCATTACCGTTATGTTTTAGAATACAATGTAGCATTGTTGCAGGTAATCTAGATATCTATTTTTGTGGTCACGTGATCTGGTAACGATTCACTATAACTAAATCACAGTACTGTTTTACTAAACAAATAAACCATCTAAATGGTTCTTATAGTTTGTATAGTATGTGAGAGTATATTCTAATACGTTGAGGTTTAATATAAACATTAAATAAGAAATACGTTCTCTGTTATATCATTTTGTAAACGATGTAATATTTCTTGTTTTCCATTGATTGATAATTATGAATATTGAGGTAATTTATATGTGTAATACAATATGTATACAACTGTATCTTTTAAATAGATGTATACTTATATATATTAAAATTATAATTGACAACACTCGATATTACAGTGCTGTCCTTGACATTATTTTAAATAAATATGACACTAGTTTTTATATATAAAACCCACTATTAGCCAATTGTATATACACACATGATGTTTTACAGCGGGTATTATATATTATATATATATTATATATATATATATATATGTATATATATATATATATATATATATATATATTTATATATATATACAACTAATACAACTAATGCATATTACTGTTACAGTTTACCAACGGAACATGTACAATGTACAGTGTACACTGTACACTGTACATATCGAATAACATACTAGTGGATGCTGGCTGTATAATATATGACTAATATTTATATAAGCTAGTTTATAAATCCACTTTATTTGTGTTTATGTTACAGCTTGGCTAGATTAACATACACGGCCGTTATCATGTGTTTGTATGACATTCGTAGGATACACATTCATAGGATAATAAACATTATTCCACAAGGAAAGTAACACGTATTGCAGTATTTATAAAAACCAATTTTGTATCACTTATATTTTTATATATAGTTAACGCGTATTGCATAGATATATATATATATATATATATATATATATATATATATATAGTATAGATAACTATAATCAATATACAATATATAATATACTATATTCAATGTATATCTTATAAATGAAAACTAATTCAGTTGAAAAGGCACAAATGACACACAATTATTGTAATTTCAATATATTTAGCTTTAATAGCAAATAGTAATATTACATAAGACAGGATATTGCCTAATGATCACGTGTATTCCACTCGAGGGATGACGTAATAGCTTTTCATATCGCAGGATACCGACAAAGGTTAAATGATTACCCAATGCAAACAATAAGAAGAAGACTAGTAAGACTAATTCTTCAGATATGACGTAACAAAGTATAGTCAGTGTACCTGATTCTCCAGGAGCTTATTGCGTAATTTCTGAAGTTTTTAAATCGATAAGCTTACTTCTAATGTGCGTATGCGTGTGTGAGTTTATAATGTAAAAAAATCCCATGAATAAAATACAATATATACATTGTATATATATTGTATATTATACAATATACTAATTATATCGAATGTTAGTTATTTCGTATTTAAATCCATGGAAACGTGTATACCAGATGTTCATAACTAATAATATAGTATATACTAATATTATAGCCTATAGGCTCCATCTATCATATATTATATCATAATCTTCCTCCTCACATGTTTATGTTGTTTAGCATTGTACTTTGATTTATAGATCAATATATATATATATATATATATATATATATATATATATATATATATATATATATATATATATATATATATATATATATATATATATTTGATATATATATTTGATATAATGATAACGCATCATATATAATATTCACTACCAATAAGTATTCAGGTTTGAATAAATGAAATGTAGATAATATAATTAATTATATTTGATCTAGAATATTGATATTTACTATTGATACTAATAACGGTTTGTATAAGAAAAGATTAATACGTAATAGATACAATATGTTTTTATCAAATAAATACATAAAACATTCAATATTATTTCCTTTATATATCTTATAAACAATAACATCAAAGAATAGTATTGTTTTAACTTTTTCAGGGAACGTTAATCTATTAATTAATTATTTCTAGACGATTGGTAATTGCAAAAAGTAACACTGGATAAGAGATATTAGTAAGTTCATTATTAAGTTCATTTTGTCCAGGGTATTCATGTCTTAATAATTCACAGAATAATAACGAAGTATCTATTTCGTACTTTATTTGAAATCTTAATTTTCTTCGAAATCAATAACTAATTGTCTAACTGATATGTGTATTAAAATGTTGTAATACATATCGTATTATATATATATATATATACTGTTTATCATATATATATATACTGTTTATATATATACTATCATTGAGAGATATATATAATTATTCTATAAATTCTAGATTAATTCAATTCTTCGTAAGTTATTTCTAATCACAACATACATTTCTGACTATATGATCACTTTGACTTACAAAATATCTGCATTTGTAAGCATGGAGCTTTGTATTTGGTTGGTAAAACAGATGTAAATGTATGTTAGTGAAACAAAATACGTAATATATACATATTCTACAGTAGATATGAGACATTTACATATTATTATATGTGTACGTATGTGGAAAGGAAATCGGGAGGGAATGCTACATAATACATGACATATATTCATGGCGATCTTATTAAGACCACCGGACATCGTATAATGCATGTCGTACATGGGTCTGTCCGCTGGACCTCTAACCCGACTATACTAATCCGAAACTTACATATATATATATATATATATATATATCGAGGATCTATAGCGAGGGTATATAGTGAGGGTCTATGGCGACGTTCTCTATGGGGTCTATAGTGAGGGTCTATAGTGAGGTTCTATATGGGGTCTATAGTGAGGGTATATGGCGAGCTTCTCTATGGGGTCTATAGTGAGGGTCTATGGTGAGGGTCTATGGTGAGGTTCTATATGGGGTCTATAGTGAGGGTCTATGGTGAGGGTCTATGGTGAGGTTCTATATGGGGTCTATAGTGAGGGTCTATGGCGAGGTTCTCTATGGGGTCTATAGTGAGGGTCTATGGTAGGGGTCTATGGTGAGGGTCTATGGTGAGGTTCTATATGGGGTCTATAGTGAGGGTCTATGGTGAGGTTCTATATGGGGTCTATAGTGATGGTCTATGGCGAGGTTCTCTATAGGGTCTATAGTGAGGGTCTATGGCGAGGTTCTCTATGGGGTCTATAGTGAGGTTCTATATGGGGGTCTATAGTGAGGGTCTATGGTTAGGTTCTCTATGGGGTCTATAGTGAGTGTATATAATGAGGGTCTATAGTGAGGGTCTATAGTGAGGGTCTATAGTGAGGGTCTATAGTGAGGGTCTATAGTGAGGGTCTATAGTGAGGGTCTATATGGGGTCTATAGTGAGGGTCTATGGTGAGGTTCTCTATGGGGTCTATAGTGAGGGTCTATGGCGAGGTTCTCTATGGGGTCT
Organism: Osedax frankpressi; assembly: GCA_964035775.1. Taxonomy (NCBI): domain Eukaryota; kingdom Metazoa; phylum Annelida; class Polychaeta; order Sabellida; family Siboglinidae; genus Osedax; species Osedax frankpressi. The sequence continues at coordinate 13,410,407 of OZ038314.1, forward strand.
ATGGCGAGGGTCTATAGTGAGGGTCTATAGTGAGGGTCTATATTGAGGGTCTATAGTGAGGGTCTATAGTGAGGGTCTATAGTGAGGGTCTATAATGAGGGTCTATCTATTGCACGCCGATATACAGTGAAACAATAAGTGATTAATAATGCAAAACATCTATAAAACAATGCAATGGATACGTTTGTATGCGGGTGTGAGACATGTATATAGTGTGATAAAGTGGTGTTGGTACTCACTCGTACACACCTATAAGTTTAAATACGTGTGTGAGATATTCCTGCGACAGTCAGCAATGTATATCCATGAACATAGTTTATAATTTATACATTATATATTTAACGAAATAGAATGACATTATATAATGTACAATGGTAGACAATAATTATTACTTTTCTTAATTTACTTGTTAGCGGAACATTGGATTTTTATCAAATATGCACATCTGTGGTTATCCAGGTGTTAAGTAGTGTGTCCTTTGCATACACAAACATGTGCGTATGCATATATGTATAGAATGAGTGTATGCGTATACATGCTGTAATACTAATAAAGATACATTAAAATGTTCCGATATTGTCAATAGTAAATTATATAATTTACTACATTCGAGTATCCGGTATCATCTTTTACTATCAAATAGTGGTGAACATGAAATTGAGTTATTACTTTCAAATTCAATGTTGAGCAGACTTAATTTCATTTAAAAACTATTACAAAATCAAATAGTGATTTTTAAATTTAGGTTTATTTTAGATCGGAATTTTATGAATAGTTTAATATTTACTTTATTTAATTAATTCAATCGTTTATTATTTATTAATAATTTATTAATAATAGATATAATATTTGTATAATTAAAGAGACTGATACATTATTTACACTAATTGTATTGATACAGAAATGTATCGACGATAAGGCTGTATTTACACTGGAAATCTATTTACACTCAGAATAATGTATTGACACTGAAAATGTATTGAAATTAAAATGGGGTTCACTCCGAGATACAAGTAAATTAAGTAATCGATAAGCATATTTAATAAATACGCTTATTTTATAGATGCTATCACGATTGCACTAATAAAACTTCGACCACGATATTAAATTATACATACCTGCTACTCTTACTTAGGTTTATTGTTGTATTATTAATTATTATTACTATAGAATATGAATATACGTATTCCACTTGTGTATATTTAAAATTAATCATACAAAGTATTATTTTCTTAAAAGTGAATTACTCATATTCACTGATAAAGTTTCTCAAATACTTAAAATTCCAGTAACTCTTATCTATTAAGTAAATAATGACACTGATATCTATATGTATACATAACTATAATAGACTACCGCAATAGAGTACCATAGGAGAGTAAGTAGGTGAGTACCATAGGAGAGTAAGTAGGTGAGTACCATGGGAGAGTAAGTAGGTGAGTACCATGGGAGAGTAAGTAGGTGAGTACCATGGGAGAGTAAGTAGGTGAGTACCATGGGAGAGTAAGTAGATGAGTACCATAGGAGAGTACCATAGGAGAGTACCATAGGAGAGTACCATAGGAGAGTACCATAGGAGAGTACCATAGGAGAGTACCATAGGAGAGTACCATAGGAGAGTACCATAGGAGAGTACCATAGGAGAGTACCATAGGAGAGTACCATAGGAGAGTACCATAGGAGAGTACCATAGGAGAGTACCATAGGAGAGTACCATAGGAGAGTACCATAGGAGAGTACCATAGGAGAGTACCATAGGAGAGTACCATAGGAGAGTACCATAGGAGAGTACCATAGGAGAGTACCATAGGAGAGTACCATAGGAGAGTACCATAGGAGAGTACCATAGGAGAGTACCATAGGAGAGTACCATAGGAGAGTACCATAGGAGAGTACCATAGGAGAGTACCATAGGAGAGTACCATAGGAGAGTACCATAGGAGAGTACCATAGGAGAGTACCATAGGAGAGTACCATAGGAGAGTACCATAGGAGAGTACCATAGGAGAGTACCATAGGAGAGTACCATAGGAGAGTACCATAGGAGAGTACCATAGGAGAGTACCATAGGAGAGTACCATAGGAGAGTACCATAGGAGAGTACCATAGGAGAGTACCATAGGAGAGTACCATAGGAGAGTACCATAGGAGAGTACCATAGGAGAGTACCATAGGAGAGTACCATAGGAGAGTACCATAGGAGAGTACCATAGGAGAGTACCATAGGAGAGTACCATAGGAGAGTACCATAGGAGAGTACCATAGGAGAGTACCATAGGAGAGTACCATAGGAGAGTACCATAGGAGAGTACCATAGGAGAGTACCATAGGAGAGTACCATAGGAGAGTACCATAGGAGAGTACCATAGGAGAGTACCATAGGAGAGTACCATAGGAGAGTACCATAGGAGAGTACCATAGGAGAGTACCATAGGAGAGTACCATAGGAGAGTACCATAGGAGAGTACCATAGGAGAGTACCATAGGAGAGTACCATAGGAGAGTACCATAGGAGAGTACCATAGGAGAGTACCATAGGAGAGTACCATAGGAGAGTACCATAGGAGAGTACCATAGGAGAGTACCATAGGAGAGTACCATAGGAGAGTACCATAGGAGAGTACCATAGGAGAGTACCATAGGAGAGTACCATAGGAGAGTACCATAGGAGAGTACCATAGGAGAGTACCATAGGAGAGTACCATAGGAGAGGGAGATGGCGAGGGAGAGGGATGTTGGTAGGATAAGCAATACATCCATTACTTTGGTAACAATTGCCACCAACGTAAATGTTACCCCCACGAGACTCCATGTGATACTACCAGTCGTATATCACCACACTCGACAAGATAGATGCATTCGAAGGGTTAGATTCCCTCTACAGGAGTAAAATGTACTTATTACATTTACAGAAACCCAAACATTTACATATCGATTCTCCCATCACATATAACTCTTTATATGTTACTATCTAGAATATGGAGTTATATATATATATATATATATAGATATATCTATAATGAGCAAGTCGTAGAATTGGGCTATTGTGCAAATTCGGAAAGGGATGCCTACGAAAAGCTTTCCGTCTGATGGATTCCAATTAGAATCACGAGATTAGTATGTCGATCATATTTCTGGACACACCCATAGCACGTGTATCGCGTGCTCCTAAATTAAAGAGTTAAATAGACAATAATATCATATAATAGAGATTCGGTATACTACAAATAGATACTCAAAATAGAAAGTATGCCAAGATTTATTTGTTGGATAGAAAACGTTTTGTAACTACGAATAAATTTGGATATTTGCAAAATAATATAAATATGTGAATATGTGAATATATTTAATAGTGAATATCTATTAATTACATTCTTGTAATGTACTGTCAGATGTGTGTATATACTACATATAAAGTAGCTTTGTTTTAAATACATATATTATAGTATAAGTAGAATGTGGCACACAGGAAAATTGTTAACAGGACTCTAGTATTGAAGTGTTTCGTATATAAATAGATCACAGCTTGATATAGGTTCGAGATATTTCCTTAATCTAATTAGAATCCAACGATGTATATAAAACAACTATATATATATATATATATATATGGTTATAGGTGATGGTGTTAAAAAAATTAAATGTCCTTGGATTAAATTAACATATCGTATATATATAACGAGTTGTACATTGAAATACCTCTATAGTATAATTTGCATCATATATATCTATATAGTATTATACATTCGCATTTTACAGCTTATACAGATGTATACAGAAGTCGCTATTTAAATATTTTTAAAAAGGATATTTACATTTAATTAATTGTGATTATTATGTAGGCGTGTCAAATTCACAAGATTATGTAACTCGGATGTTTAGCCAATAGTAATAACTTGTAAACAATGCGGCATAACTTACTTTAGAATCTATTACGTTAAACTACTACACACCCAGAAACACAGTGATGATATCAACTATTTGTTTGCAAAAATAAATTATTATATTACATATATTTAGTGCAAAATATCATTTGCCTAGCCAGTAATATAAATCATTTACTTTTATTGTGTGCTAACCGTATATATATTTATACTTATACTAAATTAATATTCTATATATAGTAGTTTTTGATTAACCCTTGAAACAATATATTATAAATATACGTGTAAAATTAAATTGTTAATGTAAAGATGCTATATACAATATGATATTCCTTGATATATAATTAACTATACCATATAAATATAACAGGTACTATAGTATCACCATTAAATACATATACACTATATAGTATAAAGGTTTCGATCGTATTATGTTCACTATATTCATATATGCATTATAAATAGTGCAAATAAAGGTGTTAAGTTTAATATATGTATTAGCAATAAATATATTTTAACTTTTATTATATACAATTTAAACGATGGCCTGGATGGTAGTTTGGGTAAATATATAATAAATCTATAAATGATTATATAAAAAGAGAATTATAATGTATAAAGATTGAAATTTAACATATTGTGTAATGTAATATTTTCTCTATATAATAACTCCTATATATAATCCTATATATAATAATTTTTTAAATTATATACTAAAACATAAAATAAATTATATTTAAAAAACTATTGTTCAGATTATTAAATAGAATGTATCAATGTAATATGCGGGTATTATCAGTTTCCCTAAATAATATATCCGTGTGTTCATAAAATATATTACATAATGAGTTGTATATTTTGTTTTCAAAATATCTATAAAACTATATGGTAAACAACCTTATATAATAGTTTTATAAAATATTAGCATTGGTTAAAAAAATATTAGTTAAAATAAAAGAAAGTATGCTTTGCCAACACTTTAATTATCTAGATTGTTTGTTGGTTAGTATCTATAGGGTATAATCAATATATCTTTCTAGGCAACCAATCTAGGTCATTTCAATTTTTGCTTAGTAATGATAGTATTTTATAAAACTATTACATAACTACGTTTAAAAGTTAATTTATATATAGTTATTACCCAGGAGTAAGTTATATTATTATATTTTTATATAAAATATTAGATATTATATCTATTATTAAAGTATATCAAGATAGTAACTTATCAATTAAACAAGTTATACAATGTGAGTCTTACAATGAAATATTCTTACAACATATTAAACATCATAAGCATAGTTAGCGTTACTGTATATATATATATAAAAATTTTAATGTATAAATTATATTATATATACCAAGTATCTTATCTCTCCGTGAACGATGTGGTTCTTCTGTATATGACCAATCATAATCAGTTCTGGAATTGTTTGCTCCCATTTATTAATACAAATTAAACTTGACTATCAACGTCTATAAATTAGCATCAATTAATTTACAATATTCAGAAATGCATGCAGTATAAATTTCGATACATGTATCGCCACCTATATTATTAATTTTGTCAAAATAAATGTTAGTGAATATGTTTAAAAAATTGATTATTTCCTTTAAATCATCCTATGTATAATTATAATAATATACTATGTTATAATATAATATTCAGTAATGAATTATTAACTATATCGAATATTATAAAATTGTCCAATCATATTCAAGCATAATGAATATTCATATTTGTAAACATACAATAATAACATTAAAAATGGCGTCTGTGGTAGGTTCTGAAGTAGAAATTAATAATATCTCACATTTAGAAATTCAAGAAATAGAAATAGAAGAAATACCAGTGGAATTATCAACAGAAACGGTCGTTTCATCCGATAATGTTGAAGATATGGAGAACATATTAACTTTGCAATCGTTTCAAAATAACAGCATGCTTATTCAAAATCCAGAAGAAATAATTGATCCGATGGACCACAACCTAGTATTTGTAGATTCAATTCAACACAATGCCAATGGCATAGAAGTTATGTCTGAGGGTATTCGAAGAAAGACAAAACGAAATAATCGTAATAACAGAGTTAAACCATACGAAATCCAGAATGAAGCTTCGATGGATGTTCCAATTGATGACTATCTTACTCTTGGTAATAATGTTCGAAAATGGGAACAGAAACAAGTACAGATCAAAACTTTGGAGGGTGAATTTTCTGTAACAATGTGGGCTTCTGGTGAGTCTTTTTATATATTTATATTGAATTAAATTAAATTCAATAACTAATATTTTTTTAAAAAACCATAATATTCTAAAAATTTGTATCTTGTCGAGTATTTTTTCAGTAAAATCGAACATTCCTAATAACAAGGTCACATGACATGCGCAGATTTGGATACGCGTCATTATAATTTATCCATTCCATATGAATTATTTGCAGTCCTACTCTACAAATTCTTTAATTTTAATATAACATAAAAATAAGCAAATTAATATTATTGATGCAGCCATATTTATTTATTTGTAGTTTTATAGAAATGGCTGATAATGGTGGTCAAAATGGTGGCCTAGTTATCCTTATTCGTCAAAGATAATAAGTCAATTAATTGTAATTCATTATAATATATCTAATTTAACTATATGAAAATATGTTTATGGTATGTATTAAATATAATTATAAATAGTATTATTAGTTAAGTATATATCTACTGAGTTGTTAATATATTATATAATATATACAAACTTTACAATATATTATCACAAATAACAAATTTGAATATTTAAAATTTCATTACAAATATTAATTATTATTATTTAATTATATTATACATATATTTACATAAACCATAATAAATAAATATTTAAGAATTCGTTTTTAAGTTTCATAAGATTAAACGAGATTCTAAAATTGTTAATTTTATATTTCATAGTATTAAAATATTAAATAATTTTTTAATATTAAACAAATATTATATTTATTCAATTTTGTAGTTTCAATAATATAATATTTAATAATATTCCTATTTATATATTATAATTCAATAAATTGTTAAATAGTATACATATATAAAAAATATATGCCAGTTTAGAAATTACTTAATATTTATTTTATTTTACATATCTATAAGGATTATAAATTTAATTGTAAGATATATGTAGATATGTGTTTATAATATCTAACTTATATGCAACCATGTCCATTACAATAAAAATATTGGTCACATCAATACTTGGAGCAAATTGATTAAATATGTGTAATTTAGCCATTTTCAGATTATCAATAATATTTAAATTTAATATTTATTTATATTTTATTATAACCTGTAAAAACTATTATTCCTATGATTAAAGAATAACTACTAATAAACGAAATATAATTTCACCAACAATATTATTTATTTAAATTAGTTTATATAATTCTTTTAACTATTTATACAATAATTAAATTTATTGTTACTATACATTTGTCAAGTTTGAATATATAAAATATTAATACTATTTTCATATTGTTTTTTATTTTAAATATGAATTTTAAAAATATAAAAATAAATATTTTTTTTTATTTACTATTATATTTATTATTATATACTAATTGTGTTATTATAATCCAAGCCTTGTCACTCTCTATGTTTTCTATAGTATATGAGTTTGACCTAAATTATGGACAAATAATATAAACAACAGCTTGGATGATTTTCTATTTAGATTAAATTTACAATTATTTGGATAACCTATGAAAGTAACAATTAAAGGTATGTATTATATCATACAACTTATTACATATTTAATAATATCATTATAATATTATATAGTTATTTAAATTCTTATATATATATTTAAAATTTCTTTAAATGAACTTCTAATGCCTAATTATCATTATATAAATACGCAGAGCATAAACTTATATACTATTTATATATTAATATACTTTGTATATATAAGGATACTTTATATAATATATATAATTGACCTAATAATGAAACTAAGATATTTAACTATTATTTATACATGTTTTATTATTAATAATTTTCGTAAAATAAATTGTCTTTTGATAACAAATGTTTAAATTGATAATTTAAAAATAAACAAATAATATAATCATTGGTATTATTACAATCACAACAGAAATTAAAATAAATATTATTTGAGTGTAACGATTGATTAATTAACAATATAATATTTACATACTTTTTTTCCATGTAATATATTTAAAACATGATAAACAGATTCTAATTATCTTATATATTCTGTACAATTTGAAGTCGGTATGTTATTGCATTATTCTTTTTTTAATTCATCGTATAAACCAATTTGCATCCAAATATTTTGCAATTTTTTCTTTAAATAATAGTAATAGGCAGTTTTTACATGGATATGTATGTAGTATATGTAACCCAATTTCCTCGGATAATGCAACCACTGCATTCTTAATCATATTTAATTTTCTTACATATTCTGTTAATAAAGATATTTCAGCATCTTTTTTTTCTAACATTAATTCATATGAATCTCTTGCAGATAGAGGACCAATTCTCTTTACTTGAATATTGGCTATTCCGTGCTATACAGATATCATCATCATTGTTTTCAATACAATTATTTTATTCACATGTATCAGTTTCTTCATTATCAGATCTGTAATTGAATAATTTTATTGTATATATTATTATATAGTTCATATTAATAAATTAATATCTTTAAATATATATATTAATAAATTAATATCTGTAAATATATATATTAATTAATTAATATCTGTAAATATATATATTAATAAATTAATATCTGTAAATATATATATTAATTAATTAATATCTGTAAATATATATATTAATTTTTATTAGATGAGTTTTTTATTATGATATGTCTTTTTTATAGCAGTTGGAGGATTTGTAATTTCAAATTTTCGTGAGATGAGAATTGGTATTCAATCTTTTTCTAATTTATAAATTAGAAAAATGTTTATATAATCTAATTAGATGCATACGTATATAATAATATACCTGTCTCCATTAGTGTATTGTGAGTCTACAAAATGTTTGCCACAAATTCTAAGATTTCGTAAATCATTTGGTCCGTTATGTTTTACATATTAACACTAAATTACGTGTATTTAAGGCCCACTTTGTTAACCTAATAATATATAAATATTATAAACATTAAACATATTTAATAAATTAATATATATAATTATTCAAGTGTATGAGGTAATATAAATTATCTAAATTTATATTACTTATGTTTAAATTATATAAACATATATCATTATACAATGATTATGTATATGTTGTAACCTGTACTACATATATGTATGTATTTATTTAAATAACATTATATAGTATAAGTTTGATTAATATAGATACAAATTTATATTTTATTGACATTATTTATTATATTAGTTCAATTACTTTACTTTTCTTTGTTGGATGGAAATCTGTGAAATGGGTATTCACTTATAGCAGAATAACCATTGCAATTAATAGCAGAACATCTGCATCCCTTACACGATTTAAACATTTTAAAATTATGATTAATTTTAATATTATATTTATTTAATTAGCCGAGAAAAATCATCCGAGCAATCACGTGATGTTTACATTATTTATTTATATAAGCAAAAATACGTGAGTGACAAGACTTGGATTATAATATTCATGTTTAATAATTTATTAATAATATAAAATAGAGATTATATATTAGTTGTTATATAATATATAATTATGTATATTTATATCAACAATTTTACATACATATTTATTTACGATAACGAAATATATTATTTTAACTGATGATTATTTTTAGTTTTTTTAATATTTTTAGTTATTCAAAAAAAAGACAATTAACTTCTATTAATCAAATAACTTATATAATTAGTTAATTATTAAAGTTATAGGAGAGTTTATGACTTTAAAAAATGCTTTCTCTTTAATTATATAATTATAATATTACATATTTAGACTTATATTTCATTTGTATACAGCTGATGACCAGTCCGATCTTATCAAACGTGAGCCAGGTCTTGTTGGTGGAGAAGAAGAGGTGTCTACAAGTATTTCCCATATCGCCGATGCAGATTTTACTGAATATATGACGGGAAAGAAACTACCCCCCGGAGGTCTTCCAGGCCTCGATCTCACTGACCCTAAACAGCTAGCTGAATTTGCAAAGTTGGTATATATAATATGAATATATATATTATGTATCAAATGTTAAAAAAATAGCAAGAACAATAATATGTATCTTATTTATAATCTGCGAATTATTTTACGTAATCAAAAGTAATATAATTTACAACATATTTTATGAATATAATTTTTTATATACTATCCTAATTGTGATTCAATTGTACACTATCATATGTTGTTATAAGTTCTATGTGAATAGATGTTTATGTTTATATATATAATCTATAATAAACTAATTCAATAAATTATGTTGTGATTTCTAATGCAGACCAAGAAAACCAGTTGATGATGTTCCACGAACTGTTCCATGCCCTAACAAGGTTACTTTACCTTAGATGATTTGTTTTCATTAATTAGTCCATTTTTATTTATTCATCAAATTCACCTGGCAAAAATAGATTATGACTAAAAATATTAAATTTATGATCAATATTAAATATTATTCAAATATTAAAGTACAACTATTAATTTAACCATATTTACAATATAAAATTAATGTTTAAAATGATTAAATGGCATTTTTATATAAATATTTAGTATGATATTTACAGAAAATAGCTCCATTTTAAAATCATATATTAATTTTAATACTAAATTTTATTATCATAATTTATAAATTAATTTTTTTTGCAAATTATTAGCTTGTAGATAGAATCTATATATACATTTTTTAACAATTTAGTTTATGATATTATATTTTAGTATAATAGATGTAATATAGTATAATATTTGCATTCTGCCATTATTAAAATGATACATCAATATGATTTGATTAGAGTATTTAGTTGAGATATTTTAGTAAAATATTTTAATTTGATAAAGTTTGCAATAATTGATTATTTGGATTTTTATTGTAGTATCTAAAATAAATATTGTAAATTAATTAATTTTATAAAATATCCAAATTTTTATTTAATATTATCTATTTTTCATGCAATTTTATATTATCTATACTATCGCTCATCCACGACATACCAGGATTGCCACAAAATGTTTAGGGACAATGCAGCCATGCGCAAACATTTCCATACACACGGACCACGAATCCACGTCTGCGCGGAATGTGGAAAAGCTTTCGTGGAAAGTTCCAAACTGAAGCGTCACCAACTCGTCCATACAGGGGAAAAACCATTTCAGGTATATAAAAAAAGGATATTCATAAACACCTGTGTGTTTACATTAATGCACGAGTGACACAATTTCAATAATTACATATGTTAATAAACAAAACTAATAAATAAGAATGGTATTAATAGTTTTTATTAAACATATATAGTTATTTAGTTATAGTTATATATATACATAAATAAAAGCAATTTTAGAATTTTTCTTAAAATACAAATATAGCATATTTAATATTTTTTTTAATTATTAATAAAATATGAAATGTATATTTTGTTATATTTTGCATTTTGTTATTACGGTGAATGAAATTCTAGTTTAATATATTGAATTCAACTATATCAAAAAAGATAATAATATGTGATTAAAAAATAGATAGTTAAACAAATTTAAAAAAAATAAATCCAAGAATGTGTTTAATAAATATCAATATGCCTATAGATAATTCTTATCATAATTTGTTGGTAATCTTCCATAATCTTACATGTATCTATTTACATATACATCTAAAACTTACTCAGTATTATTATTTTCTTCATTTTGACTTTGAACTAATTCATCAATTGATGTACTAATTTATTATCATAATTAATAAAGGGTTATAAATATATTCATCTGATATTTCATTAATAGGTAATATTGAATTCGTTTCTGAATTACTTAAAATTAACTTAAATTTCTTATATTTGTTATAACATGTTTATAAATGGCATTTTGTTATTTAATATTTATACAAATTTAATATAAATATTAATAAAAAGTAAGCTATTCGTTATTTAATGTTTCAATAATTAACAAGATGAATTTATATAAATATTATAATGATATTATTATATTAATAAATACTCCAAATTTACTAACAATTACTAACAATTTAAAAATTATTATTAGATAAAAAATACTTTTATATGAATACCATATAAAAGTAATTCCTCTATAATTTAATTATTAATATTATATTACTATGATTTAATGTTGTTTTATTATAAATTGCAGTGTACTTTTGAAGGATGTGGAAAACGATTTTCTCTAGATTTTAATTTAAGAACACATGTTAGAATACATACGGGTGATAGACCTTACGTATGTCCTTTTGATGGTTGTTCTAAGAAGTTCGCACAGTCTACCAACTTGAAATCACACATTTTAACTCACGCCAAACAAAAAACGTTAGCTATACATTTATATATGCGAATATATGGTAATTTCAAATTAAAAATATATAAAATTAAATAAATTCTAATTTCCAGGAGCAATCATTTCTTATGTAATGCATACATCACCCACTGAGGATTCTACTACCATTGTATTATATCATTTATTACCATCATTCGTTTTATTATTCGTTATCATATTTTATTTTTTAATAAATAATAAAATTTATTATATGAAATAAACGATCAACGTATGTTGATAATAATAAATTATCAAGTATAGCAAATATATATATTAATCATTATAATCTCATTTCGTTTGTAAAAAACAACATAAACATACAATTACATAATACAAATAAATAAATGCAATCCAATAATTAAAACTAATGCTCGAGATGTTGCCTTGGGCGGAATTACGCTAGGCATTGAATAGTTTCTCAATCTCCACAAGATGGCGCTGCGTTTCGCTACTGTAGGTAGCGATATCGGGTAGCGACCAATTATCCTCGACTCCTTCGACGACTGTTTTCTGAAATGCGGCGGCCAACATACCATCCGTAGTCTGCGGTATTGCGGAGTACTGAATGCTGGCGAGTTCGGAGGTCAGCCGAGATGACATAGACGGTAGCAGCATGGACGAGCTGATGAGTTCACGAATTGGTGGTTGTCGAATCATCTGAGGGGTTAACGAGGGGATCGCAGTTGGTCTTTGCTGATTCGACATTGCTTGATTCAGTGAAGGTATGGGTGAAGTCGCGATACTTTGAGGCGTCATGCTCTGCGGTGTCATAGGGGTACCAGGAGTCATTTGAGAGGTTACGCTATGAGGTGTTCCCGGGGTCATTTGTGGGGTGATGGGTGTCATGGGATTGTCTGGAGTTAACGGTGGAGACTGAACTATAGACTGAGTTTCATAGCAATTTTGATTTGCATCTGAAATAAATTGATATAAAATATCATTAGTAATTAAAAACTTTATACAAATTAAACATACACCTTTTTAAATTTGATAAAATAATGACTTTATTGCAGTTATGTTTACAAGTAAAGCTTAATTAATCTAGTAACTTCTAGCACTGATTTTAAAATATTCGAAATATTTAAATTGTATAATCAAGAAATTGATTGAATAGACATTGTCCTTAAATACTTGATAAATTTCTACATATTATAATGATTAAAAAACATACAATTATAATTTCTTTGAGATAATGTTGCTCTGATTTTTTCTTTCACCATTTCACTCTCGTCTGATATTCTATGTGTATCTGTGAATGATGAATGAACTATAAAATATATTTATAATTAAAGTTGACTAATCAAAAGAAGCTACAATGGTTTATAAAACAGGACATTTAAATGCAAATAATTAATATATAAAAACGACATCATACATCAAATAAAATAATTCATCGAGGTATGTATTCTATTGTTCATCAAATAACTATAAAACATGAAAAATTAAAATTCTTAAATTATATGAAATAATAATTTAGACAATTATTTTAGCAAATAATCCAATTAAATTAACATATTTAATAGTCGGAATCTAATATAACACTCGATAAGTTTTACTACAAATTATAAAATATAATACATTTTCGTAAATCTATTGTTTGAAATATAAGTCAAACAAGTTAAATAATTTATGTAAAATAATATTATAATATTACTATTGTTAGAATAATTACATTTTAATAAATACGTTTACATTTTTATTATACTTATTGTTAATAAAACTATTATTAATTAAATGTTAGATTTGATTGGATATTAAATATAATATTTTATTTCTAGATTTCTATAGTTGATTTCATTATAACATCATTGATATGTGTTATAATTTTTTAATATCATTAGATTATCAATTTAAAAATTTGCATTATAAATAGTTATTGCATATAACAGAATAGATATTTTAAAATGTTTATTTAGTTGATATAATAATAATATAATAAATACCTTATCATATATTTATTATTTGTCTTAAAATCTTCTTTTTTAAAAACGTATTACTTTAATAATTATGATATATGAAATTATAAATACAAATAAGTAAAAACTTACTATATTGTGAATTGTTTTCTTGATGAATTTTCCTTCGTTTATGGAATATTCCATCCGGATCTATAGAAATGTTATATTTAATACATTATTACAGAAGTATGATACACGTGGTCCACTATCTGTTCAACTACTCTATAGTTACTATCTATTTGCAATGATGACACTATTTCTACTGAACTATATTATATATAACATTAATACAGTTTTTTATCAAGGTTGAAAAAGAAATGTCTTTCATTAACACATTTGTTTCACTTAAGAGCAGTGTATTTTTATTTAATTTAAGTCAATAATTGTATTTTAGGGTAAACATTGAAATGTATATTAAGAGAAAATGTGTTAATAACCAATTACTCTTGAAGTGATTTGAAAATAGAGGATTTAGTATGTTTAGTAGAGTAATGATGGATGGTACAAATAAATATATATGTAACCGAATGAATAGAAGCAATAAGTAATCATACGTGATCATATAAGATTAAATGTGATGGATAAAAATAGATTATAATATTTATGAGATATTAAAAAAGCATATTAAAATGAGATATATATTTTATAAGGTGAAGGAATAAATTAGGTATAGTTTCCAAACTATTGTGATTGTGTTTATTTGATGATTTGAAATCAAATTGTAAAATACATTTCTATTTTTGATTCGGATTTTTATCATATTTTAACAAATTAAGTTATACATAATTTAATTAATTTAAACAACAAGTAAATAAAGTAAGTTAAATTTAAAATAACTATAATATTATTTAATCTTAGCACCACAAACTAATCTAGTTAGTGATTTTTAAAGTATATAATTAATTTATAAATAAATAATATCAAGTTATATATTAAATTGCATATAATGGATTACTCTATACAGAGAGGTTAGAATGTAGATAAGAAGTAATGACTTTGGTATTTCATTTAAAAACTATATGTTATTAAATAAACTGTAGTAATTATTTGATATTACATATTGTTTGATGAATATATTAAAAAAATACCTTTATAAATTGAATTACTAATAAATGATTACAATAAATGATATAAACCATCATCGTTTGGGATATATTGAAATTGTTTAGAATCACTGGTCTCTCCATCGGAGGGTCGTCTAAGTTGAAAGTACACAGTAATTGCATTGCTGATATCTTCTCGGTAGTAGGCCGGAGTTCGAATCACTAATGCAACCTAGAGATGTTTATGTAAATACGTATTACCCATGATGTCATATGCTGTTGTAGAATTATTCTGTTATAAAGAGATACATAAATTTGTTCGAATATTTTTCGAGAAATTATGTTTGCAATTAGTCAAATATAAATAGTTGTGTAATTTCTATAAATAGAATTTATTTCTTCATTACATTTATGACAGGATAGGCTAATAGAGATAATTTATATTTCTAAAATAGACTTTTTGCAAATTTTATCAATTATAAATCTATATATAATATAACCCATGTGAATATATCAATTAAGATGTGTTCATTAAATAATATAAGGAGGAGATGGATTTATTAATAGAACAGACATTATTCACATAGATAATAAAGTAAACAATAACCTGCCGATGAACATCCGATTGGCTGAAGGTAGCCAACTGCTCCCAATCGCCCTCTGGTTCAAAGAACCTTACTTCGATGTCGTATTGCTTGAGGCCCGTAGACACTGGTCGTAATTAATAAGTATAGCGGAAATAATAAACTAAGAAAACCTGAAGGAAAGATGAACCATAGGTGGAGCTATTAAAAACATCGGAAATAAATTTAATTTTCGTTAATACTTTTTTATATTAAATTGTGTACTCGTTTTATTGTAAATCATGACTAATTTGCATGTTTTCTATATGATCAATTTGTTATACATAACAAATTGACCCAGTAATTCTACCCTAAATATGAAATTTATATTTAAAAATAATTTTTATTGTGAAATAGGTCTTGTAATATATCTTTGCTGCAGTAAATTTGTGATATTAAAATGTACTGAATCCTATCAGTAAATGCTGGAGTTTAAATACCAACATTTCTGTATTTTATTCGTGAAAATGAAGACTTCATCACCTCCGCATGTACTTCCAGACTGCCTACTGATCCTCTCAATTCGCAAAGGAAACAGCGTCTCTGTAGATATGTATGGAAAATCTATATTAAGAATCTATAAATGAGCTGGAGTCGATGAGTCATGGCGATGAGTCATTCGAACAGTGCATGGCAACAATGCATTCAAATGTTATTCCTAGGAGTAGTTTTTGCTTTGCAAATATGCTATAATTATTGCTGATACAGTTAGAGATTTAATTAAAATTATATCACACTAGAAATCAATATTGTTTCTATATATAATAGCAATTTTCTGTTATTTTCAGTTAACTTATTCTCTAAGGATATAGCAAAGGAGTACTAGGAAATGGCGAACAAACTTCTATCGTGAATCACATCGGAGACAACAGGGGGCAACATGTGAGAGAAGCCCCCTTTATTATCTGGCAGTGTCACTTGAAAGCATAGTCGAATTGACTGAAGGTTTGTAATCTCCTCATTGAATCCCTCTGTAAAGATATGGTATTTAGATATATCATTTATAAATGATGATTAAGAAAAACTAAATAAAATTTCCATTTATGAATTTATTATTATTATAAAAATGGGGTTCAAATTGTCAATCAAATGTTTTAAATAATATATTGATATTCATAAATTGACACACAAATTTTCCAATAATATTTGTATATTGATGAATTATACTATGATAAATTATATACTTTTGTATTTGTATTTATAAATGGCTTAATATTTGTTATATTCCAATAATACATATTATAAATATAAAAGTGTAATACTAAATTTGTGATGAATATTTTTATATAAATACACAAATCGAGGATTAATTTGAAATATATTGACACCCATTTACTAAACACACCCATTTACTGAACACACCCACTTACTAAACACACCCACTTACTGAACACACCCACTTACTGAACACACCCACTTACTAAACACACCCATTTACTGAACACACCCACTTACTGAACACACCCACTTACTGAACACACCCATTTACTGAACACACCCATTTACTGAACACACCCACTTACTAAACACACCCACTTACTAAACACACCCACTTACTAAACACACCCACTTACTAAACACACCCACTTACTAAACACACCTACTTACTAAACACACCTACTTACTAAACACACCCACTTACTAAACACACCCACTTACTAAACACACCCACTTACTAAACACACCCATTTACTGAACACACCCACTTACTAAACACACCCACTTACTGAACACACCCACTTACTAAACACGCCCACTTACTAAACACGCCCACTTACTGAACATAGGCCCACTTATATAACATGCATATTGTGCAACACATCCAGTACCGAATATTCCACCATTAATAATCAATTAGAAATCCAAATCTCAATAAACAGACAAATAATAATAAATATTATACACGTAACTATGGTAACAGCGGTAGCTATAATCATTTGTTCAATTGTTGGTTAGAAGATGAAGTATAATCCTACAAAACAATTGAGAAGAAAGCAAAAAGTATGAACATCTAATTTCAACACAGTACGAGAGGAAAGAAGTATGTGAAATAGTCTGGTGAAATAGTCTGGTGAATTTAACACAGTACTGAAGAGACTACTCATGAGATATTTTGCTAGTGATTAAGGTGAAGATAGAATGAAAAATGGTAAAATAGCGTTGATTAAATTTCGGCAAGATCTGCCAATACTTTTTTTTGTAATGTAATTTGTCACCATACAAATTATTTGATGTTTGGATTCAAATCCGTTGAATACAACTGCTGTTGAATATAGCAATAATATTTAAATATCTATTTATTGCATTGGTTTTATTATCTATTGTATTTTGTAGATAGATGTCATAGTTTGTTTTATAAATTCGAATAAACAGTTTTACATTAATAAACAATAAATATATGTTAATGGTTAACACATGAAATGTTAAGTGTTACTCACAATTTCTCTATATATTATATTATAAATAATAATATAAATTATAGTATTATGTATATAATAATATATTTATAAAAAAAATCTCGGTTAAAATGAATTAATGATAATTTCTATTATACATTTATTATATTTATGTATTAACTTATCCATAAAATTATATATATAATTATATATATATATAAATATGTTAAAATATAAGTTAACATGGCTAAATATATGAAACAGTTGAAATACAATACAATATAATATTTCTATGGTTTGTAAATTAGGATTCTAAATATTCGCCTCTAATATTTTAAAAAGTAACAGATAAATTACTCTATTAAAAATATCACCAGTTTTATTAACAGTAGATGGTTTTTATAAAAAAAATCATTTAAAAGAATAAAAAGAAAGGTTGATTTATATTATTAGATTTACAAAATATAATTTCTTTGTAATACTTAATTTGGTAGTTATTATTAATGATATTAATTATATAATGAATGCTGTAAAAAATTACTACAGATAACATTCTTTCCGATATTATTTGCCAATAAAATATCTGCATATGAATCATGGTCTAGATTTATATAAGGCTTAAACAATAAGCATTGTAAAAAAGTGTCTTTTTTCCTATCCTAATTATGTAAAATACTGAAGATATTTCGTAGAAACACTGGAAATATTTTAGTTTAGAATATTTGACCAAAGAAAGTAAAAATTATTTTTATATTTTTTATTTTTTATTAAAATAATGAAATATTTACAAAATAGGTTATTAATGAATATATTAATTATTAAATTTTAACTTAATTATATTTATTATAATTTCTAAATATATATTAAATAAAATAAACTATTTTACTAAATATTTAATTATTATAAAACATTTACAATAAAAACAATATATTTAGTTCACTGTATTGAATTTCTATATAAAATATTAACCAAATATAGATCAAATTTCTATAAATAATTTCCACTATTTATAATTATATTATTTGATAATTGAAATATTAAATACAAAATAAAAATGAATTAATAATTCACTAAAAAATAATTTTAACTTGCATTTGTATAATTATATAATTGTGATACATCTTGTGAAACTTATATTACTAGTAAATTGACAAAACACCAGCTATAAAAATAAACACAGCATAATTCCACAAATAATTTATTCTGATAGAAAAAAAAACAATATTTATTAATATTGTATTCAGTTTTTTGATATCAAATATTATATTGAATTTAAATTTTTATTTTATATTTCATTTTTCGATACTTACAATTTACAATTCCTTTTTATCATGTAGTGTACATAAAACTATATAAATTTAAATATAAAATACCGTCTAAAATAATATCAATTTTATAGAGTGTCTGCTATAATGATATATATTAAATATAAATTATAATATAGAGTATATTATAAAAAACAGTCACTTGTGATACTCTATAAATGATATATATTTGCTATAGATAAATAAACATTAATCAGCATGCAAAATCTAATAATTGTAATATATTGTATAAAATACTTGTATATCGATAAATAACTAGCGAGTCTATAATATAGTCTACGATGTAAATTCACAACTAAAGGGTTTATTTCAATATAGAATAGAAAGGTAATATAACTTAATACAATTTAATACAATTTAATAGGAATGCATAACAAACATTTTTTAATTAAATTAAATTATTAAATAACTTATTAATTTACGATTAAAATAATGTAAAAAATAATAATAATACTAGTGTTTGTGTAACCCTGAATGATTATAATATGCACATACAACAGTTATTGTACCAAACCCTATATATTTAGTGGTATTGCTTCATATAAATACACAACACAACGTTGATGAGAATTCAGATTTGTAATGATTTATTAGCTATTGGAATATAATCAACACTGTAGATTTAAACTAAGTACACTGTGAAAGCAAGACACTGTAATTACATAATATGATTTACTATACTCTATTAGCAGTTGCATTGCTATTCTTGGTTATATCATTTCTAAATGCCTAGATAAAGAGCTATCGTATTTCTTACTTTAACTATATATATTAGAACATTTAATTATAAATCTTTATTTATTATGTACATTTTAATTAATAAATGAAGAAAATACAATATTTTCTTTATGAATTTTTAATGAAAATCTTTTTATCTTATCATATATTGAATTTAGGTATTATTTGAGATATAAGAAATTTAGTTTCAATTTTATTTCTTAGTAAACCATATTATTAATAAATTATTGTTATTTATAAGAATTTAAAAACATAGTTAATTTTCATATAAATGAATACAAATAAAATCCCAACAAATCATCCCGGTTTACATTTGCTTTTATATTATTATGTATTTTGTTAGTACAGTAAAAGATCTCACGAAATTATTATACCCTGCATAGATATTACATATAAATCAAAGTATAAATCGTAGATCCTGAAGGTTGTATTAAAATAAAATATAATAATTGCCAAAAGTTAATAAAATAGCATTCAATAATCTTATATTAAATGTATTTGAATTGAATTTCGTAATATGAACTAACGATTAAATGGATCCACAGAGGTTTTGCTCCTTAGTTCCAAACTTTTACGTACATCTTTTTTCTTTACACATTGAATGCCCAGTTTTGTGAAACTGACGATTACAAAATGCTTAGAATGGAATAATTTCATTTCTAAGATAGAATACATATTTTTTAAAGCCCTGCATATTAAATTTTGATAATTGTTTCAATTTATATTGATTTCACTGTTACATTGCGTTGTTTCTAGATAATACTATCGTTACAATATTAATACAAATATATCTGTTCTAAATATATGATGTATTTGATTTTGTATATAAATAATTTGAATGCAATGAGCCAAAGCTTAATTCACTATCAATGTATTGCTATATTGTATTTAAATAATATTCAAAAGTATATATATTTATGAGTCATTTTTGTAATTGTAAAATATTGATTTATCAGCATTATTGGTTTATCAATGTCTATTAGTTATACATAAAGGTAGTTAAATTGTTCTAGATTATTTAAAAACTCAAAAAAAAGTACATTGATATAGTATTTATATTAGTAATCTTTTTATTGTATATTTTCTTATTTGATTCAGTGAATATATTTCTAATATATATAACATCAAATAATTAGATATTTAATTAATAATCAAAACAAATATATGAATTTGATAATCGATCAAAGTATAAATAGTATTTATAAATACTCTAGATGGTTTACAAATAGCTCAGTGTTTAATAAGTATATTGTATTTATTGTATTGAATCTTTAATAAAGACATCCGCAACAATGCACCTAGACATTATTTATATGCAAAGACTTTATTAAGGAACGTTGGTCGAGTGAAATTATAGAGAGAGATCAATAATAATGTTACTGAACACTATTGTGAATAGACACAATTTCATATAAATATGCTAATAATATATATTATGTGCATGTGTATGTGAATTAATGATCAACGATATAACATAAAGAAATGTAAAAATAGAATAAGTAACTAGAGGTCTATTACTGAGGACTAAGAAGTAATGTACAGGACTTGCGTTAGTCTCTGTAACTAGTAACAGGTGTCAAACACTAATGTGACTTCGAACGCAAGAGAATTTGTGTCGAAGGACAGAAAGTCGCCGCCAAAATCACCTTTATTGGACTCTAATATAAATAATATAAATCTATGTTGCAGAGAGGGTCTATTTAAATCAGACGGTAGTTCAAATAATGTATATATAAGGAGTACACCATATAAGGAGTAAACCATATAAGGAGTAAACCATATAAAGATCAAAATAAGTATTATCTACAAGTAATTCGCACAAAGTTTGTGCGATACCAAAGAACATTAAACTGAACACTTCAATCGTATTCACCCTACCTCTGCTATGGTAAGACAGAGAGAAAGAGGTCATCATTCTAACCTAATACTGCTGCCCTGCATGAACGCTTTACAGACGCCGTCAATGCAGTTCGTACCAGTTAGGTTGTGCGGGTGTTGTTTGTACGGAGATTCAATTGTTACGCAGCTGACGATAACAATAGCCTCATTGGTCGGCATGTTCTCAATCTGCAAAGTGCAACTCGTATAGGTATACATCGCAGTCGGAAGTGCGCAGAAGATGGAGGTGCGTATCCTGCACGGTTAACAGCACAATGAAAACGATCATATGATATATTGTAACAGAATATTAATATGGATCCCATAAGTAGGTATGAAATATAAATATTTTATTCGAGAGTGAATTCGTAGAAATCGTATAGAAATATTGAACACGTATTTATAATAAAAGTGAATTATTTAGATGGAGATAGTTTAGATTAGAACTTAAATCTGACGAACAACTGTAACATTTTAATAAATAAATATAACCAACATAAATTGTTTACATAAAAGTAAGAAAATAAACAAATTAAAATTTGAAACGTAACAATATGACATTAAATTAAAAATGTACAAATAATTGATAATTGATTTACCTATAGATGTTCTTGAAATTCTCTGATAAAGGAATGATATTATATATAATTATAGCATAATATCTATTTTTCGATTTTAAGTAATATTAATTACTTAAATAATCAATTAAAAATGATAATTAAATTAACAAGTAATGAATATACTTCTATGACTAAATATATGTTAACCTGTATGGTAGGGTATATGGGATGTTTAGGGGAATGGTTGTTAGCTTTTAGCGTTCCAGCATTTCGACCCTCGCACGCATATCTGAACCTCAGTTCTCCTGACCGTGGCTGTTCAGTTATTACAATATATGGGTTTGTTTGCATAGCTCCAGCCATGTTGTAGGTCTGCGAATGTAATTTTATTAACTCGTTAAAATGTTGGTATTTATCATTTATTACAGTTTTAAAAAATTAACCTTATTAAATAATATTGTTATATTAAATAGATATATTGTGATAAATAAATATGTGTATAAATATATCTGAAGATAAATAGTACATTATAAATAGAATTAAATTAATATTTATTATATTAACATTTATTAAATAACATTTAATAATAACATATTTTTAATATAACATAAATTTACAAAAATCTCTCCCCTAGATGATGCAACTATTATAAAATCTTATAAAAATTAATGAATATAATGAATACAAATAAAATATATGTTCACTTTTATTAAATAACAAAAAACTAAAATGAACTAGATGGTTTCTTGGGTTAGTTAAAATATATTATGATAGAATTTTTTGATTTACCTTATAATTATGTAATGCAAGTTTTTATAAACTTTATTTACTAGAATAAACAATCCAATATCAATATCAACATTTATTCTCATAAGTAAATTGAATTATATAATTTTTCAAATTATACAATATTATAAAAGAGTGACAATAAAACCCATGACACAAATAATGAGTAATATACATGCAGTGTAAAATCAAATCAAAGAAATAATAATGTTTGTGAAAGTTGGTAATTATTAATTTTAATCATTTAATTTTAATGCAGTTTAACTGCATTATAAATAACTTAAAATTATTAATATCGGTAATTCCACCATTAAATGAAATACGAAATAATTACTTTTAAAAATCTATTTATAACAATCATCACAAAGATCTACCAATAATTAATTGAGAATGAAAAATTCTATCTAAATTGTTGATTACTTGGAAATAAAAAAGAATTTATAATTTTTTAAATTTATTAAATATATTGTATTATTTAAGTAGACTTAACATATAGGAATAAAATTATTTTAAACAAAAAATACTATATATTGATAGATATTTGCCTAATTTGAAACATGATTTTCTGAATACAGTATAAAGTAAATCTAACTCAACAAGACAAATGTTAATCGAGAGTGACTATTGATAAATGCATACCTTTGTCTATAATCTTATTTAATATAGTATTTTCATATTCAATTAGTTATAGAAATGAGATTAAAAAGGTCAAATAATTAATAAGTTCAAAATTAAAAATGATATACCTTTAATTAAATAGTTTAAAAATTTAGATATGATTAAGTATCTATATACTCAAATAGAGAAAACTTTTAGCAAATTAACTTCAAGTTGCGAGGTATCTTTTTCAAAATTTTCATCAAGCTATGTGGCATACTAGAAAATGTTCATCTTTAATTTGAAATTTAGGTAAAATTACGAATTATGATTACTTAATGCTATTAATTCAAGACAAAGCAATTTATAAATACATTAATTTACTTACTAATAAACTAAACTAGTTTAGGTACCTTATGAAAAATTCTGGTTACAGGCTGAAAATATACTGAATTAAATAATTCTTAATTCTTAGAATTATTTTTAAATAAAAATTATAATTTTATAATATTTAGTATATAATATATTAATTTATATTATATTATATATTTTATTTATTATTCAATAATTTATTATAATAATTATAATTGTAGAAAAAATTATTAAATAATTGTAATCAGTAATTTAATGATTATATGGTAAATAACTAAACTAATAATTGTACTAGTAATATAATTATTTTCTAATACAGATTTATATAAACATTAAATATGTTATATTTTATTATTAGTAATATAGTATAATATTATTTAGTATCTAATAGATATGTTTCATATATTAGATATCTAATAGATAATCTAGTAGATTTATACAAAATATTATATTATATAATCATTATAATTTATTTATTTATTCAATTATGTACTTCGTTACCAAAATTAAAGTGTTGTATTGAATTATTTATTTATAATTAGAATGTTAGATAATAGTATATAATAAATGATTGTATTTCAATGGAATAGTAACAATAATCAGTTTTCATATAAATTAATTAAATTAGGGTCAGAAAAATATACAAAATAACTACCTTAATATAATTGTCCATTCCGATATATGCATATAATAATAACTATAAAACTAAACTAAATACTTTAAACAAATATAAATGCTATTATTCATACACTTTTAATTAAGTTACATTATTCTATAATCTATAA
Organism: Osedax frankpressi; assembly: GCA_964035775.1. NCBI lineage: Eukaryota > Metazoa > Annelida > Polychaeta > Sabellida > Siboglinidae > Osedax > Osedax frankpressi. Next base: position 13,435,836 of record OZ038314.1, read on the forward strand.
AATTCAACATTAAAAGTTGTAAACAAATTTAAAATTAGGGACATATAGAACTTTATGGCCCATCTATAGTATTTACTTCCGTTTAATAGACACTCCCATCTGGTATACCTATGTCAAATTTAATTATTAATATATTATAATTAAATATAAAATAATAATAGATTATTCATAATATATATTGTAGTATAATATAATACAAACTTAATTTATATTAATATATCACTATGAATAATTTATATTAATATTTATTGTTTATTGTTTGTAAATAATTGCAGATATTAGATATTATATTAGTCGTTAGCAACGACAGCATTTTTATGTATTGTTAAATAATAACTATATATAATGTGATATATTCATTCAAATAATATAATCTGATAATCACTATAATGGCGGAAGATAGTATTTTTACTGATTCTCCAAAATCAAAAGAGAAGGTTTTTTTTAATATTTAAAAATTTCAAAATATTTACAATGTGATTTAGCAATAATACTTATTATTATTAATCTGATATAGTTTCAATATTTAAATGGTTTCTAGTTTCCATTTATTTAATAATATATTGTAGAGTTTATATAAGTGTTATAATTATAATTAATTGAATAAATTATCCATACAATTTCATATATAATCATTATTTATAATTAATATTAAGTAATCGTATTTTTATTAAAATCTAGTATGTTAATGTATTATAGTTATTATAATGTATATTATAAATAATTAAATTATTATAGTAATAAACAACAAATCGTCGCCCATTAAAAAATTGTTAACTGTTGAATACATTAACAATCAATTTATGATAATATACACTATTTAATACATATACACTTAATACTTTATAGTTAAATATAAACTTAATTATTATTTAATTATAATAATACAAATTTATAATTTATTTACATTGATTAGAAATAAAGTATTTTTCATTGAATACATACTTATAATTAATATATATATATATATATATATATATATATATATATATATATCATTACTATTTTTATGTTATATTTATTATAGAGTTTAATACAGTATTTATTAAAGTTATTATGTAAGGTATTATTTAAATTGCTAAATTGCTAATGTCTACTATTAATACATTATACAATTGAGTTATAATTATAATATATATTTACTAACACTTGTATATTATGATATCATTGGCTTGTATATAATACTTCTAGTTAATATCCAATATTACTTAGGTATTCTTTGTTAATATATAATGATACTTATAAATTTCTAATACCTTTATTGAATCTATAATTAACCTGTTGACTACACGATTACTGATTTAGTCTAATGATATACATCATACATGGTAATCCGATAATACATATGTTGATTTTAGTATTCATAGTTAGTTATACATGATATGGTATCATCTTCATATCAATCATTCAATTAAACCTCTTTCTTATTCCCACCTATTGTATATAATATGCTTTCTAAACAATATTAATTTTAAATTACATCAATTTTTATTAATTATGTGTAAAAAAATTAATTATAATTATATTATATGAAATTGTATTATATATATTAAATTATACATATATGAAAAATATATGTAACATATAGTGTATATGCTATATATTCCATTATTGCATTACTTTATAAATATTAATATAAAATGTTATGTTAAACAATATTTTCTATGAGTGTTATTCTCTATTATTATTCAGAATGCGAAACTGGGCCGAAGAGCCAAAAAGGAAAAGTGCCATGCCATAGACAGCTCTATTGTCTTCGACGATGATTCAGATATGACATTGACTAAAGAGATTGCGCATGTAAATGTGAGTTTAATTCGAATGATTTCGATTAACGCAAGTTTTAGGTTGTTTTAAATATTCAACTGTAACTTGGTGTGTTTATCAAACATTTCAGAGCTAATCTTCGTAAGCAATTTAGTTATATTTAAATTTAATCAAATTCTTGAAACATGTTAATAAAGTTACTTCATTGAATATATGATTTCAAAGTAGAGATAATTTGGAATAGGCTTTAGTTTACCTAAAAATAGAACAAATATTCAAATTTGTCGTAACATTTATGTAAGCATAATAATAGATAATTAAACAAAGTTTTGTTAATAAGATCGTAGGTTCATAATTTATTATATATGCAGTAAATATTGATAGTTAGTGATGCAATATTGTGGATAACTGGAGTAATATGACATTTAAATACTGTGTTTATGTATTTGAGTTGTTACATATGTACATGTATACAATAACATATTTCAAAGTAAATTTATTACCTGTCATTGTAATTTATCATCTTAGAAGTTGGCATAAATGACTTCTGGCCTATTCTATTGAATGATTTTCGAAATTTCTTAACGCAAGATGTATTGTCCCAATGTATTTCACTAGGCTGACGCACCTCCAAAACCAAAGAAATCGATAGGAGGTTGGGGTGATGATAAAAGGTTTACAATTTATTATTTAACTAAGAATACATTTTTTCTTTTATGTAATTTTATTTTCTAGGCTTTTAAATTAAGAGCTTATCATTTTCTTCATTTAGCAAATTTATGTAGATAATAGATACATTTTATATAAATAAAATAAATATTTATAAGCTATAATTAACTCTATACTTTTATTAACATTACTTTATTTGTCCTAATATTACAATTCTTTCATTACATGTATATTTACTAATCCGATTCACATGAAAATAGGAGAAAGTTAGTGATAATCGAAAATCATTAATTATTAAATTTGATAATAAATTTAAATAACATAAATCATGCTTATTTTTTTTAATGTTGAATATTTATATAATACAACTTATATTTAATATATATCACCTTAGATAGGCATTTGTACTAGGAACCTAATTGGAATTTAAAACCTATATTATTTTCAATTTCATTCTTTAATTTCAACATTTTATATAAGTTACATTAATTTTCAGATCTAAACATGTAGCAGAGGCTGAAGAGGAGTTAGTTACTTGCTATTCGAATACAAATTAATATCTTGCAATTGTACTCGTCTCAGTTGTTTTTATTTAAAATTAATCAAATTAACCCAGTTAAATTTTAAGATGTACAGAATTCACGATGATTCATTAATTGATGGTATATTTTTGTTTAGCATGCTAGATTATTTTTTCATTATATATACATTATTTTATAAATGTAATTTCAAATATAAGCTTAATTGATTGTTTAAGAATCTAATATACATGTTTTAATGGAGTATTGTGAATATAGGCCGCTATTTATAAATAATAACTAAATTATATAAACAGCTTGATTTACTATTAATAATAATTTATATGGGTTTTTTATATATGATATTAATTTAATAAATTATTAGTTTTCTTATGAAAAAAATTAAAGTGATTTATATTTAAAATAATGAATATTTATTTAATATTTATATATACTTGGCATATGATAATAATGCATTAAAAATAACAACTTAGTATTAATTTATTTGTATTATATAGTGAAAGATTTCGTCCGCAGACACCTAAAGATGACTCCGACGATGGTTATTCTTTTTAATATGTAAATTATAAGAATAACAAGTAATTGATATCCCTATTTCTTATATTATCATTTATACAATTTATATTGTTCATTTTATAATCTTGCAATATGAAGATAATTTTTATTTGTAAAAAAATGATATTCAATATTTCCGATCTATTGTTGTAAAATGTATAGCAGTAGATATGTCAATAGATATATCTCCGATTATCAGATATACCGGTAATACCTGAACTGGAAGATCAAACAGAAGTATCCAATGAAGTAGAGGTTGCAATTGCTCCTAAGTTAGTATCCCAATTACTTAAGTAATTACTTAAGAGTTAACTCTTACTCGGTATGTAATTGTGACAATGTTATTGAATATTTGTAACAATTAATTGTTCTCTGTTTAATCAAATTGATTATTATATTTAAATATATTTTATATTCGTCATATTATTTTTATTAGTAGATGCAAATTATTATATCTAATATAAAACATATTTTTGCTATTTATTTTGCCAGACATTCAGGTTTTTAAAAAGAGTTACTTATTTATATTTTAATATGTGAATATTAAGTTATCTATTAAATGACCTTATGAATATATAGAGTTAATTATGCAAATATTGATATATATATATATATTCATATCCCAATTAATATATTAGTATTTGTATTTATTTGCATGATCCCTTAAAAATTATATTATTTTAAATTTCATAATATATAAATATAATATTAAATAAAAAAAATTAATTAATTAATTTACTAATTGTATTAGAAAATATAAGTATAGCTTTTTAAAACTTCTAAAAAAATTCATCCATAATTTGTTCACCAATATATTATTTAGATACAAACCTTACCTAAGTATATTTTTTCGAATACATGCACAATTCACATTACCACGATACCACGTGTGGTCAACTTACACACCCTTAACATTCCTTTGAACCACGTTACAGCATCGTCGTGAACCGTGTAGCTACTTTCAAAGAACTCGACAGCGACCTCGTCAAACATGCTTCCTTTCTGACACTAGACGATGACATCGACATGAAGATTCTCTGCCAATCGCTCTCCTCCGAACAAGAAGTAAACGAGGTTTACTGCATAATACGTAAATTACATTATAATTGATTACGGTGATTAATGATAAACATTGTGATATTTTAAATTAATTTATAGAATATTGATTTATAGAATATTGAATATCAATACTATTGTATAATTTATATTTGTAATTTTATATTTTATTGAATGATATTTAAACAATTAACTTCAATTTAAAAATAATAACATACATTTATTATTCCTAAATTAATATAACATACATTTATTATTCTTTATATTTATAATAATTTGTGTTAATAACACTTATATTTTTTAATAATAATTTAAGATTAGTAATAAAGTATAAATATTATACTTAATATTAGATATTAAAAATATAATTATTTAAAGTTTACTCTAAATAAAATAAAATATATGTGTGAATCAGCAGATTGGAAATATTAGTTGTAAATAAAGACAAGTGTTTTGTATTAAATATTAATTCAGAATTGTTAGAACAAGTGTGTTAGAAAAAGTACAAATGGGTGAACATAACTTTAAATATCTAGAATTTTTATTCCTAATAATATTATGCTTTTATATCAATATTATTCCCTTGTTATTATATCTTCATCAGGTTTTGATCATGTTCCAAATATTTACAGGCCGACGAAAACTGGGATTGGGAAAGATTATTTACCGAGGTCAGTTCTGAACTGTTGTCGGAATGGGACATAGAGGAAAACAACCTTAAGAATTCTTTATCGTAAACATTTCACCTGATAATAATTTCCATCGTCAATCACATGATCCGAACCAGATGTTATTTAGTATTTTTTGTATACAAATTATTTTTTAAATTTTGTATTGAACATAACTTTTCACTATGCATTGTAATTATATATTTTTTCAATATAAATACTAATATCGATATTGAGAAATACCTTTGTCATATTTAATGAATATATTTTAGTTTTTTTTATTTATTATGTTATTTAAAATAGTTATAATTAAAATGATCACAAATTTAAATTTCAGTTTTTTAATTATGTCCATTCATGCTTTATTATTTAAAAAATACTATCCCAAGATGTAAAAATTGTGAATATATTTTACATTCTTATTCGAAATAATTAGCCATTGAACCTAATAAATAGTTCACTGTTATTTTCAAATGTTTTAGTGGAGTCCAAAACTACAATTGGTATTCTTATTATTTATTATATTATTAATAATTAATAATCGTATACAAAATAAATACTAGAAATTTTAAATACAAATGTTTATATTTCACTTCATTTTATTAAATAAACATTTTAAATTATTAAAAATATTAATATAATAGGCTGATATCATAAATATTATAAAACAGGTGTGCACTTGTAAATAATTAACATATAATTTTAATTTAAACATTACGATATAGAGGAAGTTACAATTAGTGAAAATTACATTCTTAGTTCTTTCATTATTATAATAATTATATTATGGAATGTATAAATAAATAACTTTAGTATATATAGTATGTCTTTGTAATGACTATATTCAATATGTCTAATATTGGTGGTTTATAAATAAATATGTTTTTTTAATATGGATATTAATTGTTAAATAATTAAAAATGTATTTGTAGAAAATAGAGAAAACAAATTATTAAATAAATAAGAAATATGACTAGCCAGAATATATTTGGTCGAATAGATTAAATATTTACAATTAGGTGAAAAAAATAATATCACTACTATATTTCTGAAATATATCTGGATAAATAAACATATATTATTTACTATTTATTTTCATTTTAATATTATATAATAGTCTCGAAGTATCTTATATACAGTAAGTTGTATCTTATATAATTGAGGTTTAATATTCCAATGGTAGTTACATGATAGCTATATACCAATGGTAGCTATGATATCATAAGAGATTTAGACAAGAATAAATAAGAATAATATTGTTCTGTGAAGACTTTACAACAATATGTATCACTACCATATAAAGAGTTTTATATATATATATATATATATATATATATATATACATATATGATTAATGATGTAGTTAATAAATACTATATATAGAACATATATTTGATTGTCTTTTAATTATAATATACATATTCATTTTACTGATAGAATAATCAAAGCAGATTGAAGTAACTATGTGATAATTAATTACGCGCCGTTGCTTAGACGTTGATTATATAATACTTAGGTAACAAACGGAAATTAATTTCTACAAAGCGTATTATGTGACAAATGGATTTAAGAGCTATTAGTTCGTCAGTTACCTTAGCATATAGACGTGTATTCTCCTCTAATTGATTGCTAGTTTATATCGTCAGTAACAAAAAGGCATCGAGCTATGCTTCTCGCAGAAGAGAAAGAGCGTCTGGAATTCTTCACTAGTTCAACGGAAAATGACGAACTTTGCATGTCATGTTAGTGATAAAAAGAGGATTAAGATATTGGGTATAAAATAGATTGTAAAAACACGGAGTCTAGTATTACTAATTATATTACTACTTTATCTTTAACAAGTTAATGAAATAGTAGTTATTAATTAGTTATTAATTAGAATGAAATTAAGTGGAATAAAAAGATATTTCAATCAAAATAAAATGTATTAGTAAATATAAAACAAAAGTGTTTGCCTTTATATAATATTTTTTTAATCCCGCTTCTCTAGATATACCATGCCATGAGATACAGTATTAGGGATTGTTAATCGTCCATTAAAGTAGATCGCAATTCTGCTGCATATGATTATATTACAATTATTTGTGCATCAGTTGATTTATCAATATAAATATCACTTATAAAGAGTGACAAATAATGGTTCGAGTATATCTACTTGAGGAACGCCAATGTTAATGAGTTTTAATTATGATTTTATATTAATCATATTAATAAAGGGTATCGTTCATTTGTCAAAAGCTTGTTCTGTGTTAAGAAATACTGAACCTACAAATCAACTCAATCCAATGAATTGGTTACAAAAGAATTCCACATTATTGATACGTACATTGCATAGGAATCCAAATGGATTTAAATCAAATAAGTTATTATATAACATTTTTATTTTAAATCATTCTTCGCATGGAATAATAATTTGAAATATTTAGTAGGTTAAATTTTTTATAAATTTCATTTTATATTGAATAATATATGAATTTTTGAAGCATATATTCTTATATATTAGATAGTATGGGTATATATATATAAAGTATCGCTATAATGATATTTGTTATTGTTTTAAATGGTACACATTTTATGATCTCAAGGTTTTAAAATTTATTTCATATATTGTTTTTATTATTTAGTCTATTGACATATATCACATATATCACATATGTATAAGTTGTGAAACTAAAATGAGAAATCTTTATATATTAATTTTCTGTAAAATATATTTTAAAATGAAGATAATGAGATAATAATTATAACTATTATTTCATTAATTAGTTATATAATTATATAATTATATAATTATATAATTATATAATTAATATAATATATATATATATATATATATATATATATATATATATATGTATGTGTATAGTGATAGAGTCTTATAATGATATAATATATTGATAATTAATAATGATATAATATAAATAATAAATACGATTATAACAGTTTATGAAGAATTAAATAATCCGAACAAACTCATCCAAAGTCATCGATCCAGGAAAAAGTCTTTAATAATTCAAATAACCATAATTACTTCGTTGGTGATGTCAATGTGTATTTATATTTTATTAGATGATACCCGTGAAGGCATTACTTCAAAGCAGGTATAACAATATGTATAACTATATAAAAAATGTTTAAATATTTGCATTTAATGTATCTGATAATATTACATATTAATAATATTGATATCATGAATAAGATATTATGTATATATATATATATTATATTAAAATATACATTATATATATATATATTTATACATATATATTATAAATATTTGCTTAAATAAAAATAAACAAGTAGAAAGTTAATATATTGTCCATTAACTTTTAAATTATAATTCATATTGATCTATTCTATTTATTTTTGAAAGTAAATTCTTATTTAAAAAAAATTGTAATGTTAATATTTATATTCTAATGCTAATAACTTGTTTAAAAGTAAATAAATATAACATTGTATAGACCACTATATCTAAATAACGGTATATGTTTGTATATGTAAGAAACTAATTTATTTATAATCAGTGTTGATGTTGATGATATAACTAAACGTAAAATGTCTATTGAATATTCATATATAGTAATTATATATTTCTACATTATTTGTATATATTATATAAATGACATTATTTTATTTCAGATAAAAAAAAATATTAGAATGATTTTCAATGTAAATGATATAATAAAAAGTCTGAGCTGGGAACGAGGAAGTATATTACTCAAAATGAATTCCGAGAATGAATCGTTAGATAAGTTTTAAAATAAGTATACATCTCAATCATAGACGTATAACTACTTCAGGTAAATAGTGAGTGTTTATTTACCATATCATTTCATTATTAGGCAGATCAATGAATTATATTTGAAAAATAATTTCGCTAAAACCGATGAAAAAATATTAGTCTTAAAAACAGAGCCTAAAGTCATGGTTACTTTATATTCAGGTAATCGCGATAATATGGTGAGTGAAATCAAATATATCATACTATAATGGGTCTTAAGTATTATATATAGACTAATTACGCCTACTTATTGGTTATATATATATGAATAATGGTTATATACTGAATTAATATAGGCTTGATTACGTTTACTTTTTGTATGAACTATTCAAATGATATTAAATAAGTTAAACCTACAATTATTAAACATACACAAATTATTGTTATTATTTATATCCATAATATATTATTAATATATTACATAATGTGAAATAGGTGAATGCACATGAGAAGATAACTTCAGAATTAAAAATGATAAGAGAAAATTACGCAAACTCAAACGTTATATTTCACTATCTATAGTTATAAATCACACTACTATATAAAGTAACATATATTTGTATATATAGATATATATCATATTAAATATCAGAATTTTATAAATTATCTCTAATTATTGCTATAGGTGTTTCCATATAGGGTAACACCTATAGCATAGTTTCCATATAGGTAACTACTATATATAGGGTTATAACAATTTATATTATGTTATATATATAAACACTATGAATTTATATGAATATATATGTATGCATATTGTATATACACATATATATTATACAGGTTTCGGATTACGATATTATCGATATTTACACAAAACTTATTAGATATTCCCTAAATCTCTTGAACAATATCGAGGAAAAAACTAAAGTTACTATTTAAGACTTCCATAGATATTGAATTCATGTACAATTTACATTAACATAAATCCAATATACTGTTTAAGTTACACGTGATATTAGTACAATATTTATTAGATTTATTAGATTTACTATATTTACTATATTACTATATTTACTATTTACTCGATGGCATGCTATTGAAAACAGATTAGATTTAATTTGGAAATCTATATTACGTATACAATGTTAACGGAATTCATCGAACTGGCTAATAGAATGAACTGCTTAGGTTTTTAATATTAATATTCATTATTATAACATACATGAATGTTATATTGTAAACACATATACATATATATGTATATATGTTAAATTCGCTTTAACACAGGAACATTATTAATTAACAACGAAGTGTCTTCAAATGACGGCATTTTGGATGAGCTAGTTGCCATTGGACGCATTTATAATGTTACATATAGAAAAATTGAAATGTTCGTTTAAAATTTCAACCTTTCTATTATATACAAATAGTATATATATATATATATATATATATATATATATATATATATATATATATAATCTGTTCTGCATATATTTTATTCCTAGTTATAACTACGAATTATAGTTATCATGATAAATTCCTTAATATTAAAAAACTTAGATTCGCACCAAAGAAATACACAACACGAAAAGGAATTATTAGTGGCTATATTCATAATAACTACAATAATATCATAGATAGACTAATCAACCGAAATATATCACTGGAAAATAATCAAATTGTAAGTATGTGTAGTTACAATATGTATATATGATATAATATTAACTAGTAAATACAGTACATATATAGATCATATATAAATAGTAAATAACTATACAGATAATATATAATAGTATGCAAAATAAATTCTTTTCGTATTAATATATAGAAAACCAATTATTTCGACGAAATTTCAACATATGTGGTTACTTTAAATAAATTCCAATCAAAACTATGGAGGGTTAGTTATTACAGTTATTAGATTATAAATTATACTCATTTTTAGACTATTCACGAATATGGTAGGATTAATATAATATGATTTGATGCTAAGAAGTAAATAGATTATATTCGAATATATTATATGAACCTCCATATATGGAAGCTTAAAATAGTTGAATTAATTTCTATTAATTTGATTAACAGTATTTGTGATATTTCAGTATAAAATCTCGTATTAAAAATTCCCCAATCCAGTATCTCTAGTTAACATCCAATAATAAATATACATGCATATAAATATATTATAAAAATATTTCCCAAAATAGTAAATATATATTATTTTTAGAGATATATTTGTTGTTATATTTGAGTTTTTTTTATTTATTAATTATCTATTATTTAAATTACCCCATACAAATGATAAATACAACGTATAATATATATCAAATATTATCTTATACGTGTAAATCTATAATGTTATGATATATTTATAACCAACCTTCCTTAGGAACTTGCACGCGTTAATATTTCGCCGTACAAGAAATCTAGGGTGTACATTGTGTATATAATTCTATCGACTTGCATTCTCGGTTATCCAGCAATCTATATCTTCGTTGTCCGCAATAACTCCAAATACTTGGTTAGATAGTTTTTAATAAAGAATATTTATATATAAAGAATATTCTAAAACAATTTTCAAACGTTATCAAATATTATTTTTCCAATATTAGGGTTTATATTAGCAATATTATGGTTTATAATAGCAATATTAGGGTTTATAATAGCAATATTAGGGTTTATAATAGCAATATTAGGGTTTATAATAGCAATATTAGGGTTTATAATAACAATATTAGGGTTTATAATAGCAATATTAGGGTTTATAATAGCAATATTAGGGTTTATAATAGCAATATTAGGGTTTATAATAGCAATATTAGGGTTTATAATAGCAATATTAGAGTTTATAATAGCAATATTAGGGTTTATAATAACAATATTCAATTAAAATATAATGTTTAAGAATGTTACAATTTTCGTTTGATAAAATTAACTATTCATAACTATAAATAACCATTGTAAATAAATAACAAAGTAAATAGTTCCTTGCTATTATTATAAAATATATTAAATAATATTCTATACAACGTAGATACTGTAAAGTAATTATCTGGGCGAGCAATGTGAATAATCTTCATAAAATATATTATCAGTATTGTACAAATAATATATATATATATATATATATATATATATAAATATATATATATATATATATATATATATATACAATATTAACATGATTATAACGATTATAAATCGCATCACTGCGAGAGTCTTTATTAATTTATTACATTCTCAGAATAATTAAATAACTATAAATTATGTATATCACAATATGTTTTTTAATTCTAATTTGTATTTTGAATATACATTATTATGTATGATATATTATATTAGTAATACTGTATTTTCAAAAAAGTCACCAGAGTTTTAAACTTCAATATTAAACTTATATAACTTATATACTATGATATATTATATTGAAAAATGTCAATACATCAATACATTATAAAAAGTGAAATTTTACTAATAATACCTAATTAGTAATATTGTCTATTATTAGTATATTATAATATAACATCATTAATTACTTTTTATAGTTCTAGTAATATAACTATTATTATTTTATAATATAATATTAATATTTTATCATATGTACTAATATTTTAGTTAGCTATAAAGAAATGTATTGAAATGAAACAGGATTTGGAAAATAAAAAACTTCAACATTTGGTTAATAGTTTTTACAAAATTTATTAATATCTATTTTAATTTAGTAGACTTTCATCTTATCTCTTATAATATATATATATATATATATATATATATATATATATACATTCGTGTGTGTATTATTCTCATCAATATAGAATTATATAAGAAATATTTTACCGTCATTTGCATATAATAAGAATATAGAAACTTCAATTATAAATAGCAATACGACGATGAAGAATATCATGGTACGTCTATTATTCTGTATGATATTATTGCCTATAAACGATAGGTAATTTACATTATATGTATATAGTAAATACAACATTCCATTCTATTATTTAATATTATGTTATAGCATAACTAGTACATAAATAAATATTTTATTTATACATGCTATAGTAATTATATATATATATATATATATATATGTGTGTGTATATATATACATATATATATATATATATATATATATTATACATTTAAAGATACTTGCTGTGAGAAGCAATATAAATGAACATACGCATATGATGTATTCGTCTCAAATATCAAATATACAGCATATATTATATAATAGTAAGTATACTTATATATAATACACGAATATATATATATATATATTTTTTTTTGATAACATGTAATAATGAATAATTAACATTCTATTATTTAAAAAATTAAACATTATATTTTATAATAATTTTAATAACTTTTCACCAAATACTATAATTTATAATATTATGATAATTAAATATTAATAAATACACGCATTTATCTCACACATGCATACAATACACTTAAATATATTCATATACACACATACGCACGCACACACACAAACACACACATACAAACACACACACATACACACACACAATTATATTTATATATATATATATTAATTATACTTATATTTATAAACTTAATAAAGATATGAAATATAACCTATATTGACAATATAACAGCTGAATTAGTAACAAAACATATTTTAATGAAATATACTGTCACTTAATTAATAATTATTTTGACTACGACTATTTTCCCCAATAACTTAAATATACTTAAATATACGAATAGTTTATGTATTCGTATTCGAATACATAAACTGTAGAAACATAATCTAGACGCAATCCTACTAATAATTTCAAATCAAACTCTGCTTTCAAAATGTATTGAGAAAGTCATATCAATCTATCTAACTGAATACCTGATTACTTATAATATCACAGATTCTCTATAAATTGCATACAAAATAAATAGTAGGACAGAAACTATTCGAATCAAACTTACTAACTATAGTTATATACATATATTACTAGTAGTACTACAAAGTATAATTATATACTTATTTTTCTATTTGAATTATCGTCTGTATACGATATTACTAATCATAATATCAAGTATATTAAATAGCAATATAATCACTTTGAAAATACCTTAATAGACTAACTTCTGAATATAAAATAGCAATACCATTAATGTATGTACTTTCTTCTGAGTCCCTCGATGCAGTTACCTTGTCGCATTGCTATATTGCATGTATCAGTTATCAAATATCAAATATGCAATGTATCAGATAATAAATACATAATACATAAATTCAATACTAACTAATAGTATACGCTATCGACATACACTTTGGTTATTAATAACTGCAAAACTGAAGAAATTACTTAATATTATAATAAAGTAACAACTAACTTTGAAACCTAACATAGCATCGAACATTTCTTACATAAACATATAGATGTACCACTACAGATAACTATTAACAATTTCAGTATCAAACTTAAGGTTTATGTCAAAATCAGACTTATGTCTTAATTCCTAAATATCTTATAACATGAAAAAGTGAAACTTCGACCTTGTATAAATCAATATTATAACTTAGTAATTTAAATAACTCAGTAACATACTTACGACAAATACTTATTACATGAGGGTTATAAAATAATATATCACAATATAACAAAACTACAACTAAAACAAATCAGTCGACAAAAAATAATAAGCACTTCATATTTTGCTATCAATAAGTTTGAATTTCATAAGCAAATGAAATCGCGGAAATTCAAAGATACATAATCTAACTATAATCTGCTCTGTATAACATATACTACCATTTATAAAAACATTACACATGATACAGCTTCCCATATTATTATATATAACATCGATTGAACATTACGATTAATTACTATAGAAAACTTAATTATACAATATATGATTATTCAAATACAGCTTTACTAAATACCGGGGAACATGATATCATATTGAATATTCAAATTACAATTGGAATTCATTACAAAATATTTTAAACAAATATTAAACATTTTCATTCAGCTCTTAAAACTGACTTACTTTATACAACTCAACCTTATATCTGAATTGTAATTTCTTTATAATTTAATCTACAAAATACTGTCTAATTCCGTTCCTTTATTCTATTATATACTTATTATATTATTAACACTTATTATATTATTAACACTTATTATATTATTAACACTTATTATATTATTAACACTTATTATATTATTAACACTTATTACATTATTAACACTTATTATATATTAATCACTTTCCTTACACTTATTCATATTATAATATTATAAATATATACATTAACTTTCAATAATAATAACAACCTTACACCAATATATCTCTTCTTAATTAATATTTGATCTAATATTCACATTTGATTAGTCTATTAAGGAAATTGGTTTAGAAATGTGTCTAAATAAATCTTAAAAATCATACATACTTCCAATATACACACATATGTAGTATTACGCCCACACATACACCTATGTTTACATATACACATACATACATACACACACAAAACACGCATACAATATACATATATTGTATACAATATTTAATAAATACATACATCTATAACTAAATCATTATAAAATACACCTATAACTAAATCATTATGTACATTATTCTTTTCATTATTATTAATATAGATTAAAAAATAAATAACGGATTATTAATAATTTGTAAACTATTATTTTCAATACATTTATATTTGTATTCAACTATATATTCACTATGTATATCATGTAAACACCAATCTATAATATTCGTCAGTATTTCTGACGCAAACATCAAAATATAAAGATCTACACATATTTGAAAATTCGATGGGTCAACTGTTGGTGTCTACAAGTTTGTATTTTATATTGAAATATATATAAATTATGCATTATATGTCAATTACTTTATTTATAACGCATATATATATCATGTATGTTTTACTAAAATAATAACATATAGTATACATAACGTAACATATTTAAATTCATATGTTATGATTTCCAATAATACATTATTATTTAATATCATTATTTAGATACCATAATATGATATAATAGATAATACAGTATTTTTATATTAAAACATTATAGGTAAGTTATGATCATTGATAAATAATATTACAAAATAATATTTAAATAAATACAAATTTCAATAATATATTAATATATGTAATATGATGTATATATGTAATATAAATAAAAATAATGCAATTCGATAAATATTTGCAAATTTAAAAATAACATTCCCAAATAACTAAATAATTTTATTATGGAACATTAATCGTATTTGGGTATTTTAGTAATCTGGACTATTTTCATATAAACTATTGATAAATAAATTGCCATATGCAGTCTAATAATGTTGTTACGCGAATAAAATGTATAATAAATTACATCCAGTGGTTACGGAACATATAATGTTTCTTTAAATTGTGCTAACACTGTATATAAGATAAATTAGATAAGATTATAATCTTATTTATAAATAAATATTTGTAATATAAAAATAAATAAATATATAATTTATATACATTAAAATTTGATATTAAATATATATTCCATTAACTAATGCATTGCATTTAATCATTATAAATATTATTATCTTTTTATAGTAGTGTCATTAAACCAGATTATTTTAAAATATTATAAAAGCATTGTTTTTATATATAAGTAAACATTAATATATCACATAATCATTTATATACTACATTATATATTCATTTTTTTAGTAAATAGCAGTGAAAGTAATAAAGTCGACATTGGAAATTTAACATTACGTATTAAAGAAGAAATAGACTTAAATGATTTTAATGAATTATATAATATTGATTTAAAATTAAAGTACACTATTCATACAGGTTTTCGTTAACATATATTACTGTAACTATATAATATCCAAATCTTAAATACTTTTGAATTATTACGCATTACGATTGAAGATAAGTAAAATTGACATATTTCCAGGGAATGGATTATTTATTTTTTCTGGTCTTGTAAATGGAAATATTCGTTATAAGTTATTTGGAAATATTGTCAGAGAACTGGAAATTTTAGAGAATCTAACCACTTGTAAGAAATTGTGAATAAAATATATAAATAAATAATATATATAATATATGATTTTGCATACCATTACCGTAACAAATTTTTATATTTTACAATTTTATTTATACATATGTATACAGATGAAGTTATTTATGTAAGCGAGGAAAGCATTAAATATCTATCAAAAGAAAATAATTTTATTTTTAACAAAAAGGAAGGAAAGGTTTTTTTATAATCTATGAAATATTTTGTAAATATTGTATATTATTATTTATTAGATATGTAATATATATATATACCATAACTTAGATCAGAAAAGCAAATAGCATCTACGGGGAGAAATTATTTGCTAACATTTACAGACTACTTGGAAAGAAAAATATAGACGATATGTATTCTGCGATTTAACGATAGTTAATTATTATTAATTATTAATACTATATGATCACGAATTACTCGTGTTTCTATCATCATTCAACTTTGTCAGTATATTTGAAAATACTAATATATTCCTTAGATTATGTGTATATATATATATATATATATATATTTATATATATATATATATATATGTATATTATATATATACTTATAATCGTACTTTAAATCCCATACATATCATATTTAAACATCTTAAATATATATATATATATATATATATTCATTTACAGTATAATTGTTATTTGTTGTAAAGTATAGTATTACAATATTGTTAATTATAACCTAGACTGATATATGTTCTTTTTGATGTGTATTAATTATATTAATATTATAATAATAGTATTATAATAAATATTTTAAAAATATGTTTATTAATTTTATTTATTTTTATAAGAATTTTTATATTATACATACATGCTAATTGTATACTTATATTTAAACTACTATGCTAAAAAATAATACCTACTATATTCACATTAACCAAAAATGTGTGTATAATTTACAATTTTACAATAAATTACATAATAAATCATTAATAATTATAAATATAATTATATATATATAGTTTATATTAATTAATTATATTAATATAATATTATGCAATAATAATATATTTTATTATTGTCAATCAAAATACGTTATTTGATATACATTTAAATATTATTAGCATAATTGTGATAACATATATACTGTGATAACTGCGTACAAATATCGTACAAATGATAGTTAAATGATACCATTATAAATTTGATTTATACTAAAATAATATAGATCCTTAATGTATGTATGCTATATATTTGGTGTATATATTCGGTAATTTATTAATTTAATATCAGTATAAAGATATAATATTGAAATATTACACTTCGGGTAGAAATAAATTATCAGTTTTTATATATAAATCACTTAATTTTATAATTAAATAAAGATATATATATATAAAACTGTATATTTATATAAAGAGTATAAGCAGATATTTCCAAATATATTCCATAAAGATGATAAGAACACGTTCAATGTCATAAATAAATGTACATTTCGCTATGTAATTTTTATTTGGATATTAATGTTAAAATATAAAATAATATAGGGAAAATGTGTTATTTGTTATTTGTTAACAATATTAAAATTTGTCAATCTATCTTTATGGTATATATTTGGAAATATATGTGTAACAAATAAAAGCTATATAGCAATAAATTTAATATCTATAAAATTTAAATCAACTATATATGAACAAAGACATGAAAATTGCACAAATTATTGAATATATTATCTGTAAATAAATCAGCACAGTAAACAGCCTATCTAGCCAATGCCTGATTATAAATAATTCCCCATATTTTTCAACCAATGTTGTAATATTTCGGTATTTTACTAAATTAAGTAAATTCAATGAATTTAATGAATCAAGAGGTATATTATACACGCATTTACATATACATATATATAAATATAATTATTTCTTGATTAATTCTTTCTATCAAATTATTGTAATTAATTGAGCTTATGATTTATGTATTACATAAATATATTACAATTATAAATAATAAATATTATTCATATTAAATTAATAATAATTATATTTTAACTCATTTTTAATAAATACATAGTTTAATTTCAGTAATTAGCTTATATATGAATTATATACTAAGAACAAATAAAAATCGGATCGATCTAGCCGCCAAAAGAATAAGGTGCTATAAATGACGTGCATCAGTTATTATCGGGAGTGTGGTAAGACATGCACATTTCAAATTGTCTTAATTAGCGTTAATATATAAATAGTTTTTATTTATTAAGTATTTTTATTATTTAATCTTTTTATTAAATGTATGAATAATACAAAGTCAGTTAAACATTATCTAGGTCCGATGGTTGATGAATTATGTTTTAACAATTTATAGTTGATCATGGATAAAGATGACCCTCTTCGCGTATATTCTGCTCATTTAAAATAAGAACTAATGCCTTCTTTACTTATTTGTCAATAGTGGTATAATAATAACTATATATAAATCGCGTTTTGCTATATCGAATACGTGTGATAATATGCTAATGTAATTTCTATACTCTACAGTGTATATTATAAATAAACTATATATTCTATGTAGCATTAATTAAACTATCATTTTGGTATTGGTGTAGATAAATTAAAATAAGTTTTTTCTAGATAACTAAATTTGAGTTTATTTTCCTGAACAAATATGAACACATGCAATGTATTAAAAAAGTATTCCGCATTAAAAATCAATCTATGCTTTCATATAAGTACATTTTCATAAAAATGATGTGAGACCTCAGATATTTTGAATTCATGTCAATCATATCAGTGACGTACATAATATATATACACGTATATTCACCATTAGTTGTGATGAACTTTAAAACAAAGCTACACATCTCAGGGAAATTAACGACTAACTTTATTTTTAACTATCATTATATTCTTACATTTCTTCCCTGTGTGATTATTCGGTTATTTGCGAATATATGAAAAAATAAAGTATAGATTAGTAGAAGATTAAAAGTTAATAGATAAGAATCAATGAAGTCAAATTACCTTTTTAAAAGTAATACTGATACTTTCATTGTATAACCGATGTATATTACTATTATTGGTGCATTTAAGAGACAATTAATTTAATAACAGCGAATAATTAATGATCTGGTTCATATTGGATTATTGGAGTTCCACTGGATATCGATTATTTCAATAAATGTGAAATGACACTAACACTATAATATAGTGGTATTGATTTGTTGATACAATAAAGAGTAAAATGTTTGACATGTTACTTCAATAAAACGAAACTGATATTTATTTATTATTTATAGTGAAAAAACTTAAC
This sequence comes from Osedax frankpressi, assembly GCA_964035775.1. Taxonomy (NCBI): domain Eukaryota; kingdom Metazoa; phylum Annelida; class Polychaeta; order Sabellida; family Siboglinidae; genus Osedax; species Osedax frankpressi. Next base: position 13,456,140 of record OZ038314.1, read on the forward strand.
CCAAAAACTAAGTTTCAAATCATCATGTGGCCTATGTACAGATAATCTTGATGAGAAACTGTAAAATATATACTAAAAATCCCAGAATCATTCATTTTCACTATCATCATATTAGCTTATATGCATATTCTATTATGAGTATAGTATTTAAAATCATTTTAAACGATTTATACTATCAATAACATTGCTATTTTATAAAGCAGAAGATTATATCAATTTAAAATTTTATAAAAAGAGTTTTTTTTATATGTATTTTATAATTTTATCTATTAATCTACAGTAAATAAATTTGATGAAAATTGTTGAGAAAGATATTTCATAATTATCTGTTTTTATTTGGAATTGTAGTGAAATACATTTAGTAATAATAATGTATTATAAATAGTATTGAGGTTTTATATTTATCAAATTTCATTTTATTATATTATCTATATATAATTATAACATAGTTTTATATTATATACTTTATATATATTATATAGTAATAAAAACTAGGTATCATATATAATATTTTAAATTATAATGGTTTATAGTTATATGTATTCAAATAGGTACCATTTTATTTTATATCATAATTTTGTTATAATTCAAGCACAAATTTGCCATCTTTTATTGGTGGGTCACTGATGTTCGGCTATTTGATGAATATAGGTTATTAATTTTATAAATTATAAATTTATGGTTATAATCTATATAAATTCGAAAATCAATACAATAAAATCCAAGAACCATATAATGGATTTATTGACATCATTTTATATTTTTCTTAATATCATATATCAAATTTTCATTAATTAGTATAACTATATATTATTGTTGTTGAAAGTTATAGTATTTGTAGAAATGTTTTCCTATAGCAATAATAATTTGTACACAATATAATATTACCTTTACATATTGTTTGATATAAATTGTTAATAAATCATTTATGACACTTTAAACATTTTTAATAGTTAATATATGATATAATGGTTAAACATGCCAATGTGGTACATATTAAATAACTATTACATAACATATTAATGTATCTAAGTTATCAAATTAATTATTGTGGTATATCATCGCCGGCAATATATTATTATTTCGTACATTTTCTCAAAGTGCATCAAAACTTAAAAGACCGAAGAATAAATAAGTTGACTTTGATAATTATATAAATATAATTGACATGTAGAACATTTATAAAACATGTAGTATAAGAATAATAATATATGTAAAATAAACATTAATAAAAATGATATCACCTAACTAATTGATAGTATTTACGATATTAATTGTTTGTAAATATTAATTGTGAAGGATATTTTAAAATATAAATTATATGGCCATGAAGGTAAATAGTATGGATTTAGGTAAACAATATAGCATAGAAGTTGAGTAGAATAGATAAATGTCTTGTTTAATAAAAGTAAATGATGGTAAATTAATAAAATATATAAAAAATATAAATTTTATTATCATTCACAGCTATTGAATTTTGACGTAAGAATTTTTAATTTGAATGGGACAATTTTCAAGGGATACAAAAATGATGGGTTTTAATGTTCTGAAAATAGTCACATTATTTAGCCATAATGTATATGTATATATATATATATTGTTATGGTATAAAAAGTGATATTTAGATGGTGTTATTTCGAGTAATTAAACATGTTTGTTTAATTTGCATGACCATTGTTCACATCATTTAAATATATTAATGAGTCGATAATATCACAGATAAAAGTTATAAAGTGATAATAGTGTTATAAAAATAATATGTATAAATGCATATTACAATAAATTGTATTTTATATGCATATATATATATACGATACAGTAAAGCATATTAAACTTAATTTGTATCGACTATAATAACGTTAAAAATATATTAATTACGGATAGAATTAATTTTCAATAAAATATCTGAAATATAATATGAAATTTATAATTTTCCTTACCTCCAGTCTAAATATTTTAGATATTTTCCATGCAAAAATATTTAAAAAAAAATTATTTATTAGATTTGTACGAATACCAATATATTGAAAATTGAAGTTTATGATTAGGTTTTCTGTTATATATATATATATTATTTAGGAATTATTAGCATGAAGAATTACTCTTTTTCAAATTTTGATATACATTTTAATAATCTTATATACATGTAATATCAATATATATATATATATATATATATATATATATATCTATATATATTTATCCCATGGTATATTTTATTCAAATCAACTATTTCCATATGATATATGCATTTCCATATGAAGAAATGAATATCTGTGAGTTACTTTGAGAAACAAAAACATTTAATTAAATATCTTAATTTGATTTGAATGATGTATAGATAATTAATCATAAAAACAGTATTACTTTGTTACATGCAGAAAACTATAGTAGGTAAGCTATTTCATGTATTAATTTTATCATTCCTCGTTAAGAAAATTAATCAAAAATTCAAACTTTTGTGTATGTATAGTTTGGTAACTATTAAATATATAAACATACATATCAGATATTGTAATCAGTGAGTCACTGATTAATAATCATTTTAAAATGCAAAATATTTGTATTATCAACTTTTGGATATCATTTTCAACATATTATAAAGTATTAATTATTTAAAAACTTGAAAAATTGATTATTAGGGAATTAATATGTTGTATTCTATACCATTACAGCAAGTAATTTAATGTACCAGGTTTTACTCTAAATAAATCAATATATCTTTTTATTTGATTTATATATTCTACCATATGGTTTTATTATCCATATTCTAGGCTATTTTTTTTCCTTTATTATATTATAAATCATTTTTGATATGCTATGAATATATTTCAAAATTAAACCTGAAACGATATAAATGTAAATGTTTATATGTCAAGTTGAATGACATTTTACAGTATTCTTTAAGTTAGTTATATAATATATAATATAAACAATGTTGAATATTTTTAATTATTAAAACCACTAATTTTTTTATATATGTTACTTATTTATTTATCACGATTTTAATTTTTATATATTTTGTTTATTTATAGTTAGCTGATCAGAGTTTTGAATACATTATTTAAAATAAAAATGGATCAAACACATGGAGTTTCACCGGATTCAAGGTCATTGTTTTTCATTATTAGCAAATTACATTTAAACTCGTAATTTTTTGAAGACCTTTTTTCAAATATCCAATGAATTATAATACGCAGTTATAAATCACTGAAAGAGAAACTTGCTAAATTTGTGGCCCGAAAGTCAATTTATTTGTTAAATTCACCGGCTCCAGTTGATTTATATTCAAAAAAAATTGACGACAGTTAGTATTAAAGATGATTAGTTTCATCGATATACGCTTGTAAGAGAATGTGATGATAACTCGTATTGTTATTGTCTCAACCGCTATTGTTTAACTGTGGTTTCACTTAACACAGCCATATGTGGCATGGGTCCACCCATAGAAATAGACATGCAAGTCGATGAGGTTTCGAGAGCCGAATATTTTTACGCGGTTTGTTACACCGAGTCGTTTACTTGACATATTTCTCGTATCCCTGGATTTGAAGTTCATTTTTAGTCCTATATCAAAATTCTCTCGGTAGTCGGTGAAATTGAAAGATTATGTAATTGGCTACATTTCGTCGTTTCACAACGCCGGAATAACCGCGACGTTGATATCGATGGACGATTACGGCAGAGCTCGCGACCTTTACCATTTGAACATCAAGGTAAATAAAGCAAAACTGCAATCTACAATAAGCGTAGTTTGTATGTATTTCGATATTATTATTATTGCCTTTAGCCTTTATTTTACTCTTCAACTCTAATTCAATGATAGTTTTCCATTGTATACTTGGGGAATTCAAAAGCGTTGTGCAGTAAATGGTTTTAGTTTGTCTCGAGTATAATATAATATAATATAACATAATATAACCTATATTATATATAATATAACATAATATAACCTATATTATATGTAGTTTATTTGTGTATCAATTTGTAAAAACTATTTCGATCGTACTTTAACTGGCTTATACATTTGCCTAGGCTTTTTGTCCTGTGTTCGAACTCAAGAAATACTATCAGAATGAGAACCCAATGGACGCTTATTCTCTAAAAGATAGAATCAGAGGTTTGATTCATAGATACTTCTGCTTCTCTGTATTCATATTATTTACTTTTGTGTTTTGTGAAAATCCAAATCCAAAATACCTAAATCAATTTTATCTTTAAATCAGTATGAAATATTATTTTGATTATCATATATCTGTTAGTTCTTGAATACGACTTTACTTCGCATCCAGGGCAGGTGACATTTGTAGACGCCAGTTCAAAGAATATTGTGATGTCGTTCAAGAACTCGGATACAAACTCGAATATCAATCTGGTAAGGCGTAATCGGTGTGAGGCTGCGAGTAAGTACTTACAATAGTTCTTCTTTTTACAGGGTTTGATTGATGACGAAGACATACCCAACAACTACAGGTCACTATCAACAAGATTGTATGTAGTAATAATATTTATATTAATTATATTATAATATCTGCGTATGTTAGCGCACCATGGAATTTACTAATAATAATATTATCGATTACGCTTTACCAATAGCATCTATTGTTTAACTGTTGATGCCATCTTCCGCCCGGACACCTCCAATCTATATGCCCCACGCTGCCCGTATCCATCGCATAACCACGAACACTCGTCGCCAGGTGCTCGAAGAACTCGCATCCCTACCACCATCAGTTGAAAACGTCGCCGGCTTTTCAGAATCCGCTGAACATCGGTTACCTGTGCGAACACTTCAAACTCTCCGACCACAACGGGCACGCTTCTTTCATGAACGGTCTGAAGGGGTTTGTACGCCGTAGTGTTTTGCGCGAGTACGACCTACGTAGCTCTTAATTACACGATATTGCCTTCAGGGTTTGCTATTCGGAAGATACGTTCGCTGCGTCGCTACGGCAAACTCAGATTAACAGACTCGCGATTATAAGGTAAGTTGGGACGGAGGTAAAGAACCGGGTGTCCATGGAGCGTGAAACCTAATTTTGCGAATGACTGAGAATAAATGAACGCGTTCTAGAGTGACGCGTTCATTAATAGATTCGGTGAGTACACGTCACTCAAACGCACCCTTCCCATTCGCAGCGTCTCGAAAGGAGTGGCCTGTGTGAAAAAAGGAAACCTCGTCGATGCTATGGTGCACCTAAACAAAGCGATTGAAATTGACAACCGCAACGTAGAAGCTCTAGTTGCCAGGGGAGCGTTGTTAGTTGAATGTAGTGGAGCAATATGGTACAGTTTGATAGTAGCAATAGCTAGCGACACTCACTGCATAGATGTTTTTCACTGAATTTCTACGGCCATACTGATCTATCTTTACTTTCCTTCGCTCCGGAACGCACTGAATGTGTTATATTGTTCGCACTTGGCAATACCGGTAGATGTATGAGTCCGAGAAGACTGCATTGCATTTTACTGCGATTGGCTGTTATACTACTTTTCAATACCGCCATCGTTACCACCACCGTCTGGCAGGCGAGCAAATACCGAGAGCTATGAGATTGCAATCGAGGATTTCAGGAATGGTTTATCCATAAACCCACAACATCGCAACGGCAGACATTATTTGAAAGAGACACTTGTTGCGTATGCAAAAAAGTTTGTATCTAAGTCGATTTTACAAAACTTTTTATGTAATTAACATGTTTATTGATTACCAAACTTTTATGTAATTAACATGATTGTTAATTACCAAACTTTATGTAACCAATATGATTGTTGATTACCAAACTTTTATGTAATTAACATGATTATTGATTACCAAACTTTTATGTAATTAACATGATTGTTAATTACCAAACTTTATGTAACCAATATGATTATTGATTACCAAACTTTTATGTAATTAACATGATTGTTAATTACCAAACTTTATGTAACCAATATGATTGTTGATTACCAAACTTTTATGTAATTAACATGATTATTGATTACCAAACTTTTATGTAATTAACATGATTGTTGATTACCAAACTTTTATGTAATTAACATGATTGTTGATTACAAACTTTATGTAACCAATATGATTGTTGATTACCAAACTTTTATGTAATTCACATGATTGTTGAATACCAATTTATTATATGGTTTAAATATTTAAACCTATTAAAGAATGTAATTAATACTTGAACATATGCATTTTCTGTTTCTTTTAACAGAAATCTTTTATTTAGATTGGCTTCAAATCAGGAATATGATATAGCAGTGGAAAGACTGCAGGAGGTTTTAGGAATGGATCCAGAATCTACTGAAGCAATTTATTTACTAGGCAGACTTAATAAGTTTCTCGAACAAAAAATTGTTAAGGTCATTATTTCTTACAAATTAAAAATCAATCAGAAAATAATTTGTATTCTCTACAATCATTGTATAGAATATTAATTTATGTTTCATATAATAAATATATCAACAATTTTTACTGTGAAATATTATATTATTAATATATAATTCTAAAATGTCTCAATGGTATATTAATAATTAAATTAATATGCATAGGCGGCTGAAGACTGGGATGATAATTTATCTGAGTTTGTATTAATTTATTAATAATAATCTAACAATTGTTCTATTATTTTAATATTAACTATTATGTACATTTATTCAGTAATCCGAGTACTTTAGAAAACATCTCAAAAGGAAAAGTGAAGAAAGTTAAAAAGTAAGTGAAATAAAAAATATATAAATAATAGACAATTATATTGTTATTATAAATATGAATTATTTTCACTACAATTACATCTGATCTATCTACACTAATTATTCTCTGAATTATTTTAGATCTAAGAAGAAGAAGGAAAAGAATATAGCATCTAAATCTAATGAGAATTCCGATAAGAGGTACATTGAAATATATTAAGAAAATGTATATTCATTAATTATTAAACCTAAGTATATATTGTAATAATTTATAAAATATATAATCTTAAAAAATGTTATTATACTAAATGTTATACTACTTTCATTTCAACTCATTGAGGTGCATGTATTGACTATTTTTAGATAGTCAATTATTCGAAAAAGCCTTTATTAACACTTTAAGCCTTTATTATAAATGTCTCTACATAATTACTTATTATATAATAATACCCTCATTATATAATAATAAATAAAATGAACTTGCATGCATAGTACTAATAGTACTATCATGCATATGAATTATTTTATTAATTCATAACACATAAATACATTATTAAAAATACATTGATTCCTAATGAATTAGCCAAATTAGTTTAAATATCCAATGAACTAATCTCAACCCTAGTAAATCTTTTCAACCTCTTGCTAGCACTATATTAAAATACTACCGTAAAAACTCTCAACATATAACCGCACGCTATTCTATAATACACCACTCCCACACTAGGAGGCGCAGTTCTCGTAAATCATCTTCACCATCTGATCAATCACTTTCTCGCAGTAACCAAAGACAACGGCGTATGTCGGCGAGATATTCGTCTTCTCGCAGCTGTTCACCTCGCAGGGATGAACAAAGATCATTATATCGAGAAACCGATCGACATCACTCAAGAAACTCAAGGTCACCGATCAACAGGAAGGTTATCACCACAGTGCCGATAAATAACTTATAATTACAAAAATATTTTGCATATATTGAAAATTCTACATCGTAGTACGTTAATTACGTCTTTGATTTACAGAGTAGATATGATTCGTCAAGAAATCGACGTCGTTATAGTTCATCTGAAGGTTGTGATTTTTGGATTTCCTTTGTATTCAAATGCACTCGTATACTATTTATTTGCTTAATTTGATCTAATTTATAAATATTCAATAATTATTCATTTAATTTTGGCTAATTCGATGTAACTCTTAGACGAACGGGATAAGAAGAGCACTAGAGTTGTCGTTATAATTGATAAGGATAAGAATAATCGCAGTAAAAAGGAAGCTTTAAAAAAAACTATTTTGGATATTCATGATAGAAAATCATCTCCCGATATGGTAATTACATATTTGTTTAATAGAATGAATTTAGTCTACTGTTCATTTCGTTCTACAATAAAAGTTCACTTTTAATTTGTATGTATATAGCAATATATTCAATGCAATGCTATTGCATTAACTTACGCCAAATATCTGGATCTCTGTTACAGTCATATTACGAAGGGTTCAACTCTAACTACAAGCCTTTTGCGATAAACACTGCGGGGCGTAGAGCAATGGGTCCTCGGGGCAGGGCCGGTAACGTCCCTTACCATAGAGGCCAATGGCGACCCGTAGTGCACCCCACTCGAGGTTACTCATTACCCCAATCTCAAAGATCGGACAATCGAATGCCTTACAATGGCTCGCAGCCTCGAGGATTCGCTAATTTCGAACGTGGGAGAGGTCGCGGCCGCGGGTCAAATAGATACCGTGGTTTTAGGGAGAATTCGGCAAGAGCTACTTCTCCCACTGCGGACCGGAATCAGTGCGGAGATAGCTCAAGGAGTTGGAGACCTTCGAGTAGCGTAGATATTTCATTAAAGGAAAACTCGGATAAACGTCAACCACCTAAGAAACTCCAAGAGATGGAAGAATTCCTAACAATGTTGAAAACCAAGAAGACAGATGAAGTGAAAAAAGATTGATTATTAGAACATCTAAACCTATAACAAGAATATTGATATCAAATATAATTATCAATAAATTTTTTAAATCAATTATTTTCAAATCAATTTGTTTTCTTTCATTAATTAATTATATATATATATTATATAAGAAACAAAATTAGATAATACATTTCTTGTTATAATTTGTACTGCTATATATTCTTGTTTTGTTATTTTTATTGCTATGTAATGTACATAATATTTTTCTAAACTTATTTCATAGAGTATCAATTGTCATAATAGGTTAGTTCTGATTTTTACTATTTATTATAATGTGACATATATAAAATTAATTGTACATTAATATATTATTAATTTAAATATTTTATATATATTTTGTATTACAAAATTCTAATATTACAGATACAACAGATATCGAAGAAGATATTGATGATATATATATAAATAATATATGTATATATAGTTATATTTAATAATAATAATAGTCATTTTATAAAGTATAATAGATAACAATTATTATCAATTTATAATATTTTTTATTATATATCAACTTTAATTAATAAATTATATTATAATATAACAAATGCTACTTTATGTTCTTCATTTATTTATAATTAATTAAAATTATTAATGTAAAATCACATATTCCGTATATGCATATTTTCAAACAATTATTTTTTATAAATACATAGATATGATTTATATATATTATATTAGTATTTCCTTTTAACATATTTATTTGCATTCGATTTCGGTAATTACTAATTATCATTATTTGTATGTAAATTTCCATTATTAATAATTTTTTAAATAGTTACAAAATATAACGATAATTTGATTAATATCTCTAATCCCAGATAGCAATGCAGTTTGATATATAAATTATAGAAAATTACACAACAATAATATAATTCATTTGAAATAATTTAAAGTAGTTATTTACATCGTTGAATGAAAATATAGAAAATAATATAATTAATTACTTTTATTACATACTGAATATATTTTGACAGTTTTTATGTCAATTTTATATTTATATTATATATAAGTTATATTTATATAATTATTTAAATATATGTGAATATATAATTTATATAAATGTCGATTTAACTGTAATATGAGGTATTACTAGTTTAAAGTAATAATAATATTTCATTTAAATAACAAATATTATTGTGAAACTTTGTATACACTCCAAGCTTACCGTGAATAGATATATTTAATACACAAATACTATTTACATGTCATAATGATTTTTATATTATAATATACATTTAATATAACAATAGAGTGTTTTCATAAAATAAGTTGTTATGTTATATATATATGTAGATGATAATTTTATGATTAGATATTATATAATAAAAAATTGATATTATTTTATAAAAATAGGTATAATATTCTTCAAATTACTTTATTTTTCCAGTTGTTCTTGTTTCCTCAAAAAAAAGTAACAAATAACAAAATACATTGTTATACAAATTTAATATTTTAATATTCACTTTATTTATTAATATCTAATGTTGTAATTTAATATACCTCGATATTATATATTAATATTAGTTAAATAGAAATTAATTTATAATAGATATTACTTACAGCAATAATATAGTTTTTTTAAAATTTTGATAACATAAAATATTAGGTGGATTACGGAAAATTATTGATTATAATTTAAATATGTGCGTATTAAAGATTTTAAATATGGCCGTATTTACATTAAGCTCAAAAGTACAGCTTTTTCTGTCTGAAAGCATTTTAAATTACATTCGTTTTTACTTTGCGTAAACGTGGCGTAAAAAGCTCTGTGTGAATGCCCCTTTGGTCATAATATAGCTATTATAATATGATATTATACTATAGAAAAAAAAAGCATTTTTGAAACCTATACCTTAATGTTTTAATATATAACGTAGTAATCAATGTATGCAATCTGAAACGGGACGATGTTATACTAATTCAAATTTAGATATATATTCAGAATACCATAGTTACCAATGCGTTTATTTATATATGCATATATATATATATATTTATAACGGGAAACATGCAATATTATAGTCGAGTGTCGTGTTTATATATCAACTAATTGACAGATACGGAACCCATATAATAATTTATTTTATTCGGTATAGGTTACAATAAACGGATTAGATGTATACAAGTTCAACATTAACCAACACAATAATTTACTCATTATATTAAATATATTCTTATTGATTTGAAATGAATTACATTTGATTTATTATTACACCAAAATGGGACATGACACCGTTGGCGTGTGCAATTTGGATTATAACATTAACTATAATATTACTTCCGTACACTGTAAGGCGTACACTATAAATTTTGAATATTCCTAAAATTATAAAATAGTTAATTCAATTTATAAGATGCATAGAAATTATTTCAAAGTTTTTAAAAGTTTACTTAAATATTCTTTATGTATAGTACTATAAAAGACTGATTATAATGAATAATAATTAATTATTATTATTTTTTCTAGAGATATTATATTCTAAAGTGTTGTCTAATGGACACGATCCATAAACCCTGAAACAATATTGCCTTACAATATGTGAGCTATTTTTTTTACATATTGTACAATTTATTTGAAGTAATATTTGTATTATATTGTGGATATGAGGTAAGGTCAATTTCATTTTTATTAAAGAGCATATACTATAATACTTAAATAACAGATACTTACAAAGGAAATACCATATTTAAATAGAAATAGTGAAGATTTTGCATAATAACATTTTTATGATCAAGCGGGTTAATTAAGTATACCAATTAGCAAAGAAATTTCGTGTGGGTATCAAGATATAAGTACATGAATGAGAACAATATAATTATGCGTTAGAAATTGTCTCATTATATATTTGATATTAATTATCAATTCTATATTAATCGATTATAATAAAGTTATATATGATCTCAGATTGTGATTGGGCAAAATACTTTGCAATTATTTACATCTTAATTACATTGAATTAAGCATACATTTAAGAATCACATGCTTTTTATACTAATGATATATCATACGAATACGTTTACACTATTCCATCAACGATGTGTGCGATAAATTAAACTACTTACATTAAATCTGGACATATATTGTCGATATAATGATATGTGGTTTGATGTTTTCGGTTTCAGATATGTTCGCCGAGGAGGTTTCTGATCTCCAGACTGTTCATGTCCCACTCTTGCGAGTCGGAGCGCTTCAGGTAAAGGGGCGTGTTCTTGTGTCGAATTGTAGCGATACCGCACTTCAGTACGGTCAAGATCACCACCAATACTAGCATCGTTATAGTCATCACGAAATTCGCACCTGGACGGGCATTATATAATATATTTCAACATTACTATTTCAACATTACTATTTCGTGTTAGTAAATGGGATGCATTCTAGTGCATCTAAAATATAAAATAAATATTGTTAATTAACAGTTAATAAGCCCCCAGGCTACAATTTATTAGTTACAAATAGGTTTCAAGTGTAACTTAGATACAAAAACTGTAGTTAGAGGTTACAAATGTAACCTAAGTTACAAAAATAGTAGTTAGAGGTTACAAATGTAACCTAAGTTACAAAAATAGTAGTTAGAGGTTACAAATGTAACCTAAGTTACAAAAATAGTAGTTAGAGGTTACAAATGTAACATAAGTTACAAAAATAGTAGTTAGAGGTTACAAATGTAACTTTTTATGAGAAGATATTTTTTAATTATATTTTAACAAATATATATAGATATATATATGATTAGATAATATTGTAATATATTAATAATTAGTACTGCTATAATTATAGACTTCTATAATTAATATATGTCATATGATTACTATATAATATATGATTATTATTATAATTATGAATAATTTTAATGATATATAAATATATTATGATTGTTGTATAAAACAAATTTAATTGCAAGAAATTAATATTGAAATTCAATTTACTGAATTTAAATATTTCAAATTCTAATTAAGGTAAAAGGGTTAAGGGTTAAACTTATAAAAGTTAATTTGCAAAACATATAAAAAGTTATACTTTTTGTTATAGCTATAGTTATATCATTGTTGTTATTATAATATATACATTTATATATTTAATTAATTATTATTAAATAATTATTAATTAATTATATATTAATTTATTAGAAGTTTTTATATTTATATGTAAGATATATAACACATATATGATATTACGCTATGATTCATGATCATTTTAAAATTAAATTATTTGTATTGTTAAAATTATCAAAATATTATTAAAAATTGAAAATAAAACAAAATTATTCTAGAATGATTAGTTTAATATAATATTATAATGCAATACAAATGAATTTAATATAATATAAGTTTATAGTAAATTTATATAACAAAATAATAATAATTATTATATAATGTATCAATACATAATAGATATAATCTAATTAAAATTATCCTAGTAATTATATATAATTGTAGTTATATTATATAAAATGTATATAATTTATATAAATTGATATAAAATCAACAATATGAATATTAAAATTATTATATTATGTCCATTATAGTTTAAAATAAACTCAGAGTTAATAATGGATAATCAAAGTAGCAAATTTAAAAGAAAAATAAAAATGAGAGCTAAACGAAAGTTTTTAAAATATTTGTTAATCTTTCTAATTTTTGCTAAAATGAGATATAAGAAATTTTATTTAAGATCTTGAAAGCTTTTACTACCAACATTTAGATATTAATATCTGGTATTTGAATAAGATACTAAGAATACGTTACTTATTTTTGTATTAAAGAATATTAATAATCTCGATAAATTTAATAAAAAATATAAGATCTCGCTCTATATTGAAATATTAATTTGTATAATTTTATCTACGATAGATTATAATATATATTTTAACTAATTTCAGATCAATTATTATGTAATATATCAATATCAGAAGTTTAGTTTTAATATTAAAAGAATAGTAATTATAATAGTATGGCAGATAATATAAAATATATTATTTAATTGCAGTTGATAAAATTAATAAAACTGCAAATAATTATATTTATAAGGAATCAATACTGAAAATGAAAATGAAACATGTTAACTGTCAATAAGTACATACTTTATTGAGGACAGTAATTCCGTTCTCAATATATTATGGAATGGTAAATATGCATATTATTGTAGAACATTTATATCATTGAATGTATAATATTTATTTTATATAATATAATTTTAACTCAATATTGAAATTGTTCTATAAATGTATGAGAATTATATTTAATGATAATTTGAAAATTCAATGAAATATTATAATTATCATTTGCTAATTGTATGATAGTTCATCTAAGTTGGTTCAAGTTGAGAGCAATATCAATGAAATACATCCGGGTATGACGTATGTGAATTTCCACAATGAAGGTTTATTTAAAGTATATAATAGCTATTATATTCTAGACTGTCAATATATTATTTTATTTTATTATACAAAATATATATATAATATTCTTATGTAAACGCTGATGATGCAGTATGATAACGTAATATGGCGGTATGTGCGGTGTACCTTCTGTATGCATGACGCTTATAAAATATAAATATATTATCAATTTTAATATTTAATATATTTCAGATGAACTAATTGAGGCACGTTCATCTTTAAAATATCTCTGAATGAATTCTGATATTGAGAACTTGAACAATTTAACGTGCACAAGAAATATTAAAGGTTTCATTTTCATTTAAATTGTGAATTACTACGGTAACTATAAATGATATGTATATAATGATAAGTATAATGATAAGTATAATGATAAGTATAATGATAAGTATAATGATAAGTATAATGATAAGTATAATGATAAGTATAATGATAAGTATAATGATAAGTATAATGATAAGTATAATGATAAGTATAATGATAAGTATAATGATAAGTATAATGATAAGTATAATGATAAGTATAATGATAAGTATAATGATAAGTATAATGATAAGTATAATGATAAGTATAATGATAAGTATAATGATAAGTATAATGATAAGTATAATGATAAGTATAATGATAAGTATAATGATAAGTATAATGATAAGTATAATGATAAGTATAATGATAAGTATAATGATAAGTATAATGATAAGTATAATGATAAGTATAATGATAAGTATAATGATAAGTATAATGATAAGTATAATGATAAGTATAATGATAAGTATAATGATAAGTATAATGATAAGTATAATGATAAGTATAATGATAAGTATAATGATAAGTATAATGATAAGTATAATGATAAGTATAATGATAAGTATAATGATAAGTATAATGATAAGTATAATGATAAGTATAATGATAAGTATAATGATAAGTATAATGATAAGTATAATGATAAGTATAATGATAAGTATAATGATAAGTATAATGATAAGTATAATGATAAGTATAATGATAAGTATAATGATAAGTATAATGATAAGTATAATGATAAGTATAATGATAAGTATAATGATAAGTATAATGATAAGTATAATGATAAGTATAATGATAAGTATAATGATAAGTATAATGATAAGTATAATGATAAGTATAATGATAAGTATAATGATAAGTATAATGATAAGTATAATGATAAGTATAATGATAAGTATAATGATAAGTATAATGATAAGTATAATGATAAGTATAATGATAAGTATAATGATAAGTATAATGATAAGTATAATGATAAGTATAATGATAAGTATAATGATAAGTATAATGATAAGTATAATGATAAGTATAATGATAAGTATAATGATAAGTATAATGATAAGTATAATGATAAGTATAATGATAAGTATAATGATAAGTATAATGATAAGTATAATGATAAGTATAATGATAAGTATAATGATAAGTATAATGATAAGTATAATGATAAGTATAATGATAAGTATAATGATAAGTATAATGATAAGTATAATGATAAGTATAATGATAAGTATAATGATAAGTATAATGATAAGTATAATGATAAGTATAATGATAAGTATAATGATAAGTATAATGATAAGTATAATGATAAGTATAATGATAAGTATAATGATAAGTATAATGATAAGTATAATGATAAGTATAATGATAAGTATAATGATAAGTATAATGATAAGTATAATGATAAGTATAATGATAAGTATAATGATAAGTATAATGATAAGTATAATGATAAGTATAATGATAAGTATAATGATAAGTATAATGATAAGTATAATGATAAGTATAATGATAAGTATAATGATAAGTATAATGATAAGTATAATGATAAGTATAATGATAAGTATAATGATAAGTATAATGATAAGTATAATGATAAGTATAATGATAAGTATAATGATAAGTATAATGATAAGTATAATGATAAGTATAATGATAAGTATAATGATAAGTATAATGATAAGTATAATGATAAGTATAATGATAAGTATAATGATAAGTATAATGATAAGTATAATGATAAGTATAATGATAAGTATAATGATAAGTATAATGATAAGTATAATGATAAGTATAATGATAAGTATAATGATA
Organism: Osedax frankpressi; assembly: GCA_964035775.1. NCBI lineage: Eukaryota > Metazoa > Annelida > Polychaeta > Sabellida > Siboglinidae > Osedax > Osedax frankpressi. The sequence goes on from OZ038314.1 coordinate 13,472,332, forward strand.
AGTATAATGATAAGTATAATGATAAGTATAATGATAAGTATAATGATAAGTATAATGATAAGTATAATGATAAGTATAATGATAAGTATAATGATAAGTATAATGATAAGTATAATGATAAGTATAATGATAAGTATAATGATAAGTATAATGATAAGTATAATGATAAGTATAATGATAAGTATAATGATAAGTATAATGATAAGTATAATGATAAGTATAATGATAAGTATAATGATAAGTATAATGATAAGTATAATGATAAGTATAATGATAAGTATAATGATAAGTATAATGATAAGTATAATGATAAGTATAATGATAAGTATAATGATAAGTATAATGATAAGTATAATGATAAGTATAATGATAAGTATAATGATAAGTATAATGATAAGTATAATGATAAGTATAATGATAAGTATAATGATAAGTATAATGATAAGTATAATGATAAGTATAATGATAAGTATAATGATAAGTATAATGATAAGTATAATGATAAGTATAATGATAAGTATAATGATAAGTATAATGATAAGTATAATGATAAGTATAATGATAAGTATAATGATAAGTATAATGATAAGTATAATGATAAGTATAATGATAAGTATAATGATAAGTATAATGATAAGTATAATGATAAGTATAATGATAAGTATAATGATAAGTATAATGATAAGTATAATGATAAGTATAATGATAAGTATAATGATAAGTATAATGATAAGTATAATGATAAGTATAATGATAAGTATAATGATAAGTATAATGATAAGTATAATGATAAGTATAATGATAAGTATAATGATAAGTATAATGATAAGTATAATGATAAGTATAATGATAAGTATAATGATAAGTATAATGATAAGTATAATGATAAGTATAATGATAAGTATAATGATAAGTATAATGATAAGTATAATGATAAGTATAATGATAAGTATAATGATAAGTATAATGATAAGTATAATGATAAGTATAATGATAAGTATAATGATAAGTATAATGATAAGTATAATGATAAGTATAATGATAAGTATAATGATAAGTATAATGATAAGTATAATGATAAGTATAATGATAAGTATAATGATAAGTATAATGATAAGTATAATGATAAGTATAATGATAAGTATAATGATAAGTATAATGATAAGTATAATGATAAGTATAATGATAAGTATAATGATAAGTATAATGATAAGTATAATGATAAGTATAATGATAAGTATAATGATAAGTATAATGATAAGTATAATGATAAGTATAATGATAAGTATAATGATAAGTATAATGATAAGTATAATGATAAGTATAATGATAAGTATAATGATAAGTATAATGATAAGTATAATGATAAGTATAATGATAAGTATAATGATAAGTATAATGATAAGTATAATGATAAGTATAATGATAAGTATAATGATAAGTATAATGATAAGTATAATGATAAGTATAATGATAAGTATAATGATAAGTATAATGATAAGTATAATGATAAGTATAATGATAAGTATAATGATAAGTATAATGATAAGTATAATGATAAGTATAATGATAAGTATAATGATAAGTATAATGATAAGTATAATGATAAGTATAATGATAAGTATAATGATAAGTATAATGATAAGTATAATGATAAGTATAATGATAAGTATAATGATAAGTATAATGATAAGTATAATGATAAGTATAATGATAAGTATAATGATAAGTATAATGATAAGTATAATGATAAGTATAATGATAAGTATAATGATAAGTATAATGATAAGTATAATGATAAGTATAATGATAAGTATAATGATAAGTATAATGATAAGTATAATGATAAGTATAATGATAAGTATAATGATAAGTATAATGATAAGTATAATGATAAGTATAATGATAAGTATAATGATAAGTATAATGATAAGTATAATGATAAGTATAATGATAAGTATAATGATAAGTATAATGATAAGTATAATGATAAGTATAATGATAAGTATAATGATAAGTATAATGATAAGTATAATGATAAGTATAATGATAAGTATAATGATAAGTATAATGATAAGTATAATGATAAGTATAATGATAAGTATAATGATAAGTATAATGATAAGTATAATGATAAGTATAATGATAAGTATAATGATAAGTATAATGATAAGTATAATGATAAGTATAATGATAAGTATAATGATAAGTATAATGATAAGTATAATGATAAGTATAATGATAAGTATAATGATAAGTATAATGATAAGTATAATGATAAGTATAATGATAAGTATAATGATAAGTATAATGATAAGTATAATGATAAGTATAATGATAAGTATAATGATAAGTATAATGATAAGTATAATGATAAGTATAATGATAAGTATAATGATAAGTATAATGATAAGTATAATGATAAGTATAATGATAAGTATAATGATAAGTATAATGATAAGTATAATGATAAGTATAATGATAAGTATAATGATAAGTATAATGATAAGTATAATGATAAGTATAATGATAAGTATAATGATAAGTATAATGATAAGTATAATGATAAGTATAATGATAAGTATAATGATAAGTATAATGATAAGTATAATGATAAGTATAATGATAAGTATAATGATAAGTATAATGATAAGTATAATGATAAGTATAATGATAAGTATAATGATAAGTATAATGATAAGTATAATGATAAGTATAATGATAAGTATAATGATAAGTATAATGATAAGTATAATGATAAGTATAATGATAAGTATAATGATAAGTATAATGATAAGTATAATGATAAGTATAATGATAAGTATAATGATAAGTATAATGATAAGTATAATGATAAGTATAATGATAAGTATAATGATAAGTATAATGATAAGTATAATGATAAGTATAATGATAAGTATAATGATAAGTATAATGATAAGTATAATGATAAGTATAATGATAAGTATAATGATAAGTATAATGATAAGTATAATGATAAGTATAATGATAAGTATAATGATAAGTATAATGATAAGTATAATGATAAGTATAATGATAAGTATAATGATAAGTATAATGATAAGTATAATGATAAGTATAATGATAAGTATAATGATAAGTATAATGATAAGTATAATGATAAGTATAATGATAAGTATAATGATAAGTATAATGATAAGTATAATGATAAGTATAATGATAAGTATAATGATAAGTATAATGATAAGTATAATGATAAGTATAATGATAAGTATAATGATAAGTATAATGATAAGTATAATGATAAGTATAATGATAAGTATAATGATAAGTATAATGATAAGTATAATGATAAGTATAATGATAAGTATAATGATAAGTATAATGATAAGTATAATGATAAGTATAATGATAAGTATAATGATAAGTATAATGATAAGTATAATGATAAGTATAATGATAAGTATAATGATAAGTATAATGATAAGTATAATGATAAGTATAATGATAAGTATAATGATAAGTATAATGATAAGTATAATGATAAGTATAATGATAAGTATAATGATAAGTATAATGATAAGTATAATGATAAGTATAATGATAAGTATAATGATAAGTATAATGATAAGTATAATGATAAGTACAATGATAAGTACAATGATAAGTACAATGATAAGTACAATGATAAGTACAATGATAAGTACAATGATAAGTACAATGATAAGTACAATGATAAGTACAATGATAAGTACAATGATAAGTATAATGATAAGTATAATGATAAGTATAATGATAAGTATAATGATAAGTATAATGATAAGTATAATGATAAGTATAATGATAAGTATAATGATAAGTATAATGATAAGTATAATGATAAGTATAATGATAAGTATAATGATAAGTATAATGATAAGTATAATGATAAGTATAATGATAAGTATAATGATAAGTATAATGATAAGTATAATGATAAGTATAATGATAAGTATAATGATAAGTATAATGATAAGTATAATGATAAGTATAATGATAAGTATAATGATAAGTATAATGATAAGTATAATGATAAGTATAATGATAAGTATAATGATAAGTATAATGATAAGTATAATGATAAGTATAATGATAAGTATAATGATAAGTATAATGATAAGTATAATGATAAGTATAATGATAAGTATAATGATAAGTATAATGATAAGTATAATGATAAGTATAATGATAAGTATAATGATAAGTATAATGATAAGTATAATGATAAGTATAATGATAAGTATAATGATAAGTATAATGATAAGTATAATGATAAGTATAATGATAAGTATAATGATAAGTATAATGATAAGTATAATGATAAGTATAATGATAAGTATAATGATAAGTATAATGATAAGTATAATGATAAGTATAATGATAAGTATAATGATAAGTATAATGATAAGTATAATGATAAGTATAATGATAAGTATAATGATAAGTATAATGATAAGTATAATGATAAGTATAATGATAAGTATAATGATAAGTATAATGATAAGTATAATGATAAGTATAATGATAAGTATAATGATAAGTATAATGATAAGTATAATGATAAGTATAATGATAAGTATAATGATAAGTATAATGATAAGTATAATGATAAGTATAATGATAAGTATAATGATAAGTATAATGATAAGTATAATGATAAGTATAATGATAAGTATAATGATAAGTATAATGATAAGTATAATGATAAGTATAATGATAAGTATAATGATAAGTATAATGATAAGTATAATGATAAGTATAATGATAAGTATAATGATAAGTATAATGATAAGTATAATGATAAGTATAATGATAAGTATAATGATAAGTATAATGATAAGTATAATGATAAGTATAATGATAAGTATAATGATAAGTATAATGATAAGTATAATGATAAGTATAATGATAAGTATAATGATAAGTATAATGATAAGTATAATGATAAGTATAATGATAAGTATAATGATAAGTATAATGATAAGTATAATGATAAGTATAATGATAAGTATAATGATAAGTATAATGATAAGTATAATGATAAGTATAATGATAAGTATAATGATAAGTATAATGATAAGTATAATGATAAGTATAATGATAAGTATAATGATAAGTATAATGATAAGTATAATGATAAGTATAATGATAAGTATAATGATAAGTATAATGATAAGTATAATGATAAGTATAATGATAAGTATAATGATAAGTATAATGATAAGTATAATGATAAGTATAATGATAAGTATAATGATAAGTATAATGATAAGTATAATGATAAGTATAATGATAAGTATAATGATAAGTATAATGATAAGTATAATGATAAGTATAATGATAAGTATAATGATAAGTATAATGATAAGTATAATGATAAGTATAATGATAAGTATAATGATAAGTATAATGATAAGTATAATGATAAGTATAATGATAAGTATAATGATAAGTATAATGATAAGTATAATGATAAGTATAATGATAAGTATAATGATAAGTATAATGATAAGTATAATGATAAGTATAATGATAAGTATAATGATAAGTATAATGATAAGTATAATGATAAGTATAATGATAAGTATAATGATAAGTATAATGATAAGTATAATGATAAGTATAATGATAAGTATAATGATAAGTATAATGATAAGTATAATGATAAGTATAATGATAAGTATAATGATAAGTATAATGATAAGTATAATGATAAGTATAATGATAAGTATAATGATAAGTATAATGATAAGTATAATGATAAGTATAATGATAAGTATAATGATAAGTATAATGATAAGTATAATGATAAGTATAATGATAAGTATAATGATAAGTATAATGATAAGTATAATGATAAGTATAATGATAAGTATAATGATAAGTATAATGATAAGTATAATGATAAGTATAATGATAAGTATAATGATAAGTATAATGATAAGTATAATGATAAGTATAATGATAAGTATAATGATAAGTATAATGATAAGTATAATGATAAGTATAATGATAAGTATAATGATAAGTATAATGATAAGTATAATGATAAGTATAATGATAAGTATAATGATAAGTATAATGATAAGTATAATGATAAGTATAATGATAAGTATAATGATAAGTATAATGATAAGTATAATGATAAGTATAATGATAAGTATAATGATAAGTATAATGATAAGTATAATGATAAGTATAATGATAAGTATAATGATAAGTATAATGATAAGTATAATGATAAGTATAATGATAAGTATAATGATAAGTATAATGATAAGTATAATGATAAGTATAATGATAAGTATAATGATAAGTATAATGATAAGTATAATGATAAGTATAATGATAAGTATAATGATAAGTATAATGATAAGTATAATGATAAGTATAATGATAAGTATAATGATAAGTATAATGATAAGTATAATGATAAGTATAATGATAAGTATAATGATAAGTATAATGATAAGTATAATGATAAGTATAATGATAAGTATAATGATAAGTATAATGATAAGTATAATGATAAGTATAATGATAAGTATAATGATAAGTATAATGATAAGTATAATGATAAGTATAATGATAAGTATAATGATAAGTATAATGATAAGTATAATGATAAGTATAATGATAAGTATAATGATAAGTATAATGATAAGTATAATGATAAGTATAATGATAAGTATAATGATAAGTATAATGATAAGTATAATGATAAGTATAATGATAAGTATAATGATAAGTATAATGATAAGTATAATGATAAGTATAATGATAAGTATAATGATAAGTATAATGATAAGTATAATGATAAGTATAATGATAAGTATAATGATAAGTATAATGATAAGTATAATGATAAGTATAATGATAAGTATAATGATAAGTATAATGATAAGTATAATGATAAGTATAATGATAAGTATAATGATAAGTATAATGATAAGTATAATGATAAGTATAATGATAAGTATAATGATAAGTATAATGATAAGTATAATGATAAGTATAATGATAAGTATAATGATAAGTATAATGATAAGTATAATGATAAGTATAATGATAAGTATAATGATAAGTATAATGATAAGTATAATGATAAGTATAATGATAAGTATAATGATAAGTATAATGATAAGTATAATGATAAGTATAATGATAAGTATAATGATAAGTATAATGATAAGTATAATGATAAGTATAATGATAAGTATAATGATAAGTATAATGATAAGTATAATGATAAGTATAATGATAAGTATAATGATAAGTATAATGATAAGTATAATGATAAGTATAATGATAAGTATAATGATAAGTATAATGATAAGTATAATGATAAGTATAATGATAAGTACAATGATAAGTACAATGATAAGTATAATGATAAGTATAATGATAAGTACAATGATAAGTATAATGATAAGTATAATGATAAGTATAATGATAAGTATAATGATAAGTATAATGATAAGTATAATGATAAGTATAATGATAAGTATAATGATAAGTATAATGATAAGTATAATGATAAGTATAATGATAAGTATAATGATAAGTATAATGATAAGTATAATGATAAGTATAATGATAAGTATAATGATAAGTATAATGATAAGTATAATGATAAGTATAATGATAAGTATAATGATAAGTATAATGATAAGTATAATGATAAGTATAATGATAAGTATAATGATAAGTATAATGATAAGTATAATGATAAGTATAATGATAAGTATAATGATAAGTATAATGATAAGTATAATGATAAGTATAATGATAAGTATAATGATAAGTATAATGATAAGTATAATGATAAGTATAATGATAAGTATAATGATAAGTATAATGATAAGTATAATGATAAGTATAATGATAAGTATAATGATAAGTATAATGATAAGTATAATGATAAGTATAATGATAAGTATAATGATAAGTATAATGATAAGTATAATGATAAGTATAATGATAAGTATAATGATAAGTATAATGATAAGTATAATGATAAGTATAATGATAAGTATAATGATAAGTATAATGATAAGTATAATGATAAGTATAATGATAAGTATAATGATAAGTATAATGATAAGTATAATGATAAGTATAATGATAAGTATAATGATAAGTATAATGATAAGTATAATGATAAGTATAATGATAAGTATAATGATAAGTATAATGATATGTATATAATGTATGATAAACTAATAGAAAATGAGTCACAAAAGTTACGTAATATGAAGTTTGCCTGTTTATTTCCATTCTCATTTAAAATACATAATCAATTAATTAGTAAAAATATATATTATTATACTAATAATCTCATTTAACTATTTTAGAAAAGAATATGTTATTTTTGCCTACACCTCTAAGCATGCAATCTTATTTAATGCCTCTTCCTACTTCAACGAATTGGCAATATGATAATATCAATAATGGAGTGACGCCATTAGATCCATTAGCCAATCAATATAATGGATATAATATTACGTCTCCTCAACAAAATCAAAAACACACTTTTTCAACACAGCTGGTTTGTAATTTAAATTATAACAAATATTATATAATATCTATAATCTATATATAATCCATATTAGATAATCATAATATTAGATTAGAAACTAGATCTAATTTTAAAAAATCAAGAGATGAATCATCTGTACTTCAGTAATGAAGAACAAATTAAAAAGAAAAAATATCTAAGATGGCCGATATTATTTCTAATTTGTATTATTTTATATAATATATTATAATTAGTAGTTAAAATCGAATAAAGATGTATGCATATATATGCTATAAGGCTACATAAAATTTCTGACTTGTTAGAAAGGAGAAGAAATAGTAATAGTATCAAATTTGACCCAACTATTACTGACCTTTTGAAGCTGATTGAACTGAATAATAAATTATCTATGCCAAAATTCTATTTGGAATATGTTAGTATTTTATATTATATATTAACAATTAATGAATATATTCAATTATATTAATTAGTGTCCAAATTATTAAAAATACATAATTGGAAATATTTAATATTATAAGTAAATATTTACATCTAATCATACTTTATAAAATTAATTATACTTTTCTAAAACTATAATTTTATTTGTTAGAAAAAAAAACTTGAATCTCATAGAATTCGACAACAAAAAAAATAATTATCCTAGACAATTGTTATTATCTATCGCCGATCCACAACTTTGTCTTCAATACAATGTTGGCGGGAATATTTATAGAATAGTGAACGGTTTGTTTGTAAATTCAAGATTTAATTTCATTGATTTAATAATATTTTTAGAATATTTTTTTATTTTAAAAATAATATTTATATGTTTAATTATATATGTAAAGTAATATTTATATGTTCAATTATAAATTATTTTATTAATTAGTTGATTATTTACTAACTAATGTTATATTTACAACTAGATTATTTATCATAATTATATTTTATAGAAATATGTGAATTGAAACTTTATCGGGCTGCAAAACTTGGAGAATTATTAAAATCTATGCAGCAGACGGTAGATAGAAGGAATCCGGAAAAGGTGATAGAGGCGAAGAGAAAAAAATTGGAAAATAAAGTTGATTTAAACCTATAATTTATTAATATGAACATTATTAAACATAACTCTACTAATTAATTATGAAAATACTCATACAGTAATTAGGTTTTGATAAACTATTTCTTAAATAAGGTTTCCACTACTCTATTTATTATGTAAATCAAGTTACAATAAGTTACCTTGTTACTCTTTTTCATAACATAGGAATAGTTACAAAAGGTTAATCACTAATCTTTTTGTAACCTACGACAAGTTACAAAAGGTTACTTCTCTACTCTTTTTGTAACTTCTCAAGTTCTAACAGGTTACGCTGATACGGTTTTAAAAAAAGTAGTTGATGTTCACAAAACTACGGTTACGGAAACTAGAGCAAATTTTAATTTTGTAACTAATAATTTGTAGCCTGGGCGTGTATTACAAATCATTAGTGTTGTTTAAAATGATCTCATTTTAACATTGATGTTATGTTCTCCATATTGAGCATACTAAATACTATGTAAAAAATAACTACTTATGGTTATATAGAATTTATATACTTCTAACTGTATTGTTAATAAGTATTCAACAATGTAATTAGGTTAATAGGAATGCACCCCTACTCTTATCGCAGAAGGTTAACATTGCAGGTGTATACTACTACTACTAATACTACTACTACTACTACTACTACTACTACTACTACTACTACTACTACTACTACTACTACTACTACTACTACTACTACTACTACTACTACTACTACTACTACTACTACTACTACTACTACTACTACTACTACTACTACTACTACTACTACTACTACTACTACTACTACTACTACTACTACTACTACTACTACTACTACTACTACTACTACTACTACTACTACTACTACTACTACTACTACTACTACTACTACTACTACTACTACTACTACTACTACTACTACTACTACTACTACTACTACTACTACTACTACTACTACTACTACTACTACTACTACTACTACTACTACTACTACTACTACTACTACTACTACTACTACTACTACTACTACTACTACTACTACTACTACTACTACTACTACTACTACTACTACTACTACTACTACTACTACTACTACTACTACTACTACTACTACTACTACTACTACTACTACTACTACTACTACTACTACTACTACTACTACTACTACTACTACTACTACTACTACTACTACTACTACTACTACTACTACTACTACTACTACTACTACTACTACTACTACTACTACTACTACTACTACTACTACTACTACTACTACTACTACTACTACTACTACTACTACTACTACTACTACTACTACTACTACTACTACTACTACTACTACTACTACTACTACTACTACTACTACTACTACTACTACTACTACTACTACTACTACTACTACTACTACTACTACTACTACTACTACTACTACTACTACTACTACTACTACTACTACTACTACTACTACTACTACTACTACTACTACTACTACTACTACTACTACTACTACTACTACTACTACTACTACTACTACTACTACTACTACTACTACTACTACTACTACTACTACTACTACTACTACTACTACTACTACTACTACTACTACTACTACTACTACTACTACTACTACTACTACTACTACTACTACTACTACTACTACTACTACTACTACTACTACTACTACTACTACTACTACTACTACTACTACTACTACTACTACTACTACTACTACTACTACTACTACTACTACTACTACTACTACTACTACTACTACTACTACTACTACTACTACTACTACTACTACTACTACTACTACTACTACTACTACTACTACTACTACTACTACTACTACTACTACTACTACTACTACTACTACTACTACTACTACTACTACTACTACTACTACTACTACTACTACTACTACTACTACTACTACTACTACTACTACTACTACTACTACTACTACTACTACTACTACTACTACTACTACTACTACTACTACTACTACTACTACTACTACTACTACTACTACTACTACTACTACTACTACTACTACTACTACTACTACTACTACTACTACTACTACTACTACTACTACTACTACTACTACTACTACTACTACTACTACTACTACTACTACTACTACTACTACTACTACTACTACTACTACTACTACTACTACTACTACTACTACTACTACTACTACTACTACTACTACTACTACTACTACTACTACTACTACTACTACTACTACTACTACTACTACTACTACTACTACTACTACTACTACTACTACTACTACTACTACTACTACTACTACTACTACTACTACTACTACTACTACTACTACTACTACTACTACTACTACTGCGGTAGAACTGGCTTACCCCTGAGTTGTTTTCCCGCTCCTCCGGCCAGTACGGACACCAGACAGAACGCCACCACCAGGTAAGGCGTGAACATGTAGCGGAGCAAACGGTCGAACATGAAGTTATCTAACACCCACCACACCAGAATGGCCATTGTGAATATTGCCATGCTCACCGTTGTGCCTACTTCGTCTATGGCTCCGGTGCGATACTGCAAACGGTGGCGTTTAGAGGTATACATTTTGCATAGAGCGCAAAAAGTATATACCTTTAATATAGTGTGTATATAGAGTGTATATATAATTGTATAAGATATATGGTATATTTTATATATCATTTATATAATTGTTAAAATCCTGCGTCTATAAGAGTTTCTTTTGTATTAACGATCGATAATTCGTTACATAACTAAATATAAGTGTTAATTATGTTAATAATGATAATTAACTTCATACCATTAATATATATATATCGTATTAAATAGTTATGAATAATTAATATTGAATACATTCTTTTGAAAATAAATGTATATATTGTTAGATATATATAAATGTATATATATGTAATATATATAGCATATAATATGTACTATAAGAAGATAGAAATGGGCTGTCCGTATAAATTATGGATGCCTCAGTGTTATGTTGATTACATTTCACATTCGATTATTTAAATGCAGTAGATTTTTAATATAAATGATAATCATTTATAAGTCACTAAAGTGTACTAAAAAATGAACTAAATTTAATTTATTATATAAATAACTATTAGAAAGTGTTATTATTACATTATATTATCATTAAATAACGTACTTTATAGGTTATCTTTATACAAACTTTTATATCATCAAGTTTATCATGAATATTCTACTATATTAATATATTCACTATTTATATAAACTAACATACTAAGCTATGACCAATAGATAAAGGATACCAAACTTTCTTTTATTTAAAATCTCCCGCGAATCAAATTAATTTATTATGACAAAATTAATTTATAATATATTATTATTTTAATAAAATATTTGAAATAAATCACTTCGAAAGCTATGTGTATATAATTGATCTATTGTTACTACCAACATTACAATGTAATATGTATTATGGTATTATTATTACTATTAAATGTCATATTAAATGTCAAGTGAAGTTTCTTAGATATATTAAATTAAATTAATATGCCTAGGTAATGTTTCTCTAAATATTTATATATCAAATAATGTTGTCAAACGTGAAATATGTGCTATGGTTTGTAACGTCTGACATTACATAAGTTCTCCATTGAACTGACCTTGAGAACAACGGCGAAATTGTACATCGCCGCCACGCTTCCCCAACTCGCAAACATCGCCAATCCGTTCTGCACCATAATTCGGATTAGCCAGACTTCCACTGTCATGCCCGCCTCTAGCATCTCTCCGCCCCTTTCGTTTAACCGACGTAGAGATATGATAAGGCATATGTACCTGTACACGTAACAAAAGGATCTTTATTCACTTAATAACGAAATCATATGTTAGCAAAAGTGTTAATATATATTGATTTATATATAAAACATATGTTTTATATTACAAAATATCAGCATTTAAAAATTATTATTAAGGATTATAAGATTCACCACAAATGCAATTATAATAATGAATATGAAAGCAAACAGTATACAATATGATCAAATATAATATATATTTATTAATTAAATACACACTATGATATATATTGTACACTTTATACTTATAAATACAATGTATTTACCATATAAATTATAGTATCTATAGTATTATGAACCTATAAAGTTTATATATATTAATACAATTACTTTTTTCAGAGATAATTGTAATCATAATAATACATTTAGAAGTACAACTACCTCAGGATTATACTTTCATTTGGAACTTTAGATATATCGTAGGAAAAAATATAAAATTTTAAAATTTTTATTTTGTTTTTGATTATAAGTGATTAATTATTTTTCAGAATACATAAATTCTTATACCTATTTATTGCATTGTTTACAAATAGATAGTATACCTCGTCAGCCAATAGTAAACTATTATAGATAATTTTAATTTGAAGTTAATAAAAAAATAGATGTTAAAATATATTCTGTACCGATCAAATATATTAATATAGAAACCTCTGTATTACATATTACAGTAAATCATATATATATATATATATATATATATATATATAATTATTAGTCTCATTTCTCATTCGGTGATTTATCATAATTACGTTACTATAATAACTTTAATAAAAAGAACCATATTAGGGTATCAATATATAACTGCAATTGTAATAAAAGAAAATAGCCCGTTGATTACAAATCGTTTACAAGATACAGCCAAAGCATTTACCTATTCTCTATTGATGCTCTAACGGGTGGTATTAATAACTAGTACTTAAACGTGTAAAGGAGTAAACTATAGTTTATAATGATATATTATTTACATAATCTTAAGATTCTAGTTAACTACCCATTTTGAGTTTATAATTATATTACTAACTAAGATTTATGCCGTTGTATTTATTAGTTAGTTGTATTATTATATTATATAGTAATTCGAAAATTATTGCTTTATTTTAGTTTATATATAATAAAATAATAGAACATCTTATTCCAATAAGCTAGAATACATAAACAAATATGTTCAGGGAAAATAATAGGAATTTATGCGTGACTCCATTAATATATCCATATAAGGAAACAATATTTTTACGACATGTATTAATTAGCAGTACCTATCATTTAGGTAATGCTATAAATAGCATTACCTAGAAATACTAGTATAAGATGACAGTTTTAATATAACATATACATATATATATATATATATATATATATATATATATGCATACGCTTATGCTAGTATTTATCTATTAACGTATCATTTATTATAAATATAGTTATTTTAAAAAATACTATAGTTCATATATTGTTTTCATATTAGGATCAATATAATGAATTATATATATATATATATACATATATATATATATATATATATATATATATATATATATATATTATATATATATATATATATATATATTATATAAATATTAAAACCTTTACGAATAGCAACATCATTAGAAAAAGTATATATTTACATGTATAAGTTTTACTGAATACATTCTACTCTCAATACTAAATGCATCTGAAAACATCTTTTACTGGTGCCACCATAAGATTAGTTATGTATACAAATATACGGAAGATACCGTGATAAGTAAATTAAAAATGCAGTCTGCATTTTAAATAAATTAATATCTCATTTGTATTTAATTATGCAAACCCAATTTATAATCTTATTTGCAGAGAGATTTTCATCAAATCGATATCCTACTCGTGGTATATAATAAACTATACTATACTATAGCCAACACTCTATAGTATACCCTCTCTACAGTTCAACCTAAATAATCGTATTGTCTACGAATTAGCTAACAGCGTGAAGATCATGAGATCGACGAATACGAGGGCAATTTCAAGGTATTCCCTATCCCAGATCAACAGCCAACTGATATTACACGCCAAGCTGAACGAGAACACCACGTAGAGGATCGTAGGTGTTACGGGATAGGCTGTGTGTAGTGTACATCTATCTCCATTCTGTGGGTGAATATTAGGTATATGGCTTATATGTAGCGTATAATATATTATGTGTATTATATATTTACATATACATATACATATACATATATATATATATATATATATATATATATATATAATATTACTCTATTAGTACACTATTATATAATGTATATAACTAATATATTAATATATTTTAGTATCTACATTTTTAATGTTAATATTATTATATATCAATTAATGTGTATGAAACTGTACAAATAACATAATGCAATAATATAATAATTGTATATAAATGAAATACTATGTTGATACTATGCTGTATGTATAACTTGAAATGTTCGTGCTATAAAGCGATATCTGAAGTTCATCTGAGCTTACGAGAATAGTGTACCGTAATGATATACAACTGATGTATAACTTTACATAATGTACACTGTACATTGTACAATGTACAGTGTACATTGTACAGTGTACATTGTACAGTGTACAGTGTACATTGTACAGTGTACATTGTACAGTGTACATTGTACAGTGTACATTGTACAGTGTACATTGTACAGTGTACATTGTACAGTGTACATTGTACAGTGTACATTGTACAGTGTACATTGTACAGTGTACAGTGTACGTTGTACAGTGTACGGTGTACAGTGTACGTTGTACAGTGTACGTTGTACAGTGTACGTTGTACAGTGTACGTTGTACAGTGTACGTTGTACATTGTACGTTGTACATTGTACAGTGTGCATTGTACAGTGTACAATGTACTATATACTATGCAATTTACATTGTATATATCGAGGACTTGATACGCTCGGGGAGAATAGAATAAACATTTATTGATGATTGCCAGAGCGTAAAGTAAATATCGATGATTCGGTCATTCGTTTACTATCTTGTGACATTTGTAGAGGGTTCCTTTAAGTGAAGATACAATTGCACATACACTGACCCTTCACTCTAGCAATATGGCTCTTATGTAATCAAGATTCAGGCGCATTTTCATTACCACTCGCAGATATACAACCATTATATTTGAATATATACAATTCATAATAAATCGGGGATAATACATATATTTATTAATAATAGTGTAAACTATAGTATTTATTCCGTTTGATCTTACATATAAAATTAACATAATATAAATTAAACTTAGATATATATATATAGAATATATGTACTTTATTTATTGACTTGATTTATATTAGACTATATTCAGCGGTAGATGTAAAATATCACATTTAGAACAGTATATTGCATCTAGAGTAATAGACTACTATAGTATATTATTAGACTACTATAGTATAGTAACATACTAACATAATATAGTAATAGATATCTATAATATATTAATAGACTACTATAATATAGTAATAGACAACTATAATATAGTAATAGATTACTATAGTATATTAATAGACTACTATAGTATAGTAATAGAGTAATATAATATAGTAATAGACTACTATAATTTAGTAATAGATAACTATAATATAGTAATAGATATCTATAATATATTAATAGACTACTATAATATAGTAATAGACTACTATAGTATAGTAATAGACTACTATAATATAGTAATAGACAACTATAATTTAGTAATAGATAACTATAATATAGTAATAGATATCTATAATATATTAATAGACTACTATAATATAGTAATAGACTACGATAGTATAGTAATAGACTACTATAATATAGTAATAGACAACTATAATATAGTAATAGACTACTATAGTATAGTAATAGACTACTATAATATAGTAATAGACAACTATAATATAGTAATAGACTACTATAGTATAGTAATAGACTACTATAATATAGTAATAGACAACTATAATATAGTAATAGATTACTATAGTATATTAATAGACTACTATTGTATAGTAATAGCGTAATATAATATAGTAATAGACTACTATAATATAGTAATAGATAACTATAATATAGTAATAGATATCTATAATATATTAATAGACTACTATAATATAGTAATAGACAACTATAATATAGTAATAGACTACTATAGTATAGTAATAGACTACTATAATATAGTAATAGACTACTATAATATAATAATAGACTACTATAATATAGTAATAGACTAATATAATATAGTAATATAAAACTGTAGTATTGTATTATACTATAGTTTATTACTATACTACAGTTTTATATTATAATTTAATACAGAATAAACTAATGTAATATAGCAATAGACTAATGTAATATAGCAGTAGACTAATGTAATATAGCAGTAGATTACTGTAATATAGCAATAGACTAATGTAATATAGCAATAGACTAATGTAATATAGCAATAGACTACTATAATATAGCAATAGACTAATGTAATATAGCAATAGACTAATGTAATATAGCAATAGACTACTATAGTATAGTAACAGACTAATGTAATATAGCAGTAGACTACTGTAATATAGCTATAGACTAATGTAATATAGCAATAGACTAATGTAATATAGCAGTAGACTACTGTAATATAGCAATAGACTAATGTAATATAGCAATAGACTAATGTAATATAGCAATAGACTAATGTAATATAGCAATAGACCAATGTAATATAGCAATAGACTAATGTAATATAGCAATAGACTAATGTAATATAGCAATAGACTAATGTAATATAGCAATATACTAATGTAATAGAGCAATAGACTAATGTAATATAGCAATAGACTAATGTAATATAGCAGTAGACTAATGTAATATAGCAATAGACTAATGTAATATAGCAATAGACTAATGTAATATAGCAATAGACTAATGTAATATAGCAATAGACTAATGTAATATAGCAATATACTAATGTAATATAGCAATAGACTAATGTAATATAGCAATAGACTAATGTAATATAGCAATAGACTAATGTAATATAGCAATAGACTAATGTAATATAGCAATGTACTACTGTAATATAGCAATAGACTAATGTAATATAGCAATAGACTAATGTAATATAGCAATAGACTAATGTAATATAGCAATATACTACTATAATATAGCAATAGACTAATATAATATAGCAATAGACTAATGTAATATAGCAATAGACTAATGTAATATAGCAATATACTAATGTAATAGAGCAATAGACTAATGTAATATAGCAATATACTAATGTAATAGAGCAATAGACTAATGTAATATAGCAATAGACTAATGTAATATAGCAATAGACTAATGTAATATAGCAATATACTACTATAATATAGCAATAGACTAATATAATATAGCAATAGACTAATGTAATATAGCAGTAGACTAATGTAATACAGCAATAGACTAATGTAATATAGCAATAGACTAATGTAATATAGCAATAGACTAATGTAATATAGCAATAGACTAATGTAATACAGCAATAGACTAATGTAATATAGCAATAGACTACTGTAATATAGCAATAGACTAATGTAATATAGCAATAGACTAATGTAATATAGCAATAGACTAATGTAATATAGCAATAGACTAATGTAATATAGCAATAGACTAATGTAATATAACAATAGACTATGTAATATAGCAATATATTACAATAGTAAAACATGAACATCCCTAAGTTATATGTTGAACTCATTGTTATTAAAGTCTAACCGGTAAACTGACACTTCGACACAAGGTTGAAATTCCGTACACTAGCCAGACTGCTTGCCACAAGTAGATTAAAGGACATATGTAGAAACTCCAAGAGGCAGGAGTAGCATCTATTCGGAACATGTACAAAGTGCTGGTTGTGTTACGACGCATTCCTGTTTAAGTAGTGTGCGGTTCGGTGAGCGGTGTGGAGTGAGGTGCGGAGTGGGTGGAGTGTGCATTACATCATCGTCTATTTGATGCCGTAGGGTGTATGTGAGAGCTCTCGCTAATGGCGAAGTCTACTGTAATGTAGCCACAAGTCTAATGCCGTAAATCGTGTGATTTTAAGCGATATGTGGTATTATGTAATATGTTACAAGGTTTATTATACAGAATAAGATCTAAGTGGTAGAGTTTTAACTGATTTAGCGGTCTACTTTAGTGCGGTAATTGCTGATATATCTAGTGATGGATAAGTTGTGTAGTTGTTGGTAATATGTGTAGTAATTTAAGTGGTGTGATAGTAATTGGTGTGGTTATGTAGTGAGATGTTTACATACACCCACCCCTGGCATTAGTTAACTATGTGAGTAAATAACGGTAGTTGTAATTCTACGGTTCGAGGTTAAGCATAAGGTTATGTAATTGGTATGTCAGGCAATTCATTCATAAGAAGATGAAATAAAGTAGTTTCAATTTTATTTATAATATTTAGTGGTTGGATCTTTAATTTTAATCAGGTATTTAACTTAGTTCTAGTTGTAGGTTCCTTAAGAATCATTTAATAATATATTATAATATATACTAATATATATTATAATAATATATAATAATATATATTATAATCATATATTATACGCTATAGTTACGAATTGTTCTATGCTATGTCAAAGTAATTATCAGTGAATAGATATAGAAAATAAATGTACTATTATGAAGTATGGAATGTCGTGATTAGATGTCGTAACAGCTGAACATAAACTACCTGAATATGAACAGGAAAAGTAATGTGGTATGTTAGATGTAGCTTTTGTCAAATTACTTTGAGAATCTGGTAGTTTAATGTGTAAATTGTAATGACAGCTTATGTTAACAAAAATAAGTTGAAATTTAGATGAGGTAGTTACGTAACTTTGTTTATTTAAATTAGCTATTTCAGCATTATATAGATTCGACAAAATAATTTAGTTAATGTTATGTTAATATTTGTAGAATATTCGGTCATAACTATATATATTATAATGTATAGGTCATAATTACATATATATTATAATATATAGGTCATAACTATATATATATTATAATGTATAGGTCATAACTACATATATATTACAATGTATATGTCATAACTACATATATATATATTATAATGTATAGATCATAACTACATATATATATTATAATGTATAGGTCATAACTACATATATATTATAATGTATATGTCATAACTATATATATATTATAATGTATAGGTCATAACTATATATATATATTATAATGTATATGTCATGACTATATATATATTATAATGTATATGTCATAACTACATATATATATTATAATGTATATGTCATAACTATATATATATTATAATGTATAGGTCATAACTACATATATATATTATAATGTATATGTCATAACTACATATATATATTATAATGTATATGTCATAACTACATGTATATTATAATGTATAGATCATAACTACATATATATATATTATAATGTATAGATCATAACTACATATATATATTATAATGTATAGGTCATAACTACATATATATTATAATGTATATATCATAACTATATATATATTATAATGTATAGGTCATAACTACATATATATTATAATGTATATGTCATAACTACATGTATATTATAATGTATAGATCATAACTACATATATATTATAATGTATATGTCATAACTATATATATATATATTATAATGTATAGGTCATAACTACATATATATTATAATGTATATGTCATAACTACATATATATTATAATGTATATGTTATAACTATATATATATTATAATGTCTATGTCATAACTATATATATATATTATAATATATAGGTCATAACTACATATATATTATAATGTATATGTCATAACTATATATATATTATAATGTATAGGTCATAACTACATATATATTATAATGTATATGTCATAACTACTTATATATTATAATGTATATATCATAACTATATATATATATTATAATGTATATGTCATAACTACATATATATTATAATGTATAGGTCATAACTACATATATATATATATTATAATGTATATGTTATAACTATATATATATATTATAATGTATATGTCGTAACTATATATATATTATAATGTATAGGTCATAACTACATATATATTATAATGTATAGGTCATAACTATATATATATTATAATGTATAGGTCATAACTACATATATATCATAATGTATAGGTCATAACTATATATATATATTATAATGTATAGGTCATAACTATATATATATATTATAATATATATGTCATAACTATATATATATTATAATGTATATGTCATAACTACATATATATTACAATGTATATGTCATAACTATATATATATATATATATATATATATATATATATATATATTATAATGTATAGGTCATAACTACATATATATATATTATAATGTATAGATCATAACTACATATATATATTATAATGTATAGGTCATAACTTCATATATATTATAATGTATATGTCATAACTACATATATATTATAATGTATAGGTCATAATTACATTTATATTATAATGTATAGGTCATAACTATATATATATTATAATGTATATGTCATAACTACATGTATATTATAATGTATAGATCATAACTACATATATATTATAATGTATAGGTCATAACTACATATATATTATAACGTATATGACATAACTACATGTATATTATAATGTATAGATCATAACTACATATATATATATTATAATGTATAGATCATAACTACATATATATATTATAATGTATAGGTCATAACTACATATATATTATAATGTATATGTTATAACTATATATATATTATAATGCATATGTCATAACTATATATATATATTATAATGTATAGTTCATAACTACATATATATTATAATGTATATGTCATAACTACATATATATTATAATGTATAGGTCATAACTACATATATATTATAATGTATATGGCATAACTATATATATATATTATAATATATATGTCATAACTATATATATATATTATAATGTATATGTCATAACTACATATATATTATAATGTATATGTCATAACTATATATATATTATAATGTATAGGTCATAACTACATATATATTATAATGTATATGTCATAACTATATATATATTATAATGTATAGTTCATAACTATATATATATTATAATGTATAGGTCATAACTATATATATATTATAATGTATAGGTTATAACTACATATATATTATAATGTATAGGTCATAACTACATATATATTATAATGTATAGGTCATAACTACATATATATTATAATGTATAGGTCATAACTACATATATATTATAATGTATAGATCATAACTACATATATATTATAATGTATATGTCATAACTATATATATATTATAATGTATAGGTCATAACTACATATATATTATAATGTATAGGTCATAACTACATATATATTATAATGTATATGTCATAACTATATATGTATTATAATGTATAGGTCATAACTACATATATATTATAATGTATAGGTCATAACTACATATATATTATAATGTATATGTCATAACTATATATATATTATAATGTATATGTCATAACTACATATATATTATAATGTATATGTCATAACTACATATATATTACAATGTATATGTCATAACTACATATATATTATAATGTATAGATAATAACTACATATATATTATAATGTATAGGTCATAACTACATATATATTATAATGTATATGTCATAATTATATATATATATATTATAATGTATATGTCATAACTACATATATATTATAATGTATATGTCATAACTACATATATATTACAATGTATATGTCATAACTACATATATATTATAATGTATAGATCATAACTACATATAACTATATATATATTATAATGTATATGTCATGACTATATATATATATTATAATGTATATGTCATAATTATATATATATTATAGTGTATATGTCATGACTATATATATATTATAATGTATAGGTCATAACTATATATATATTATAATGTATATGTCATGACTATATATATATATATTATAATGTATATATCATAACTACATATATATTATAATGTATAGATCATAACTACATATATATTATAATGTATATGTCATAACTACATGTATATTATAATGTATAGATCATAACTACATATATATTATAATGTATATGTCATAACTATATATTTATATATATTATAATGTATAGGTCATAACTACATATATATTATAATGTATATGTCATAACTACATATATATTATAATGTATAGGTCATAACTACATATATATATTATAATGTATATGTCATAACTATATATATATTATAATGTATAGGTCATAACTATATATATATATTATAATGTATATGTCATGACTATATATATATTATAATGTATATGTCATAACTACATATATATATTATAATGTATATGTCATCACTACATATATATTATAATGTATATGTCATAACTACATGTATATTATAATGTATAGATCATAACTACATATATATTATAATGTATATGTCATAACTATATATATATATATATATTATAATGTATAGGTCATAACTACATATATATTATAATGTATATGTCATAACTATATATATATATATTATAATGTATAGGTCATAACTACATATATATTATAATGTATATGTCATAACTATATATATATATATTATAATGTATAGGTCATAACTACATATATATTATAATGTATAGGTCATAACTACATATATATTATAATGTATATGTCATAATTACATATATATTATAATGTATAGATCATAACTACATATATATTATAATGTATATGTCATAACTATATATATATATATATTATAATGTATAGATCATAACTACATATATATTATAATGTGTATGCCATAACTATATATATATATATATATTATAATGTATAGGTCATAACTACATATATATTATAATGTATATGTCATAACTATATATATATATATTATAATGTATAGGTCATAACTACATATATATTATAATGTATAGGTCATAACTACATATATATTATAATGTATAGGTCATAACTACATATATATTATAATGTATATGTCATAACTATATATATATTATAATGTATAGGTCATAACTACATATATATTATAATGTATATGTCATAATTACATATATATTATAATGTATAGATCATAACTACATATATATTATAATGTATAGGTCATAACAAAAATACTCTAATATAGATATATATACACATATACTAAGCATATAATGAGAAAACAACATACATGGCATATCTATAGTTATGCTCAATTTCGACTAACTTTACAGTAATATGTATATGTAATACCTAATACATTTAATTATAATAACACTATGTATATATGCCATGCATAAATATTTACCCTCGGGCCGTTATATGTTCAACCATCAAATAAGCTTACCGAAGTCATGTTGCATAAGTCGTCGAGAAATGTATTACTCATTGTAAATACTAATTCTATAGTCGAGTAGTTGCCATGGAAACATAAAGCTTTAGGTACTTATGACATAATCCTATATTGCTTCGAGTGCATATTCTTAATCCATTATTAATATCGCGTAGTATGTGTAGAAATATTAAATCTATAATATATATATATATATATTAACGGCAGCACGTTACGTATTATTATATATAATATTAGTCAAAAATCTATAAAGATTATAATCTTCCATACATTATTAATTAGCAATATTAATACAATATAAACAATAATAGCTACACACTAGTTATACTAATCATAAACCTAGCAAACAATTGCATCATAACGCTAGATGTAACCGCTGTAATATGAAACTATAACATCATAAATATAGAAGAGCAATAATTTCTAAACCATTCGAAACTGCCGATATATTAATCGGATGTTTTCATAAATAGGCAATTAGAAAAGTATGTGGTAAATATAAAAAGAAACATGTTAGTTATACAAATGCACAGGTATTAGAAAGTTGGCATTCTACAGAAGAACTTTTAGAAAATCTATAGCACTCCAAAAATTAAATATAGATTAACGAAGTCCAAATATTTCATTAATGATAAGATAAAGTGGAATATTTAATTAATGATAAGATAAAGTGGAATATTTCATTAATTATAAGATAAAGTGGAATATTTCATTAATGATAAGATAAAGTAGAATATTTCATTAATGATAAGATAAAATGGAATATTTCATTAATGATAAGATAAAGTGGAATATTTCATTAATGATAAGATAAAGTGGAATATTTCATTAATGATAAGATAAAGTGGAATATTTCATTAATGATAAGATAAAGTGGAATATTTCATTAATGATAGGATAAAGTGGAATATTTCATTAATGATAAAATAAAGTGGAATATTTCATTAATGATAGGATAAAGTGGAATATTTCATTAATGATAAGATAAAGTGGAATATTTCATTAATGATAAGATAAAGTGGAATATTTCATTAATGATAAGATAAAGTGGAATATTTCATTAATGATAAGATAAAATGGAATATTTCATTAATGATAAGATAAAGTGGAATATTTCATTAATGATAAGATAAAGTGGAATATTTCATTTTTGATAAGATAAAGTGGAATATTTCATTAATGATAAGATAAAGTGGAATATTTCATTAATGATAAGATAAAGAAGAATATTTCATTAATGATAAGATAAAGTGGAATATTTCATTAATGATAGGATAAAGTGGAATATTTCATTAATGATAAGATAAAGTGGAATATTTCACTAATGATAAGATAAAGTGGAATATTTCATTAATGATAAGATAAAGTGGAATATTTCATTAATGATAAGATACAGTGGAATATTTCATTAATGATAAGATAAAATGGAATAGTTCATTAATGATAAGATAAAGTGGAATATTTCATTAATGATAAGATAAAGTGGAATATTTCATTAATGATAAGATAAAGTGGAATATTTCAATAATGATAAGATAAAGTGGAATATTTCATTAATGATAAGATAAAGTGGAATATTTCATTAATGATAAGATAAAGTGGAATATTTCATTAATGATAAGATAAAGTGGAATATTTCTAATATGTCTTTTGATAACCCAATAGAAGTCGGATCATATTATTATTATTAATTATAAGAGATAATTGGTAGATGATTATTCCATATTTGTATCTAGTTAATTGCAACCTTTAATAAATGTATTCTGATGTTTAATCTTCGTGTATTACAAGAATAAGTTGAAATACAAGAAAACTTGCATCCAAGAAACATAAATTTGAAATTTTAATTTAAGAATTTAAGATCATTTCTGATTTATATATTTATTATGGCTAAACATATCATGTAGATTTGAATCATATTATTTATATTTTAGTTGTAATTCTAATTAAATACAAAATTAAAGATATTAAAAAATATATAACTACAATAATATATTACTATTCATATTATAATCTAATGGTGTTTTGGAGTCCAATGTAATTTCTGTTTCCGCTTAGTTAATGTATTATCTCCAATGATCTTACACTTGTCCTATGAACCGTTAAGAAGGGCGATAACACACATATATATATATATATATATATATATATATATATATATATATATATATATGCATATATACATATATATATATATATATATATATATATGTGCATTTGTATATTTGGTAATAGAATGATTAATACCACATATACAGTACTAGAATTTATTCGAGATATTTTGAATATAATTACATCTCTAATTCTAAGTTTAATTAAAAAATGAAAATAGCTTCTTAAGTTAAATGATATCTATTAATGATATTAAAACATATTAATTTCCTAGGAACTATTCACTTATTACAGCGAAATTTGTAATATAGTTGATATAATGAATGATTTTTAATTAACGTCGTAGAACAACTGGTAGTCTTTATTTATATTAAATATATCGTACGTTTAATAATCAGGATAAACTATCTAACCAACATTTGGGAAATAACAAATAATTGGGGAAATGAATCTCACAAAATAACAGACGATGTCGATATATTGACAATGACCAACACAACGCGGCTACAGTTTTTTATTGAGGCCATTATATCAAATATATAAAAATGCCAGCTGAATTATATTATTTCCTCTGCTATAGGTTAACTATATATATATACGATTTCTATTTAACTATATAACTATTTATACAATTTCAATCTAAAATAAAATATACCGTGTTATCTATATTAAGATCTACGGGAAGCCATGCATGTGTGATGGTTAGATAATGTGATGCTTTTGGAATTAAATATCGATTTCTTCTATATAAATGTATATAAATTATAGTTTATATGCAAATCAATAACTTACGTGGTCTGTTTTCTTATTGAAATCTACCAAGCCAGTTAGATTATTAATAATAAAAATACGGTCAGAATATTATGCCTGAAGAAATATGAGTTCAAATAATTCAATAATATTAGTAATCATATTAAGTAGAACTAAAATCTATGATACTTATTAACAACGTATATTCAATCAGGATAGTACTTTTTTTAGGGATGATTCAAATTATTATATAACATTTTATATGGTGATACACATACAATTAAATTAAATCAACTACATATATCTAATAATAAATAAATCAAAATAATTTAAGTAAAGGACTACCTCTAGATGTGATATCGTCATGTTAGTGATTGCATACAATGATGTTTATATTCTTGGCAAGTATATGGATTTGAAATATAAATATAATAAAATCTAAGATATCTCTAGATCATTTTCTGTTGATAATTTTAAGATTTAATAAATTTTGTAAACTATAATTTTTTTTATATATAATGAAAATTTAAAAATATTTGTTTTAACATACTTATTTAATTCATTATGATCTTGTATAATATATAAATATAAATTACGGTGAATCTAATACGATTTATATATAAAGTATATTTTATATGCGTAACTGATGCTATATACATAACTGATGCTATATACATG
The DNA here is from genome assembly GCA_964035775.1 of Osedax frankpressi. NCBI lineage: Eukaryota > Metazoa > Annelida > Polychaeta > Sabellida > Siboglinidae > Osedax > Osedax frankpressi. The sequence goes on from OZ038314.1 coordinate 13,500,798, forward strand.
ATACTATATACATGATACTATATACATGATGCTATATACATAATGCTATATACATGATACTATATACATGATGCTATATACATGATGCTATATACATAATGCTATATACATGATGATATATACATGGTACTATATACATGATACTATATACATAATGCTATACACATGATGCTATATACATAATGCTATATACATGATACTATATACATTGCTATATACTTTGCTACACACATGATAATATATACTTTTCTATATACATGATGCTATATACATAATGCTATATACATGATGCTATATATATAATACTATATACATGATGCTATATACATAATACTATATACATGATAATATATACATGATGCTCTATACATGATACTATATACATGATGATATATACATGATGATATGTACATGCTGCTATATACATGATAATATATACTTTTCTATATACTTTTCTATATACATGATAATATATACTTTTCTATGTACTTTTCTATATACATGATGCTATAGCATATATATATATACATGATACTATATAAATGATGCTATATACATGATGCTATATACATGATACTATATACGTTTCTATATAGATGATGCTATATACATGATACTATATACTTTTCTATATACATGATGATATATACTTTGTTATATACATGATGTTATATACTTTTCTATAAACTTTTTCTCTATACATGATGATATATACTTTGTTATATACATGATGTTATATACATGATGATATATACTTTGTTATATACATGATGTTATATACATGATGATATATACTTTGTTATATACATGATGTTATATACATGATGATATATACATGATGATATTTACATGATGATGTATACATGATGATATATACATGATGCTATATACATGATGATGTATACATGATTATATATACATGATGTTATATACATGATACTATATACATGATGCTATATACATGATTCTATATACATGATGCTATATACATGATAATATATACATGATGTTATATACATGATGCTATATACATGATGCTATATACATGTTGTTAGATACATGATGCTATATACATGATGCTATTTACATGACGATATGTACATGATGCTATATAAATGATGCTATGTACATGATTCTATGTACTTTTCTATATAGATGATGCTATATACATGATACTATATACTTTTCTATATACTTTTCTATATACATGATGATATATAATTTGTTATATACATGATGCTATATACATGATGATGTATACATGATGTTATATACATGATGTTATATACATGATGATATATACATGATGCTATATACATGATGATATATACATGATGATATATACATGATGCTATATACATGATGTTATATACATGATGCTATATATATAATGCTATATACATGATGTTATATACATGATGTTATATACTTTTCTATATACTTTTTCTATAATCATGATGTTATATACATGATGCTATATACATGATGCTATATACATGATGATGTATACATGATGTTATATACATGATGATATATACATGATGCTATATACATGATGATATATACATGATGCTATATATATAATGCTATATACATGATGTTATATACATGATGTTATATACTTTTCTATATACATGATGTTATATACATGATGCTATATACATGATGCTATATACATGATGATGTATACATGATGTTATATACATGATGTTATATACATGATGATATATACATGATGCTATATACATGATGATATATACATGATGCTATATACATGATGATATATACATGATGCTATATATATAATGCTATATACATGATGTTATATACATGATGTTATATACATGATGTTATATACTTTTCTATATACTTTTTCTATATACATGATGTTATATACATGATGCTATATACATGATGCTATATACATGATGCTATATACATGATGTTATATACATGATGCTATATACATGATGTTATATACATGATGATATATACATGATGATGTATACATGATGTTATATACATGCTGATATACACATGATGCTATATATTTTGCTATATGCATGATGATATAGTATAATTTTGAAAAAAATGTAGAATTAACATTGTATACATTATATACCGTACACTGTAGGGTGGATCCCTTTGATACATTTTTCAATATTATTTATTGGATCATCTATTATATATAGTAAATATATGAGTTATAATGAATATATATAAATTACAATTTTTTTTAAAATTATGGCTGAGAATTCAAATTTAACATTGGAGAGATACTATATTTAACATGCAAAATATATAAGCAATATTAAAATTATAAAATTGAATGGTAATAATGAAAAATAGCTAAAAGCTTTATATGATATATTATTAAATAAAAACATATTTAAATTTTTTTTAACAAATTGTTACTAGGAAATTTCAGTAAAATTAAATTTTAATAATTGTTTGTATATTTTTGAAATTTTTTGTTCTTAAAATATTGTAAAATTTTAAGCAATATTACATTAGTTATATTTGTTCTTTATGAAATGAGTAATGATAAAAAAATATTACAAATTTAAATTTAATTTGGATTTCTATGTTTTTCATGAAAAAAATTCAAATTACAAATAATCCAAATATTTAATTTAGAAATTATTTTTTTAAATATATACTTACTGATTTTTTACTTTCTTATTTTTTAATAGTTGTAACTATGTAACATTAGCTATCATTGCATAGAGTTAATAGTAAATATAAGTTAATTTGAACATCTTATAGTAGTAGTATTGATAATTTATTAATATTAGAATATTAAAAATTATTCCTGGAAATTCTAGAATTTAAAAAATTATAAATATTAATAATTAATAGTAATATTAAACTTAGAAATAATACTAAATCAGTAGTTAATGAGTAATTATTAAATAAATTATCTAATTTACTACAGGATATTGTAGGTAAAATTATTTAAAGTTGAAAAATTAAAAATTGTATCTGTATCTTTGAAATAACTTAATCTATAAGGATACTTTAATTGACAATATTAAATGGAAATATATATAAATTGGAAGCTGCCGATTACTCATCATTATTGGTATAAATAAAGTATAAAATGGAGATTTATTGCGTAAATTCACTGTGTAAAATTATTTAAAAAAAATATATAGTATAAATCCGGGTATAAATCTAAATAATATGGTATAATAGGGTATAAATAAAGAATCATAAATGGCGGAAATAATAGGGTAAACAAGTATTTATTTATTTTTAATGTGAAATTTTTCTTAAAAATCTTTATAATTTTAATAAGTCGATAAATTCAGAATTCTGGCGCTACCTTAATATTGCAAATATTTTTTTTAATTATATGATTAATTTTAATTTTATTTATAGTTTATATGCTGAGTGAGCCAGTTAATTCTGAAAAAAGTGATCCACCCTACTGTACACTGTACACCGTACAGTGTACAGTGTACAGTGTACACTGTACACTGTACATTGTACAGTATACATACGGCTTACAGTATACACCTACAGTTATACAGTTATACGTAATAGTTATACTAGTATAACTATTATATATGATACAAATGTTATAATACTATTATATAGTTTATTTATTTTATGAACACGGTAGAAAATTATAATACACTGGAATTGAAAAATATGGTACAGATCATGTCCACATAGTAATACCCTAATAATAGCTACTTATTTTATATATAAGATAAATAAACTATATATATATATATATATATATATATATATATATATATATATGTATATATATATATATTTATATATATTATATATGTGTTATATATTGTTGTTGCTCGAAAAGCTATGTGTAGAATAAATAGTATGGCGGCATAACATAGTATCTGTCCATATACGTAT
>OZ038314.1:13509676-13532176 GCA_964035775.1 Osedax frankpressi
ATATATATATATATATTATATATATATATATATATATATTATATAAATATTAAAACCTTTACGAATAGCAACATCATTAGAAAAAGTATATATTTACATGTATAAATGTTACTGAATACATTCTACTCTCAATACTAAATGCATCTGAAAACATCTTTTACTGGTACCACAATAAGATTAGTTATGTATACAAATATACGGAAGATACCGTGATAAGTAAATTAAAAATGCAGTCTGCATTTTAAATAAATTAATATCTCATTTGTATTTAATTATGCAAACCCAATTTATAATCTTATTTGCAGAGAGATTTTCATCAAATCGATATCATACTCGTGGTATATAATAAACTATACTATAATATAGCCAACACTCTATAGTATACCCTCTCTACAGTTCAACCTAAATAATCGTATTGTCTACGAATTAGCTAACAGCGTGAATATCATGAGATCCACGAATACGAGGGCAATTTCAAGGTATTCCCTATCCCAGATCAACAGCCAACTGATATTACACGCCAAACTGAATGAGAACACCACGTAGAGGATCGTAGGTGTTACGGGATAGGCTGTGTGTAGTGTACATCTATCTCCATTCTGTGGGGTGAATATTAGGTATATGGCTTATATGTAGCGTATAATATGTTATGTGTATTATATACATATAAATATATACACACACACATACACACACACACACATATATATATATATATATATATATATATATATATATATATATATATATATATATAATATTACTCTATTAGTACACTACTTATATAATGTATATGACTAATATATTAATATATTTTAGTATATACATTTTTAATGTTAATACTATTATATATCAATTAATGTGTATGAAACTGTACAAATAACATAATGCAATAAAATAATAATTGTATATAAATGAAATACTATGTTGATACTATGCTGTATGTATAACTTGAAATGTTCGTGCTATAAAGCGATATCTGAAGTTCATCTGAGCTTACGAGAATAGTGTACCGTAATGATATACAACTGATGTATAACTTTACATAATGTACACTGTACATTGTACGCCGTACAATGTACGGTGTACAATGTACGGTGTACAATGTACGGTGTACAATGTACGGTGTACAATGTACGGTGTACAATGTACAGTGTACAATGTACAGTGTACAATGTACGGTGTACATTGTACGGTGTACAATGTACGGTGTACAATGTACGGTGTACAATGTACGGTGTACAATGTACGGCGTACAATGTACAGTGTACATTGTACAGTGTACAGTGTACAGTGTACATTGTACAGTGTACAATGTACAGTGTACAATGTACAGTGTACAGTGTACAGTGTACAATGTACTATATACTATACAATTTACATTGTATATATCGTGGACTTGATACACTCGGGGAGAATAGAATAAACATTTATTGATGATTGCCAGAGCGTAAAGTAAATATCGATGATTCGGTCATTCGTTTACTATCTTGTGACATTTGTAGAGGGTTCCTTTAAGTGAAGATACAATTGCACATACACTGACCCTTCACTCTAGCAATATGGCTCTTATGTAATCAAGATTCAGGCGCATTTTCATTACCACTCGCAGATATATAACCATTATATTTGAATATATACAATTCATAATAAATCGGGGATAATACATATATTTATTAATAATAGTGTAAACTATAGTATTTATTCCGTTTGATCTTACATATAAAATTAACATAGTATACATTAAACTTAGATATATATATATATATATATAGAATATATGTACTTTACTTATTTACTTGATTTATATTAGACTATATTTAGCGGTAGATGTAAAATATCACATTTAGAACAGTATATTGCATCTAGAGTAATAGACTACTATAGTATATTATTAGACTACTATAGTATAGTAACAAACTAACATAATATAGTAATAGATATCTATAATATATTAATAGACTACTATAATATAGTAATAGACAACTATAATATAGTAATAGATTACTATAGTATATTAATAGACTACTATAGTATAGTAATAGAGTAATATAATATAGTAATAGACTACTATAATATAGTAATATAGTAATAGATATCTATAATATATTAATAGACTACTATAATATAGTAATAGACTACTATAGTATAGTAATAGACTACTATAATATAGTAATAGACAACTATAATATAGTAATAGACTACTATAGTATAGTAATAGAATACTATACTATAGTAATAGACAACTATAATATAGTAATAGATTGCTATAGTATATTAATAGACTACTATAGTATACTAATAGAGTAATATAATATAGTAATAGACTACTATAATATATTAATAGATAACTATAATATAGTAATAGACATTAATATAATATATTAATAGACTATTATAATATAGTAATAGACTACTATAATATAGTAATAGACTACTATAATATAGTAATAGACTAATATAATATAGTAATATAAAACTGTAGTATTGTATTATACTATAGTTTATTACTATACTACAGTTTTATATTATAATTTAATACAGAATAGACTAATGTAATATAGCAATAGACTAATGTAATATAGCAATAGACTAATGTAATATAGCAATAGACTAATGTAATATAGCAGTATACTAATGTAATATAGCAGTAGACTAATGTAATATAGCAATAGACTAATGTAATATAGCAATATACTACTGTAATATAGCAGTTGACTAATGTAATATAGCAGTAGACTAATGTAATATAGCAATAGACTAATGTAATATAGCAATAGACTACTGTAATATAGCAATAGACTAATGTAATATAGCAATAGAATAATGTAATATAGCAGTAGACTAATGTAATATAGCAATAGACTAATGTAATATAGCAATAGACTAATGTAATATAGCAATAGACTAATGTAATATAGCAATAGACTACTGTAATATAGCAATATACTACTGTAATATAGCAATAGACTAATGTAATATAGCAATAGACTAATGTAATATAGCAATAGACTACTGTAATATAGCAATAGATTAATGTAATATAGCAATAGACTAATGTAATATAGCAATAGACTAATGTAATATAGCAATAGAATACTGTAATATAGCAATAGACTAATGTAATATAGCAATAGACTAATGTAATATAGCAGTAGACTAATGTAATATAGCAATAGACTAATGTAATATAGCAATAGACTACTGTAATATAGCAGTAGACTACTGTAATATAGCAGTAGTCTAATGTAATATAGCAATAGACTAATGTAATATAGCAATAGACTAATGTAATATAGCAATAGACTAATGTAATATAGCAGTAGACTAATGTAATATAGCAATAGACTAATGTAATATAGCAATAGACTAATGTAATATAGCAATAGACTACTGTAATATAGCAATATACTACTGTAATATAGCAATAGACTAATGTAATATAGCAGTAGACTACTATAATATAGCAGTAGACTACTATAATATAGCAGTAGACTAATGTAATATAGCAATAGACTACTATAGTAAAACATGAACATCCCTAAGTTATATGTTGAACTCATTGTTATTAAAGTCTAACCGATAAACTGACACTTCGACACAAGGTTGATATTCCGTACACTAGCCAGACTGCTTGCCACAAGTAGATTAAAGGACATATGTAGAAACTCCAAGAGGCAGGAGTCGCATCTATTCGGAACATGTACAAAGTGCTGGTTGTGTTACGACGCATTCCTGTTTATGTATTGTGCGATTCTGTGAGCGGTGTGCTGCGCGCGGTGTGCTTCGCGTGGTGTGCGATGATGTGAGGTGCGGAGTGGGTGGAGTGTGCATTACATATATTATCGTCTATTTGATGCCGTAGGGTGTATGTGAGAGCTCTCGCTAATGGTGAAGTCTACTGTAATGTAGCCACAAGTCTAATGCCGTAAATCGTGTGATTTTAAGCGATATGTGGTATTATGTAATATGTTACAAGGTTTAGTATACAGAATAAGATCTAAGTGGTAGAGTTTTAACTGATTTAGCGGTCTACTTTAGTGCGGTAATTGCTGATATATCTAGTGATGGATAAGTTGTGTAGTTGTTGGTAATATGTGTAGTAATTTAAGTGGTGTGATAGTAATTGGTGTGGTTATATAGTGAGATGTTTACATACACCCACCCCTGGCATTAGTGAACTATGTGAGTAAATAACGGTAGTTGTAATTCTACGGTTCGAGGTTAAGCATAAGGTTATGTAATTGGTATGTCAGGCAATTCATTCATAAGAAGATGAAATAAAGTAGTTTCAATTTTATTTATAATATTTAGTGGTTGGATCTGTAATTTTAATCAGGTATTTAACTTAGTTCTAGTTGTAGGTTCCTTAAGAATCATGTAATAATATATTATAATATATACTAATATATATTATAATCATATATTATACGCTATAGTTACGAATTGCTATATGCTATGTCAAAGTATTTATCAGTGAATAGATATAGAAAATAAATGTACTATTATGAAGTATGGAATGTCGTGATTAGATGTCTTAACAGCTGAACATAAACTACCTGAATATGAACAGGAAAAGTAATGTGGTGTGTTAGATTTAGCTTTTGTCAAATTACTTTGAGAATCTGGTAGTTTAATGTGTAGATTGTAATGACAGCTTATGTTAACAAAAATAAGTTGAAATTTAGATGAGGTAGTTATGTAACTTTGTTTATTTAAATTAGTTATTTCAGCATTATATAGATTCGACAAAATAATTTAGTTAATGTTATGTTAATGTTTGTTGAATATTCGGTCATAACTACATATATATTATAATATATAGGTCATAACTATATATATATTATAATGTATAGGTCATAACTACATATATATTATAATGTATAGGTCATAACTACATATATATTACAATGTATATGTCATAACTACATATATATATATTATAATGTATAGATCATAACTACATATATATATTATAATGTATAGGTCATAACTACATATATATTATAATGTATATGTCATAACTATATATATATTATAATGTATAGGTCATAACTATATATATATATTATAATGTATATGTCATGACTATATATATGTTATAATGTATATGTCATAACTACATATATATATTATAATGTATATGTCATAACTATATATATATATTATAATGTATAGGTCATAACTACATATATATATTATAATGTATATGTCATAACTACATATATATATTATAATGTATATGTCATAACTACATGTATATTATAATGTATAGATCATAACTACATATATATTATAATGTATATGTCATAACTATATATATATATATATATATATATATATATATTATAATGTATAGGTCATAACTACATATATATTATAATGTATATGTCATAACTATATATATATATATTATAATGTATAGGTCATAACTATATATATATTATAATGTATATGTCATAACTACATGTATATTATAATGTATAGATCATAACTACATATATATTATAATGTATATGTCATAACTATATATATATATATATTATAATGTATAGGTCATAACTACATATATATTATAATGCATATGTCATAACTACATATATATTATAATGTATAGGTCATAACTACATATATATTATAATGTATAGGTCATAACTACATATATATTATAATGTATATGTCATAACTACTTATATATTATAATGTATATATCATAACTATATATATATTATAATGTATATGTCATAACTACATATATATTATAATGTATAGGTCATAACTACATATATATATATTATAATGTATATGTTATAACTATATATATATATTATAATGTATATGTCGTAACTATATATATATTATAATGTATAGGTCATAACTACATATATATTATAATGTATAGGTCATAACTATATATATATTATAATGTATATGTCATAACTACATGTATATTATAATGTATAGATCATAACTACATATATATTATAATGTATATGTCATAACTATATATATATATATTATAATGTATAGGTCATAACTACATATATATTATAATGTATATGTAATAACTATATATATATATTATAATGTATAGGTCATAACTACATATATATTATAATGTATAGGTCATAACTACATATATATTATAATGCATATGTCATAACTACATATATATTATAATGTATAGGTCATAACTACATATCTATTATAATGTATAGGTCATAACTACATATATATTATAATGTATATGTCATAACTACTTATATATTATAATGTATATATCATAACTATATATATATTATAATGTATATGTCATAACTACATATATATTATAATGTATAGGTCATAACTACATATATATATATTATAATGTATATGTTATAACTATATATATATATTATAATGTATATGTCGTAACTATATATATATTATAATGTATAGGTCATAACTACATATATATTATAATGTATAGGTCATAACTATATATATATTCTAATGTATAGGTCATAACTACATATATATCATAATGTATAGGTCATAACTACACATATATATATATATATATATATATATACATATTATAATATATAAGTCATAACTACATATATATTATAATGTATAGGTCATAACTACATATATATTATAATGTATAGGTCATAACTATATATATATATCATAATGTATAGGTCATAACTACATATATATTATAATGTATATGTCGCAACTATATATATATTATAATGTATAGGTCATAACTACATATATATTATAATGTATAGGTCATAACTATATATATATTATAATGTATAGGTCATAACTACATATATATTACAATGTATATGTCATAACTATATATATATATATATTATAATGTATAGGTCATAACTACATATATATATATTATAATGTATAGATCATAACTACATATATATATTATAATGTATAGGTCATAACTTCATATATATTATAATGTATCGTCATATTATTATAATGTATAGGTCATAACTACATATATATTATAATGCATATGTCATAACTACATATATATTATAATGTATAGGTCATAATTACATATATATTATAATGTATAGGTCATAACTATATATATATTATAATGTATATGTCATAACTACATGTATATTATAATGTATAGATCATAACTACATATATATTATAATGTATAGGTCATAACTACATATATATTATAACGTATATGACATAACTACATGTATATTATAATGTTTAGATCATAACTACATATATATATATTATAATGTATAGCTCATAACTACATATATATATTATAATGTATAGGTCATAACTACATATATATTATAATGTATATGTTATAACTATATATATATTATAATGTCTATGTCATAACTATATATATATATTATAATGTATAGGTCATAACTACATATATATTATAATGTATATGTCATAACTATATATATATATATTATAATGTATAGGTCATAACTACATATATATTATAATGTATAGATCATAACTACATATATATTATAATGTATATGTCATAACTATATATATATTATAATGTATAGTTCATAACTATATATATATTATAATGTATAGGTCATAACTATATATATATTATAATGTATAGGTTATAACTACATATATATTATAATGTATAGGTCATAACTACATATATATTATAATGTATAGGTCATAACTACATATGCATATATATTATAATGTATAGGTCATAACTACATATATATTATAATGTATATGTCATAACTATATATATATTATAATGTATATGTCATAACTACATATATATTATAATGTATATGTCATAACTACATATATATTACAATGTATATGTCATAACTACATATATATTATAATGTATAGATCATAACTACATATAACTATATATATATATTATAATGTATATGTCATGACTATATATATATATTATAATGTATATGTCATAATTATATATATATTATAGTGTATATGTCATGACTATATATATATTATAATGTATAGGTCATAACTATATATATATTATAATGTATATGTCATGACTATATATATATATTATAATGTATATATCATAACTACATATATATTATAATGTATAGATCATAACTACATATATATTATAATGTATATGTCATAACTACATGTATATTATAATGTATAGATCATAACTACATATATATTATAATGTATATGTCATAACTATATATTTATATATATTATAATGTATAGGTCATAACTACATATATATTATAATGTATATGTCATAACTACATATATATTATAATGTATAGGTCATAACTACATATATATATTATAATGTATATGTCATAACTATATATATATTATAATGTATAGGTCATAGCTATATATATATATATATTATAATGTATATGTCATGACTATATATATATTATAATGTATATGTCATAACTACATATATATATTATAATGTATATGTCATAACTACATATATATTATAATGTATATGTCATAACTACATGTATATTATAATGTATAGATCATAACTACATATATATTATAATGTATATGTCATAACTATATATATATATATATATTATAATGTATAGGTCATAACTACATATATATATATTATAATGTATATGTCATAACTATATATATATATATATATTATTATTAATAGGTCATAACTACATATATATTATAATGTATATGTCATAACTATATATATATATATATTATAATGTATAGGTCATAACTACATATATATTATAATGTATAGGTCATAACTACATATATATTATAATGTATATGTCATAACTATATATATATTATAATGTATAGGTCATAACTACATATATATTATAATGTATATGTCATAATTACATATATATTATAATGTATAGATCATAACTACATATATATTATAATGTATATGTCATAACTATATATATATATATTATAATGTATAGGTCATAACTACATATATATTATAATGTATAGGTCATAACTACATATATATTATAATGTATATGTCATAACTATGTATATATTATAATGTATATGTCATAACTACATATATATTATAATGTATATGTCATAACTACATATATATTACAATGTATATGTCATAACTACATATATATTATAATGTATAGATCATAACTACATATAACTATATATATATTATAATGTATATGTCATGACTATATATATATATTATAATGTATATGTCATAATTATATATATATTATAGTGTATATGTCATGACTATATATATATTATAATGTATAGGTCATAACTATATATATATTATAATGTATATATCATGACTATATATATATATATATTATAATGTATATATCATAACTACATATATATTATAATGTATAGATCATAACTACATATATATTATAATGTATATGTCATAACTACATGTATATTATAATGTATAGATCATAACTACATATATATTATAATGTATATGTCATAACTATATATTTATATATATTATAATGTATAGGTCATAACTACATATATATTATAATGTATATGTCATAACTACATATATATTATAATGTATAGGTCATAACTACATATATATATTATAATGTATATGTCATAACTATATATATATTATAATGTATAGGTCATAGCTATATATATATATATATTATAATGTATATGTCATGACTATATATATATTATAATGTATATGTCATAACTACATATATATATTATAATGTATATGTCATAACTACATATATATTATAATGTATATGTCATAACTACATGTATATTATAATGTATAGATCATAACTACATATATATTATAATGTATATGTCATAACTATATATATATATATATATTATAATGTATAGGTCATAACTACATATATATATATTATAATGTATATGTCATAACTATATATATATATATATATATTATTATTAATAGGTCATAACTACATATATATTATAATGTATATGTCATAACTATATATATATATATTATAATGTATAGGTCATAACTACATATATATTATAATGTATAGGTCATAACTACATATATATTATAATGTATATGTCATAACTATATATATATTATAATGTATAGGTCATAACTACATATATATTATAATGTATATGTCATAATTACATATATATTATAATGTATAGATCATAACTACATATATATTATAATGTATATGTCATAACTATATATATATATATTATAATGTATAGGTCATAACTACATATATATTATAATGTATAGGTCATAACTACATATATATTATAATGTATATGTCATAACTATGTATATATTATAATGTATATGTCATAACTACATATATATTATAATGTATATGTCATAACTACATATATATTACAATGTATATGTCATAACTACATATATATTATAATGTATAGATCATAACTACATATAACTATATATATATTATAATGTATATGTCATGACTATATATATATATTATAATGTATATGTCATAATTATATATATATTATAGTGTATATGTCATGACTATATATATATTATAATGTATAGGTCATAACTATATATATATTATAATGTATATATCATGACTATATATATATATATATTATAATGTATATATCATAACTACATATATATTATAATGTATAGATCATAACTACATATATATTATAATGTATATGTCATAACTATATATTTATATATATTATAATGTATAGGTCATAACTACATATATATTATAATGTATAGATCATAACTATATATATTATAATGTATAGGTCATAACTATATATATATATTATAATGTATATGTCATGACTATATATATATTATAATGTATATGTCATAACTACATATATATATTATAATGTATATGTCATAACTATATATATATTATAATGTATAGGTCATAGCTATATATATATATATATTATAATGTATATGTCATGACTATATATATATTATAATGTATATGTCATAACTACATATATATATTATAATGTATATGTCATAACTACATATATATTATAATGTATATGTCATAACTACATGTATATTATAATGTATAGATCATAACTACATATATATTATAATGTATATGTCATAACTATATATATATATATATATTATAATGTATAGGTCATAACTACATATATATATATTATAATGTATATGTCATAACTATATATATATATATATATTATTATTAATAGGTCATAACTACATATATATTATAATGTATATGTCATAACTATATATATATATATTATAATGTATAGGTCATAACTACATATATATTATAATGTATAGGTCATAACTACATATATATTATAATGTATATGTCATAACTATATATATATTATAATGTATAGGTCATAACTACATATATATTATAATGTATATGTCATAATTACATATATATTATAATGTATAGATCATAACTACATATATATTATAATGTATATGTCATAACTATATATATATATATTATAATGTATAGGTCATAACTACATATATATTATAATGTATAGGTCATAACTACATATATATTATAATGTATATGTCATAACTATGTATATATTATAATGTATATGTCATAACTACATATATATTATAATGTATATGTCATAACTACATATATATTACAATGTATATGTCATAACTACATATATATTATAATGTATAGATCATAACTACATATAACTATATATATATTATAATGTATATGTCATGACTATATATATATATTATAATGTATATGTCATAATTATATATATATTATAGTGTATATGTCATGACTATATATATATTATAATGTATAGGTCATAACTATATATATATTATAATGTATATATCATGACTATATATATATATATATTATAATGTATATATCATAACTACATATATATTATAATGTATAGATCATAACTACATATATATTATAATGTATATGTCATAACTACATGTATATTATAATGTATAGATCATAACTACATATATATTATAATGTATATGTCATAACTATATATTTATATATATTATAATGTATAGGTCATAACTACATATATATTATAATGTATATGTCATAACTACATATATATTATAATGTATAGGTCATAACTACATATATATATTATAATGTATATGTCATAACTATATATATATTATAATGTATAGGTCATAGCTATATATATATATATATTATAATGTATATGTCATGACTATATATATATTATAATGTATATGTCATAACTACATATATATATTATAATGTATATGTCATAACTACATATATATTATAATGTATATGTCATAACTACATGTATATTATAATGTATAGATCATAACTACATATATATTATAATGTATATGTCATAACTATATATATATATATATATTATAATGTATAGGTCATAACTACATATATATATATTATAATGTATATGTCATAACTATATATATATATATATATATTATTATTAATAGGTCATAACTACATATATATTATAATGTATATGTCATAACTATATATATATATATTATAATGTATAGGTCATAACTACATATATATTATAATGTATAGGTCATAACTACATATATATTATAATGTATATGTCATAACTATATATATATTATAATGTATAGGTCATAACTACATATATATTATAATGTATATGTCATAATTACATATATATTATAATGTATAGATCATAACTACATATATATTATAATGTATATGTCATAACTATATATATATATATTATAATGTATAGGTCATAACTACATATATATTATAATGTATAGGTCATAACTACATATATATTATAATGTATATGTCATAACTATGTATATATTATAATGTATATGTCATAACTACATATATATTATAATGTATATGTCATAACTACATATATATTACAATGTATATGTCATAACTACATATATATTATAATGTATAGATCATAACTACATATAACTATATATATATTATAATGTATATGTCATGACTATATATATATATTATAATGTATATGTCATAATTATATATATATTATAGTGTATATGTCATGACTATATATATATTATAATGTATAGGTCATAACTATATATATATTATAATGTATATATCATGACTATATATATATATATATTATAATGTATATATCATAACTACATATATATTATAATGTATAGATCATAACTACATATATATTATAATGTATATGTCATAACTATATATTTATATATATTATAATGTATAGGTCATAACTACATATATATTATAATGTATAGATCATAACTATATATATTATAATGTATAGGTCATAACTATATATATATATTATAATGTATATGTCATGACTATATATATATTATAATGTATATGTCATAACTACATATATATATTATAATGTATATGTCATAACTACATATATATTATAATGTATATGTCATAACTACATGTATATTATAATGTATAGATCATAACTACATATATATTATAATGTATATGTCATAACTATATATATATATATTATAATGTATAGGTCATAACTACATATATATTATAATGTATATGTCATAACTATATATATATATATTATAATGTATAGGTCATAACTACATATATATTATAATGTATATGTCATAACTATATATATATATATTATAATGTATAGGTCATAACTACATATAAATTATAATGTATAGGTCATAACTACATATATATATTATAATGTATATGTCATAATTATATATATATTATAATGTATAGGTCATAACTAGATATATATTATAATGTATATGTCATAATTACATATATATTATAATGTATAGATCATAACTACATATATATTATAATGTATAGGTCATAACAAACTTACTCTAATATAGATATATATATATACACATATACTAAGCATATAATGGCAAAACAACATACATTGCATATCTATAGTTATGCTCAATTTCGACTAACTTTACAGTAATATGTATATGTAATACCTAATACATTTAATTATAATAACACTATGTATACATGCCATGCATAAATATTTACCCTCGGGCCGTTATATGTTCAACCATCAAATAAGCTCACCGAAGTCATGGAGCATAAGTCGTCGAGAAATGTATTACTTATTGTAAATACTAATTCTATAGTCGAGTAGTTGCCATGGAAACATAAAGCTTTAGGTACTTATGACATAATCCTATATTGCTTCGAGTGCATATTCTTAATCCATTATTAATATCGCGTAGTATGTGTAGAAATATTAAATCTATAATATATATATATATATATATATATATATATATATATATTAACGGCAACACGTTACGTATTATTATATATAATATTAGTCAAAAATCTATAAAGATTATAATTTTCCATACATTATTAATTAGCAATATTAATACAATACAAACAATAATAGCTACACACTAGTTATACTAATCATAAACCTAGCAAACAATTGCATCATAACGATAGATGTAACCACTGTAATATGAAACTATAACATCATAAATATAGAAGAGCAATACTTTCTAAACCATTCGAAATTGCCGATATATTAATCGGATGTTTTCATAAATAGGCAATTAGAAAAGTATGTGGTAAATATAAAAAGAAACATGTTAGTTATACAAATGCACAGGTATTAGAAAGTTGGCATTCTACAGAAGAACTTTTAGAAATCTATAGCACTCCAAAAATTAAATATAGATATACGAAGTCCAAATATTTCATTAATGATAAGATAAAGTGGAATATTTAATTAATGATAAGATAAAGTGGAATATTTCATTAATGATAAGATAAAGTGGAATATTTCATTAATGATAAGATAAAGTGGGATATTTCATTAATGATAAGATAAAATGGAATATTTCATTAATGATAAGATAAAGTGGAATATTTCATTAATGATAAGATAAAGTGGAATATTTCATTAATGATAAGATAAAGTGGAATATTTCATTAATGATAAGATAAAGTGGGATATTTCATTAATGATAAGATAAAATGGAATATTTCATTAATGATAAGATAAAGTGGAATATTTCATTAATGATAAGATAAAGTGGAATATTTCATTAATGATAAGATAAAGTGGAATATTTCATTAATGATAAGATAAAGTGGAATATTTTATTAATGATAGGATAAAGTGGAATATTTTATTAATGATAAGATAAAGTGGAATATTTCATTAATGATAAGATAAAGTGGAATATTCATTAATGATAGGATAAAGTGGAATATTGCATTAATGATAAGATAAAGTGGAATATTTCATTAATGATAAGATAAAGTGGAATATTTCATTAATGATAGGATAAAGTGGAATATTTCATTAATGATAGGATAAAGTGGAATATTTCATTAATGATAAGATAAAGTGGGATATTTCATTAATGATAAGATAAAGTGGAATATTTCATTAATGATAAGATAAAATGGAATATTTAATTAATGATAAGATAAAGTGGAATATTTCATTAATGATAAGATAAAGTGGAATATTTCATTAATGATATGATAAAATGGAATATTTAATTAATGATAAGATAAAGTAGAATATTTAATTAATGATAAGATAAAGTGGAATATTTCTATATATGTCTTTTGATAACCCAATAGAAGTCGGATCATATTATTATTATTAATTATAAGAGATGATTGGTAAATGTTTATTCCATATTTGTATCTAGTTAATTGCAACCTTTAATAAATGTATTCTGATGTTTAATCTTCGTGTATTACAAGAATAAGTTGAAATATAAGAAAACTTGCATCCAAGAAACATAAATTTGAAATTTTAATTTAAGAATTTAAGATCATTTCTGATTTATATATTTATTATGGCTAAACATATCATATAGATTTGAATCGATATTATTTATATTTTAGTTGTAATTCTAATTAAATACAAAATTAAAGATATTAAAAAATATATAATTACAATAATATATTACTATTCATATTACAATCTAATGGTGTTTTGGAGTCCAATGTAATTTCTGTTTCAGCTTAGTTAATGGATTATCTCAAAGGATCTTACAAGTGTCCTATGAACAGTTAAGAAGGGCGATAACACACACACACACACACACATATATATATATATATATATATATATATATATATATATATATATATACGTGTATTTGTATATTTGGTAATAGAATGATTAATACCACATATACAGTACTAGAATTTATTCGAAATATTTCGAATATAATTACTTCTCTTAATCTAAGTTTAATTAAAAAATGAAAATAGCTTCTTAAGTTAA
The DNA here is from genome assembly GCA_964035775.1 of Osedax frankpressi. Taxonomy (NCBI): domain Eukaryota; kingdom Metazoa; phylum Annelida; class Polychaeta; order Sabellida; family Siboglinidae; genus Osedax; species Osedax frankpressi. Next base: position 13,525,988 of record OZ038314.1, read on the forward strand.
ATGATATCCATTAATGATATTAAAACATATTAATTTCCTAGGAACTATTCACTTATTACAGCGAAATTTGTAATATAGTTGATATAATGAATGATTTTAATTAACATCGTAGAACAACTGGTAGTCTTTATTTATATTAAATATATCGTACATTTAATAATCAGGATAAACTATCTAACCAACATTTGGGAAATAACAAATAATTGGGTAAATAATCTCACAAAATAACAGACGATGTCGATATATTGACAATGACCAATACAACGTGGCTACAGTTTTTTCCTTAGGCCATTATATCTAATATATAAAAATGCCAGCTGAATTATATTATTTCCTCTGCTATAGGTTAACTATATATATACGATTTCTATTTAACTATATAACTATTTATACAATTTCAATCTAAAATAAAATATACCGTGTTATCTATATTAAGATCTACGGGAAGCCATGCATGTGTGATGGTTAGATAATGTGATGCTTTTGGAATTAAATATCGATTTCTTCTATATAAATGTATATAAATTATAGTTTATATGCAAATCAATAACTTACGTGGTCTGTTTTCTTATTGAAATCTACCAAGCCAGTTAGATTATTAATAATAAAAATACGGTCAGAATATTAGTTATATATTAATATACTTTGTTTATTTTCTTACGTTTACAAGTTAGAGGAGAAAATATCGTGGTTCTAAACTTTTAATGATGTATTCTAAATTTAATTTCTAATTTCAATTTATCTTAAATAAGTGGATTTAAGGCAAAGCGTATAAATGAACTATTTAAATATGACATGTTTTCGGTTCTAAAGATAAATTCTATTTTCAGAATGCCTGAAGAAATGTGAGTTCAAATAATTCAATAATATTAGTAATTATATTAAGTAGAACTAAAATCTATGATACTTATTAACAACGTATGTTCAATCAGGATAGTACTTTTTTTAGGGATGATTCAAATTATTATATAACATTTTATATGGTGATACACATACAATTAAATTAAATCAACTAAATATATCTAATAATAAATAAATCAAAATAATTTAAGTAAAGGACTACCTCTAGATGTGATATCGTCATGATAGTGATTGCATACAATGATGTTTATATTCTTGGTAAGTATATGGATTGGAAATATAAACATAATAAAATCTAAGATATCTCTAGATAATTTTCTGTTGATAATTTTAAGATTTAATAAATTTTGTAAACTATAGTTTTTTTTATATATAATGAAAATTTAAAAATATTTGTTTTAACATACTTATTTAATTCATTATGATCTTGTATAATATATAAATTATAAATTACGGTGCATCTAATACCATTTATTTATAAAGTATATTTTATATGCGTAACTGATGCTATATACATAACTGATGCTATATACATGTTGTTATATACATGATGCTATATACATGATACTATATACATGATGCTATATACATGATACTATATACATGATGCTATATACATGATGATGTATACATGATGTTATATACATGATGTTATATACTTTTCTATATACATGATGCTATATACTTTTCTATATACTTTTCTATATACATGATGCGATATACATGATACTATATACATGATGCTATATACATGATGTTATATACTTTTGTATATACATGATGCTATATACTTTTCTATATACTTTTCTATATACATGATGCGATATACATGATACTATATACATGATGCTATATGCATGATGTTATATACTTTTCTATATACATGATGCGATATACATGATACTATATACATGATGCTATATACATGATGTTATATACATGATGCTATATACTTTTCTATATACTTTTCTATATACATGATACTATATACTTTTCTATATACTTTTCTATATACATGATGATATATACATGATACTATATACATGATTATATATACATGATGCTATATACATGATAATATATACATGATGCTATATACATGATACTATATACTTTTCTATATACATGATGCTATATACATGATACTATATACGTTTCTATATACATGATGATATATACAATGTTATATACATGATGCTATATACATGATGATATATACTTTGTTATATACATGATGTTATATACATGATGTTATATACATGATGTTATATACATGATGCTATATACATGATGCTATATACATGATACTATATACATGATACTATATGCATGATGATATATACATGATGCTATATACATGATGATATATACATGATGATATATACATGATGCTATATACATGATGCTATATACATGATTATATATACATGATTATATATACATGATTATATATACATGATTATATATACATGATTATATATACATGATACTATATACATGATGTTATATCCCTTTTGCTATATACATGATGATATATACATGATGTTATATACATGATACTATATACATGATGTTATATCCCTTTTGCTATATACATGATGATATATACATGATGTTATATATATGATGATATATACATGATACTATATACATGATGCTATATACTTTTCTATATAAATGATGCTATATACATGATACTATATACATGATGATATATACATGATGATATGTACATGATGATATATACATGATAATATATATATGATACTATATACATGATACTATATACATGATGCTATATACATGATGCTATATACATGATGTTATATACATGATGATATATACATGATGATATATACATGATGATATATACATGATGCTATATACTTTTCTATATACTTTTTCTATATACATGATGCTATATACATGATACTATATACATGATACTATATACTTTTCTATATACATGATGATATATACTTTATTATATACATGATGATATATACATGATACTATATACATGATGTTATATACTTTTCTATATACTTTTTCTATATACATGATGATATATACTTTGTTATATACATGATGTTATATACATGATGATATATACATGATGCTATATACATGATGATATATACTTTGTTATATACATGATGCTATATACATGATACTATATACATGATGCTATATACTTTTCTATATACTTTTTCTATATACATGATGATATATACTTTGTTATATACATGATGCTATATATATGATGCTATATACATAATGATATATACATTATGCTATATACATGATGCTATTTACTTTGGTATATACATGATGCTATATACATGATGATATATACTTTGTTATATACATGATGCTATATATATGATGCTATATACATGATGATATATACATTATGCTATATACATGATGCTATATACTTTGTTATATACATGATGTTATATATATGATGCTATATACATGATGATATATACATTATGCTATATACATGATGCTATATACTTTGTTATATGCATGATGCTATATACATGATGATATATACTTTGTTATATACATGATGCTATATACATGATACTATATACATGATGCTATATACTTTTCTATATACTTTTTCTATATACATGATGATATATACTTTGTTATATACATGATGCTATATATATGATGCTATATACATGATGATATATACATTATGCTTTATACATGATGCTATATACTTTGTTATATACATGATACTATATACATGATGCTATATACTTTTCTATATACTTTTTCTATATACATGATGATATATACTTTGTTATATACATGATGCTATATATATGATGCTATATACATGATGTTATATACATGATGCTATATACATGATGCTATATACTTTTCTATATACTTTTTCTATATACATGATGATATATACTTTGTTATATACATGATGCTATATATATATGATGCTATATACATGATGATATATACATTATGCTATATACATGATGATATATACTTTGTTATGTACATGATGCTATATATATGATGCTATATACATGATGATATATACATTATGCTATATACATGATGCTATATACTTTGTTATATGCATGATGCTATATACATGATGATATATACTTTGTTATATACATGATGCTAAATACATGATACTATATACATGATGCTATATACTTTTCTATATACTTTTTCTATATACATGATGATATATACTTTGTTATATACATGATGTTATATACATGACGATATGTACATGATGCTATATACATGACGATGTATACATGATGATATATACATGACGATATATACATGATGTTATATACATGTTGCTATATACATGATATTATATACATGATACTATATACATGATGCTATATACATGATACTATATACATGATGCTATATACTTTTCTATATACTTTTTCTATATACATGATTATATATACTTTGTTATATACATGATGATATATACATGATGTTATATACATGATGATATATACATGATGCTATATACATGACGATATGTACATGATGCTATATACATGATGTTATATACATGATGCTATATATATGATGCTATATACTTTTCTATATACATGATGCTATATACTTTTCTATATACTTTTTCTATATACATGATGATATATACATGATGTTATATACATGATGATATATACATGATGCTATATATATGATGTTATATACATGATGATATATACATGATGTTATATACATGATGCTATATACATGACGATATGTACATGATACTATATACATGGTGCTATATACATGACGATATGTACATGATACTATATACATGATGTTATATACATGATGATGTATACATGATGTTATATACATGATGATATACACATGATGCTATATATTTTGCTATATGCATGATGCTATAGTATAATTTTGAAAAAAATGTAGAATTAACATTGTATACCGTACACTGTAGGGTGGATCACTTTGATACATTTTTCAATATTATTTATTGGCTCATCTATTATATATAGTAAATATATGAGTTATAATGAATATATATAAATTAAAATTTTTTTTAAAATTATGGCTGAGCATTCAAATTTAACATTGGAGAGATACAATATTTAATATGCAAAATATAGAAGCAATATTAAAATTATAAAATTGAATGGTAATAATGAAAAATAGCTAAAAGCTTTATATGATATATTATTAAATAAAAACATATTTAAAATTTTTTTTAACAAATTGTTACTAGGAAATTTCAGGAAAATTAAATTTTAATAATTGTTTGTATATTTTTGAAATTTTTTGTTCTTAAAATATTGTAAAATTTTAAGCAATAGTACATTAGTTATATTTGTTCTCTATGAAATGAGTAATGATAAACAAATATTACAAATTTAAATTTAATTTGGATTTCTATGTTTTTCATGAAAAAAATTCAAATTACAAATAATCCAAATATTTAATTTAGAAATTTTTTTTAAAATATATACTTACTGATTTTTTACTTTCTTATTTTTTAATAGTTGTAACTATGTAACATTAGCTATCATTGAATATAGTTAATAGTTAAAATAAGTTAATTTGAACATCTTATAGTAGTAGTATTGATAATTTATTAATATTAGAATATTAAAAATTATTCCTGGAAATTCTAGAATTTAAAAAATTATAAATATTAATAATTAATAGTAATATTAAACTTAGAAATAATACTAAATCAGTAGTTAATGAGTAATTATTAAATAAATTATCTAATTTACTACAGGATATTGTAGGTAAAATTATTTAAAGTTGAAAAATTAAAAATTGTATCTGTATCTTTGAAATAACTTAATCTATAAGGATACTTTAATTGACAATATTAAATGGAAATATATATAAATTGGAAGCTGCCGATTACTCATCATTATTGGTATAAATAAAGTATAAAATGGAGATTTATTGAGTAAATTCACTGTGTAAAATTATTTTTAAAAAATATATAGAATAAAAAAAATATAGGAAGTCATAAATGGCGGAAATAATAGGGTAAACATGTATTTATTTATTTTTAATGTGAAATTTGTCTTAAAAATCTTTATAATTTTAATAAGTCGATAAATTCAGAATTCTGGCGCTACATTAATATTGCAAATATTTTTTTTAATTATATGATTAATTTTAATATGCCTTATAGTTTATATGCTGAGTGAGCCAGTTCATTCTGAAAAAAGTGATCCACCCTACTGTACACTGTACACTGTACAGTGTACAGTGTACATTGTACAGTATACATACGGCTTACATTATACGCCTACAGTTATACAGTTA
>OZ038314.1:13537176-13590800 GCA_964035775.1 Osedax frankpressi
GTTTTCATATCGCCTAATATATAAAATATTATAAATTCTTTAAAATAAAGATAAGATCGCTGTATATGTTATTATTTATGTATTTGTTAATATTGGGAATTGTTAAACTTTCAAAATAACTGATCAGTTGTTCTGGAGGTCGATACAAAGTAATTTCTGAGGTCTAACCTCGTATTTTATAAATTTAGTAAGTATATTAAATTATTGAATGCCTCGAGAACAATACTCTTATCCCACGTATGCTCGGGAGGAAACATTTCTGCTCCATGAAGAGTCCGTGTCTATCTTTAGAAATGTTTTAAATTATACTAGCAAGAATACCAGAATACATTTTATGCATTTTATTAAGCAGACTTATATCAAAATTTTGATTTGTGAAATGTTTTTCTTTTCGTAGATAAGGAAATTTTTACATTCTTTCTACATCATATGTAGACTTATTCTGTGAATTTCACATACAACTGAATCCCGTAAATCTGACTTTGTTTAACAAGTGAAATGAACATATGATATCATAGCAGGATTGTGTTCATCATGTAGATTACGTCGACATAATTCTCTAGTATATAGATATTATTTCTTCTATCATCTGAAATATTTTATATTTATATTATACAATTATTTGTGGAAATTTGTATTGTGGTCAGATCTAGAATTTTTTACTAAGTAACATAAATTGACGTTTGGCTGATATTTTATAATTAATACTATAAGATATTACTTATTAATACACTAAGCATTTCTCAAAAATAAATATTTTTAAAAACAATATTGACTTCATTATATGGGTGATATAATATAAAAAGTATTGAACCATTATCGTTATAAATGATTACATATATATAAGTAAAAAAGTTTAAAACATGTAAAATAAATACTCGAATAACAATATTAAAATATAGTGAAATAAACGTATAATAAAATAAATATGAAAATATGTGTGTATCATAATAATATATAAGTAAATATATTACTGTTTATTTTGTACTTAAAATAATTAAATAAGATAGTATATGGCTATATATATATGCATGTAAACTAAATATACTAATTATAATGCAAACTAAATTAATTATATCAGTAGAATATATATATATATCAAATATATATACATATAATCCTTTATACATAGAAATATTTTGTTGAATTGTAATATACTTTATTATAATTCTCCAAAACACATTATACATCTTAAACATGGTATTTGTAAACAAATGATTAATCTTCATTATTACCTATTATATATAGGTATTATATATACCTATATATTTTTTACCTCAGTATCAATAGAGTTGAATTTCAAGGATTTTAGAAGTGATATATAATTAATAATTAACTATATAAATTTATATAATGATTATATATCAATAATAATATTAAAATATTAAACACATATGATGTAGTCTATTTATAAAATAAAAATATATGAATATATTTATCACTTTATTTTATAAAAAATAATATAAAATATTCACAAAATAAAATTAATAAAGAAATTCAGAACAAAAATTTGACTGATTATTATGGCCTATAATTTTGTATAACAAAATTTAAGATAGTAAAATAATTGTAAATACACTTTAAAATAATTGGTTTAATAATTACAGTAATAATTATTAATAATCATGCAACATATCTGTTTATATCATTAGTCACTAGTATTCTCTTATAGCTATAAATCAGTATGCATTTCACTCTGTTCGAGATCTATAAATCAATTATAAGTTATATTATTGAAACAATAATGAATAATAATTATAATCAACTAAATAACCCTGTAGATTGTTAATGTTATTTTTATTAAAATTAGTTTATTCAGAAAACATATCTAACCTATATTGGGCAATTTATAAGTTGGAGATAAAGGGAATTTTCTCATAAAAGCTTTCGATTTTATCCACTCCATTCCAAATGGAATATCATATACAGACAACTTTTTCATCATTTCATTCCTTTTCTCAATCGGGAACTCTCTTGATTCAGACCAGGTAGTCAACCCCCTTTCTTTTGCGGTCCCTTTATACATTAATCACAGTTGATGATAGAATAAGCATAATCGCTATAGAGATATGTAAAATATTAAAAATAACCTCTAATTGTATTATCAAAGAAAAATCCAATTATTCCGCCTAAAACCATCGGTGTACTCAGGAGTACAAGGCATAAATTATCTAAAGTTTTATTTCCTGTGTATAGACATAATTTAATAAATAGGAATATAATGCATATATTATGAGATATATTAATCATTAGTAATACTGGTATATTAATAATACATTGTTATTAGATTATTAGTACTTCTTAATATTCACAACCTGAATTAAAAGACTCCTGATTATTATTCACCCATTCTGGAATTGTCATTCCGGCGAAAAATGAAATTCCGATTATGAAAAGATTTCGCGACGAATTCATGTCAACATATTGAAGATTAGACAATCCGACAGCAATAATCATGCCTATGTTAGTATGTCATTTGAAATGGAAATAGGTGGAATAAGAATGAGCAAATGAATACAATGAAAAGCTTACAATATTTAAAATTTAATAGAAGACTAAACGACAAGGAAAATATGAGAAAATGATTTGATTTGATTGTATTTCTGCAATAAAATGTATTCTTGAAAGTGAACAAATGATAATTAATAATAGCTAATAAAAAAATTAAAGTTTTTTGTAAAAAATAAAGAAAGATTAAGCTTATATTTAAAAACATGACTATATAAGTTTTGTAGTTAGATAGGTAGGGTATTCCAGAGTCTTATATCACGGAATTTAAAGCAACAATTTCAAAATAGCTTGTACGGTTTCATATGGCATGAATAGTATGTTATCGAAGCATAGTCTGGTTTCAATTATTAGAGATGTAAGGAAATTAAAGACGAAGTGATATCCATTGGTCTTCAGGATATTAAATGTAGTAGTATCTTGTAAGCAATATTCTTTGATGGATGTAGAAATTGTAATGATGTCGCAGTTGGTAATGAAAACTTTCACAGATATAATGCGATTGTTATTGAATAGAATAGTATGCAGTAAAGGTCAATAATGTCAATTCTTTCGAAACAATTAGTGAAGTAATAGTTTTAGTGTAGGTCAATAAGAGGTCAGAATTGGATATGGTGAATTGGTTGTAGGATATTCTTTTTTCAGCAGAGTATTTCTTTTGTAGTCGAGGGAAAGTTTAGTCTTAATCATAGATATTTGAATTTGGATATGATAGTAAGTGGGGTTTCATAATTGTAGAGTGTAGAAAAGTTTAATGGTTGGTAAGTTTCTATATGTCAAGAAGTTGTTTTGGACACATTTAGGAATAAGTGATTAAGTTATATTAGCCAGCCATATGTTGTTTAAGTTAAGTTCAAATTCTGTATATCTCGTTCGCGTTTAACAATACAACGTTATATATTATATACGAAGCTAGAAATTGTTATGTAATTCGAAAATTGTATCGCAGAAGTGATGGATCGTAGTCGGTTTAAAAAATGAGTTAATCGTAGAAATACCGAAAGAAGAACGATAGCATAATAAGAATTGTTGTTAGAAAGAAGTCATAAAGGAGATGCGTGGCTTGGTTGGCTCGGTCGGTATTTGCAGAGGATGTAAATTACAACCAACCGAAGAGTATGAAAAACACGCCAGCTATGACCGGATCCGGAATCGTCACGAAAATTGCGCCAAACTTTGTAAACACCCCGAATATGATCATGAAACAAGCCGAGAGCATGATCACGGATCTACTGGCCACTTTGGTCAATCCGACCACACCTGTATTAATAGGATACATTATATAATCAGCTATCTGCTTTAAAATGAAGTCAAAACTCCCAATAATCTTGTTTTTAATATATTTATATATATATTAATAGAATAGAAATGTGATAAAATAACTGACATTAATACAGGTGTAAGTTAGATACATTATTTGGCATTAATACAGGTAGATGAGATATACTAATTGATCCTAGTAGAGGTAGAAGTGAGATTAAATAAACTTACCGACATTAATGGATGTAGAAGTAGTACCATTCCCTGTACCAAATAATCCATCAATAAAACTACCTAAACCCTCAACGAATATACCTGTAGTTAAGGAGAAATATAAACATGGATGATATTTTATTTAATTTTTATATTAATATATATATTAAGCAAAATATAAAACAATCATGTACAATTATTAAAAGTTCACACATATATAGGTATATTATATATATAGGCATACTTAAATACCTATTAAAGATCTAATAAATCAACTAACATGGAACATATATTTCAATATATTCAAACGAACAATAATATTAAAACTTAGCAATGTTTTAAAATGACCTTAATTGTCTGAATACTTTGACCATTCAAAAATGAATACACCCTGAAACAATCCATTTTTAATTCTTTCTACCCAAATTAATTTCGCGGAATATTATATATATTTTATAATGCCTCCTCTATATAAAATAATAGCCTTACATGCCGACTACCATATCACATAGAATGTTAAACCTAACCCTTTAACCCGATTAAATTAACCTCACAAACCTCTATTTACGGCGTGTAGAGGTGGAGGCGGGATATCGCAGAGTTTCGCGCACGCGTGGTAATCTCCGATACTTTCTATGGTCGTTGCAATCACTCCGCTGAGCAGCGCCACCACCGCACTCAACGATACTGTGGGCGTGCCCCACTGACCTTCGATAATAGAAAACAGATTCAAGTTTAGTATATAATTAGCTGCGACGTGATCTCGATAATTATATAATTAGATTAATTAATAGTAATATCGCTAAATACTATCTTATCATCTATTGAAATCTTATCATCTATTGAAATCTTATTATCTATTGAAATCTTATCATCTATTGAAATCTAATTTGAATTTATATTGAAATGCAGTGATTACAAAATAAATCATTTTATTTTATTACTAATATATCTAATTTAGAAAATAATATAAATAGATAACAACATAATTTCACCTGGGTACGGAATTCGCCACCAAGGGGAAGTAAAGATCACTTCTGTTCTGAGATCGGTTCTGGCTTCATAACCCCATTGACCTTTCTCTTTCGGAAACACGTCCATTACAGTGAGAATAATGGATAACGTCCAAGTTATCATGATAGCGATAATTACCTAGTCGAAAATGGTCAAGGAAGGGGTGTGATTGTGGTGTGATTGTGATGTAAGGTGATGAAAAGAATTGATGTGAAAGGTAAATTAAAGGTTAAGCAAGGAATGACCATGAAAGGTAATTACTTGATATAGTAGTTAGTCATATAGTTAGATATATGTTAGAGAGAAAAAAGTTATCAAATATATCATGGTTTACATTACTAACTACACACCTCACTACATATACACCTCACTAACTACACACCTCAATAACTACACACCTCACTAACTACACACCTCACTACCTACACACCTCACTAACTACACACCTCACTAACTACACACCTCACTAACTACATACCTCACTAACTACACATCTCACTAACTACACACCTCACTACCTACACACCTCACTACATATACACCTCACTAACTACACATCTCACTACCTACACACCTCACTAACTACACACCTCACTAACTACACACCCTACTAACTACACACCTCACTAACTACACACCTCACTAACTACACACCTCACTAACTACACACCTCACTAACTACACACCTCACTACCTACACACCTCACTAACTACACATCTCACTACCTACACACCTCACTAACTACACATCTCACTACCTACACACCTCACTAACTACACACCCAACTAACTACATATCTCACTAACTACACACCTCACTAACTACACACCTCACTAACTACACACCTCACTAACTACACACCTCACTAACTACACACCTCACTACCTACACACCTCACCACCTACACACCTCACTAACTACACACCTCACTACCTACACACCTCACTACCTACACACCTCACTACCTACACACCTCACTAACTACACACCTCACTACCTACACACCTCACTAACTACACATCTCACTACCTACACACCTCACTAACTACACACCCAACTAACTACACATCTCACTAACTACACACCTCACTAACTACACACCTCACTAACTACACACCTCACTAACTACACACCTCACTAACTACACACCTCACTACCTACACACCTCACCACCTACACACCTCACTAACTACACACCTCACTACCTACACACCTCACTAACTACACACCTCACTACCTACACACCTCACTAACTACACACCTCACTAACTACACACCTCACTAACTACACACCTCACTACCTACACACCTCACTAACTACACACCTCACTGCCTACACACCTCGCTAACTACACACCTCACTAACTACACACCTTACTAACTACACACCTCACTAACTACACACCTCACTAACTACACACCTCACTACCTACATACCTCACTAACTACACACCTCACTAACTACACACCTCACTAACTACACACCTCACTAACTACACACCTCACTAACTACACACCTCACTACCTACACACCTCACTAACTACACACCTCACTAACTACACACCTCACTAACTACACACCTCACTACCTACACACTTCACTAACTACACACCTCACTAACTACACACCTCACTACCTACACACCTCACTAACTACACACCTCACTAACTACACACCTCACTACCTACACACCTCACTAACTACACACCTCACTAACTACACACCTCACTAACTACACACCTCACTAACTACACACCTCACTAACTACACACCTCACTACCTACACACCTCACTAACTACACACCTCACTAACTACACACCTCACTAACTACACACCTCACTACCTACACACCCTACTAACTACACACCCTACTAACTACACACCTCACTAACTACACACCTCACTAACTACACACCTCACTAACTACACACCTCACTAACTACACACCTCACTACCTACACACCTCACTAACTACACACCTCACTAACTACACACCTCACTAACTACACACCTCACTAACTACACACCTCACTACCTACACACCCTACTAACTACACACCCTACTAACTACACACCTCACTAACTACACACCTCACTAACTACACACCTCACTAACTACACATCTCACTAACTACACACCTCACTACATACACACCTCACTAACTACACACCTCACTACCTACACACCTCACTAACTACACACCTCACTAACTACACACCTCACTAACTACACACCTCACTAACTACACACCTCACTAACTACACACCTCACTACCTACACACCCTACTAACTACACACCCTACTAACTACACACCTCACTAACTACACACCTCACTAACTACACACCTCACTAACTACACATCTCACTAACTACACACCTCACTAACTACACACCTCACTACCTACACATCTCACTACCTACACACCTCACTAACTACACACCTCACTAACTACACACCTCACTACATACACACCTCACTACCTACACATCTCACTACCTACACACCTCACTAACTACACATCTCACTACATACACACCTCACTAACTACACACCTCACTAACTACACACCTCACTAACTACACACCTCACTAACTACACACCTCACTACATACACACCTCACTACCTACACACCTCACTAACTACACACCTCACTGCCTACACACCTCGCTAACTACACACCTCACTAACTACACACCTTACTAACTACACACCTCACTAACTACACACCTCACTAACTACACACCTCACTACCTACATACCTCACTAACTACACACCTCACTAACTACACACCTCACTAACTACACACCTCACTAACTACACACCTCACTAACTACACACCTCACTACCTACACACCTCACTAACTACAAACCTCACTAACTACACACCTCACTAACTACACACCTCACTACCTACACACTTCACTAACTACACACCTCACTAACTACACACCTCACTACCTACACACCTCACTAACTACACACCTCACTAACTACACACCTCACTACCTACACACCTCACTAACTACACACCTCACTAACTACACACCTCACTAACTACACACCTCACTAACTACACACCTCACTAACTACACACCTCACTACCTACACACCTCACTAACTACACACCTCACTAACTACACACCTCACTAACTACACACCTCACTACCTACACACCCTACTAACTACACACCCTACTAACTACACACCTCACTAACTACACACCTCACTAACTACACACCTCACTAACTACACACCTCACCAACTACACACCTCACTACCTACACACCTCACTAACTACACACCTCACTAACTACACACCTCACTAACTACACACCTCACTAACTACACACCTCACTACCTACACACCCTACTAACTACACACCCTACTAACTACACACCTCACTAACTACACACCTCACTAACTACACACCTCACTAACTACACATCTCACTAACTACACACCTCACTACATACACACCTCACTAACTACACACCTCACTACCTACACACCTCACTAACTACACACCTCACTAACTACACACCTCACTAACTACACACCTCACTAACTACACACCTCACTAACTACACACCTCACTACCTACACACCCTACTAACTACACACCCTACTAACTACACACCTCACTAACTACACACCTCACTAACTACACACCTCACTAACTACACATCTCACTAACTACACACCTCACTAACTACACACCTCACTACCTACACATCTCACTACCTACACACCTCACTAACTACACACCTCACTAACTACACACCTCACTACATACACACCTCACTACCTACACATCTCACTACCTACACACCTCACTAACTACACATCTCACTACATACACACCTCACTAACTACACACCTCACTAACTACACACCTCACTAACTACACACCTCACTAACTACACACCTCACTACCTACACACCTCACTAACTACACACCTCACTAACTACACACCTCACTAACTACACACCTCACTAACTACACACCTCACTAACTACACACCTCACTACCTACACACCTCACTAAATACACACATCACTAACTACACACCTCACTAACTACACACCTCACTACATACACACCTCACTAACTAGACACCTCACTAACTACACACCTCAACACCTACACACCTCACTAACTACACACCTCACTACCTACACACCTCACTAACTACACACCTCACTAACTACACACCTCACTACCTACACACCTCACTAAATACACACCTCACTAACTACACACCTCACTAACTACACACCTCACTAACTACACACCTCACTACATACACACGTCACTAACTACACACCTCACTAACTACACACCTCACTAACTACACACCATTACTAACTACACACCTCACTAACTACACACCTCACTAACTACACACCTCACTAACTACACACCTCACTAACTACACACCTCACTAACTACACACCTCACTAACTACACACCTCACTAACTACACACCTCACTAACTACACACCTCACTAACTACACACCTCACTAACTACACAACCAATATGCTGAAACGTTCCTTCTACTAACAGGAAACATTTTCAGCAAAGGATGTCTTCCTATATGGAATCCTCTTTCTTTGCTATAAGATACACAAGGTACATTCACACGGTCCATGTATTGCGAGAACAGAATCATAAGACCTATAGTTCTGTGTGGGGTAGAGGTAGGGTAGAGGTAGGGTAGAGGTAGGGTAGAGGTAGGGTAGAGGTAGGGTAGAGGTAGGGTAGAGGTAGGGTAGAGGTAGGGTAGAGGTAGGGTAGAGGTAGGGTAGCTATGGGGTAGAGGTAGGGTAGCTATAGGGTAGCTATGTGGTAGAGGTAGGGTAGCTGTGGGGTAGAGGTAGGGTAGCTATAGGGTAGAGGTAGGGTAGCTATAGGGTAGCTATGGGGTAGAGGTAGGGTAGAGGTAGGGTAGAGGTAGGGTAGCTATAGGGTAGAGGTAGGGTAGCTATGGGGTAGAGGTAGGGTAGCTATAGGGTAGCTATGTGGTAGAGGTAGGGTAGCTGTGGGGTAGAGGTAGGGTAGCTGTGGGGTAGAGGTAGGGTAGCTATAGGGTAGCTATGTGGTAGAGGTAGGGTAGCTGTGGGGTAGAGGTAGGGTAGCTATAGGGTAGAGGTAGGGTAGCTATAGGGTAGCTATGGGGTAGAGGTAGGGTAGAGGTAGGGTAGAGGTAGGGTAGCTATAGGGTAGAGGTAGGGTAGAGGTAGGGTAGAGGTAGGGTAGAGGTAGGGTAGCTATGGGGTAGAGGTAGGGTAGCTATAGGGTAGCTATGTGGTAGAGGTAGGGTAGCTGTGGGGTAGAGGTAGGGTAGAGGTAGGGTAGAGGTAGGGTAGCTATGGGGTAACTGTAGTATAGTTATGACGTAGCTCTGACGTATCTATTACGT
The DNA here is from genome assembly GCA_964035775.1 of Osedax frankpressi. Lineage (NCBI taxonomy): Eukaryota > Metazoa > Annelida > Polychaeta > Sabellida > Siboglinidae > Osedax > Osedax frankpressi. Next base: position 13,547,603 of record OZ038314.1, read on the forward strand.
AACTATGACGTAGCTATGCAGTGGCTATTGCGTAATTACGACGTAATTGTCAGGAGGCTGTGAGATAGTGGTGGTATAGAAATGGTGCTCACGATAGTAGAGTTTAGGGTGAAAACTGAATATAATCTAATGAAATAATGGCATATCTATATCAAATTAGGTTATACTATATTGAATTGATTAATGTCAAGAACAAAGGAGAGAATGAATGTAATCTATCTTAAGATATTAGAATTACATAAGCTTTAGAACCGTTAGTTTGTGTTCACGTATAAAATACAATACATTTGATAACGCAAAATTCTAAATTCTGTGTAAATTTTGTATTCCTTTTATGGTATTTCTATAAGCGATATAATAGTTTCACGATTGTGTTAATTACGTCTTTTAAGTGGTGTTATAATGTAAATACAGATGTCACTATAGATGTGACACCATGACAGGTAAAGTAGTAGAGATCTTATAATTCGTGTAACTAGATGTCACATAAAGGCGCCATAGCTAACAATAGACATATCCACCATTGTTTTGCCGCGAACACCCCCGTTGACTTAAATAACGACAATCCCAAGAGACCGATTGTCGGAGCGATAGTAAGTGGACCAATGTACTTAAGCAGAAAGCCGACGATTCCAGTGATACCTAGAGCGACTTCAAATAATGCTGCACACATGATAGCACCCTGTACCTGAGGAGGTATAGTGGGGGTGTAGTGGGGGTGTAGTGGGGGTGTAGTGGGGTGTAGTGGGGTGTAGTGGGGGTGTAGTGGGGTGTAGTGGGGGTGTAGTGGGGTGTAGTGGGGTGTAGTGGGCGTGTAGTGGAGTGTAGCGGGGGTGTAGTGGGGTGTAGTGGGGGTGTAGCGGGGATGTAGTGGGGGTGTAGTGGGATTATGAGGGTGTAGTGGGGGTGTAGTGGGGGTGTAGTGGGGGTGTAGTGGGGGTGTAGTGGGGGTGTAGTGGGGGTGTAGTGGGGGTGTAGTGGGGGTATAGTGGGGGTGTAGTGGGGTGTAGTGGGGTGTAGTGGGCGTGTAGTGGGGGGTGTAGCGGGGGTGTAGTGGGGTGTAGTGGGGGTGTAGCGGGGATGTAGTGGGGATGTAGTGGGATTATGAGGGTGTAGTGGGGGTGTAGTGGGGGTGTAGTGGGGGTGTAGTGGGAGTGTAGTGGGGGTATTAATATGTAGCGGGGTTAGGGTGTGTAGCGTATTTAGAGGCATGTGTGTAATTTATTTATATGTTCACAATAAAATAACAAGTAAATGCTGCAAATTGTAATTTTATGGTAAGGCTAGGAGCGTGTACATAGAGGGTAAATACGGATACATGAATTATAGATGTAATGCAAGAGAATATAACTGTACTGGAGGATTAATATAGTACTAGAACTACAATTGATTCAAAAAAAATTGTGTAATTTTGATGGTAATTTGATCTATATATTTGTTGCGAACCAAAGGCTATTTTCTATTTGCAGAAATATTTGGAATAATTAGTGGGTTTGTAAGTAGATAATTTCTCATGTAGTGGTGCTGTTAGGGGTTAGTGGTGCTGTTAGTGGGTAGTGGTGATATTAGGGGATAGTGGTACTGTTAGTGGGTAGTAGTGATGTTAGGGGCTAGTAGTGCTGTTAGGGGGTATTAGTGATGTTAGAGGGTAGTGGGCTGTTAGGGGGTAGTAGTTGAAACACTGAATAGCTTATTAGGGGTATACACTGTATATTGTACAGTGTACACTGCAAACTGTACACTGTACAATATACTGTAAACTGTACGCTGTTTGCAGAAACTATTGTCTATGACCAAAAAGTGAAGATTGTTATATAACTTGCAATGGATATCATATGAAGATAACTTAGAGAATGATTGTGACATTTAGATCAAAGACAGCAAGATTTTGTGTATTTCAACTCCAGCAATTTCGAGGTCACCTAAATATCCGCTATTGCTTAATTACCGTGGTAAATATAATTGTATTGTTACAATATTATTACGAATACAATGCTATTTTCTATTTACTGTACAATGTACATTGTACAATGTACACTGTACAATGTACATTGTACAATGTACATTGTACACTGTACATTACACATTATGTGTTATACACTTCTATAGATATATAGTTTATTTTAGTTCTGTCTGATCTTATCTTATTAATGTATTCATAGTCCATCAATACCTCTCTAGTTATCAAATTATCTTCTCAACTTGTGTTAACAAAAATTGTTCTATAATTCGCCCATTTTTTATCACCTTATAATTGTTACTTATAATTGTTACTTAAGCTCGTTAAAAGGTCAATTTCAAGTTGACCATTAATATAATCTAGTTGTAGGTTTGTAATCGAATACGCTATATCATACCATTATAAGCAACTCAAACCTACATATATTCACCAAGGTTAAGATCGTACAAAGCAAATCTGCCATGGAGCTTCTTTGTCTAAAGAAATATCTGCATACCTGTATTTCAACTATAACGTTCCTTACATAGAAAGCACTTAGATCGGCATCCCGAGGACATGTACTATGTACTAGCAACTTCTTATAGACATAGTGTAAGTATATATAACGCAAAGTAGCCCCAGGTTCCACTATCTCGCTCATTGTTAGGTGATATGATAGTCTATGTATCTACTTCTATACTATTTAATAGCTTGGTGCTTTAAATTATATCAGCTGATTCTTTTTGTGTTTTTAAAAACCTTTATATCAATATTGACCTAATTGGTGATAGTTGTATTTATAATATCTATTATCATGGTATTTTTTGATTTCGTAATATATTCATTGACGCCGAATTTTGGATTATAATTTATGGAATCATTATTCTTATATTTAGATTAGTCTTATTTATATATATTTATACTAATTTCCTTTAAATAAAATATTCTATATTATTATCTATTCTATCTTATATATAGACTAGTCTAATTTATATATACACTTGGCGATCTTAGAATTATCTATAAGATAGACTAATTTATATTTAAGATATACCTATATATATAAGATCAAAAAGTATATCTTATGTCTTATAATTAACAAGTATATCTATATTATATATAGCCTAGTCTGTAATATATTTAGAATATTCTATGTTATATATAAGATATAAGGTTATATGTAAAATATAGTCCGATATACAACATTTTATAATTATTGAAATATTATATTAGAGTTATAATACAGAACATAATAATATATAGTAATATATAGTAATATATAGTAATATATAGTAATATAGAGTAATATAGAGTAATATATAGTAATATATAGTAATGTATATTAATGTATAGTAACGTATAGTAATATATAGTAATATATAGTAATGTATAGTAATATATAGTAATATATAGTAATATATAGTAATATATAGTAATATATGGTAATATATAGTAATGTATAGTAATATATAATAATATATAGTAATATATAATAATATATAATAATATATAGTAATATATAGTAATATATAGTAATATATAGTAATATATAGTAATATATATAATATATAGTAATATATGGTAATATATAGTAATGTATAGTAATATATAGTAATATAGAGTAATATATAGTAATATATAGTAATATATAGTAATATATAGTAATATATAGTAATATATAGTAATATATAGTAATATATAGTAATATATAGTAATTTATAGTAATATATAGTAATATATAGTAATATATTTTAATGTATAGTAATTTATATTAATATATAGTAATATATAGTAATATATAGTAATATATAGTAATGTATAGTAACATATAGTAATATATAGTAATATATAGTAATATATAGTAATTTATAGCAATATAAAGTAATGTATAGTAATATATAATAATATATAGTAATATATAGTAATATATAGTAATATATAGTAATGTATAGTAATATATAGTAATATATAGTAATATATAGTAATATATAGTAATGTATAGTAACGTATAGTAATATATAGTAATATATAGTAATATATAGTAATATATAGTAATATATAGTAATATATAATAATATATAGTAATATATAGTAATATAGAGTAATATATAGTAATATATAGAAATATAGAGTAATATATAGTAATATATAGTATATTATATAATATTGCTTTTATGGAATAATAGTTTGTTAAATAAGAACTATAATATAATTGATTAGTATAGAATAGTAATTAACACATATAGGTGTTATACCTATATATAGGTATTAGTGACATATCTATATAGGTATTAGTGACATATCTATATAGGTATTAGTGACATATCTATATAGGTATTAGTGACATACTATATAGCCTATAGTCTAGTTAATATTTCTATACCGAGGATGGTTTGTAATCAGTATTTTCAATATAATGACGTAATACACAAATTTGTGAATTTGAATTATTACATAACCGAAAAAAATATGTGAAATATAAGGAGATATTATATACGTTATAAATAATATCATTAATTATAATTAAACGTTATTATATTATTAATTAAATAGAAATATATCAACATAGTTTCAAATAAGTTCATAAAGGTTTTCCATATCACAATTAAATATATATATATGTTATATCATTCGGTAAAGATGTTAAAAACAACGTTGTTTTACTTTAAACAATAAATAGAAAGTTCATTTGCATCGTTTTAAGAATAAATCATTTATTATAAATAGTTTATTTTGCAGTTGTGAATTGTTTATAATATCTAGTTATTAAATCATAATTTAAAGTCTAGAAAATATGCCTCGTTTAACTCTTTGGGTTAGTGTCGTATGCGGTGTGTGATGTAACCATATGTCAAGGTCCATTTGGTCTTAATTATGTAGTTGACAATTGATGGAGTAGAGGAAATTGACGAATTGATATGTAATGCATAAATGATAGGCTGGAGCAGTGGATGCATTGTTAAAGTACGTTAAAGTATTGGGTTAATTTAGTTGGGGAATTGTTAGTTGTCGTGTTGAAAATATGATGGAATATATAGTTATACGGTGAACTATAACAGATTGTAATTCGTAGTATTGCATAACATATCGATTTGTGGAAGAAATTAATGATGACCATTCAGTGGCCGGAGGAATAATAACTACTAGCAAATGTAGTTGTGTGAAATCATCTCGTTTTTCCATGGATTCTTTTCATATACAGATCATATTACGTAATAAGGTCTCGCCATAGTACGCAAGCAAAATAATGCTTACACGAACCCACACACGCACATCTACACACGTACACACATATGCACGCATACCCACACACACAAACACACACACACACATTCATACGCCCACACGCACATGCACATACACACACATACACCAACACACACGCGCACATACACACACACACGCATACATACATATATTTGTAACACTTAAAATCTGAAACGCAGACTGCGATATATCGGCATATGACAGTCATAATGTATAGGCTGCATGTGACAGTCATAATGTATAGGCTACATATGACAGTCATAATGATTAGGCTTCATATGACAGTCATAATGTATAGGCTGCATGTGACAGTCATAATGTATAGGCTATATATAACAGTCATAATGATTAGGCTGCATATGACAGTCATAATGATTAGGCTGCATATGACAGTCATAATGTATATATTCCATATGACATCCATAATATTTATATTACATATGACAGTCATAATGTATATATCACATATTACAGTGATAATGTATATGCCCCCTATGAGGGTCATAATGTATAGGCCTCATATGATGTCCAAATAAGTGAGAACTTCGTCTCCCTTAATCCCCTGTCTTCCACTCTATCATGGTCGTTATAAAAAATATGGGAACAATTTTCGGTGAAGCAGCGAAAGCGATGATTGATATGATTCTAATAAATGAATTGCAGTACGCTTGTGTAATGTGTAATGCCAATAGCGGCAGTAGTAGCGTCATCAGTAGCGTCATCAGTAGCGTCATCAGTAGCGTCATCAGTAGCGTCATCAGTAGCGTCATCAGTAGCGTCATCAGTAGCGTCATCAGTAGCGTCATCAGTAGCGTCATCAGTAGCGTCATCAGTAGCGTCATCAGTAGCGTCATCAGTAGCGTCATCAGTAGCGTCATCAGTAGCGTCATCAGTAGCGTCACTAGAAGCTGTAGCACTAAAAGCAGTTATAACGTGTTCCTCTTCAGTCGTCGTCTAGTGGACATGTCAATATTTTGATTCAATTAGTCTAATAGTCTTTCCAATAGGAATACGTCGTACATCGTATATTGTATAGTGTACATTGTACATTGTACAGCGTACAGTGTATAATGTGTAATGTACATTGTACAGTGTATAGTGTACAGTGTACAGTGTGTAATGTGTAATGTAAGGTGTACAGGGTAAAGGGTAGTGTATACAGTGTATAATGTGTAATATGAAATGTACAGTGTACAGGGTAAAGTGTATAGTGTACAGTGTATAATGTGTAATGTGTAATATGTAATGTACAGTGTAAAGTGTACAGTGTACAGTGTACAATGTGTAATGTACATTGTACAGTGCACAGGGTAGAGTGTACAGTGTATAGTGTATAGTGTATAGTATACAGGGTATAATGTACGGTGTATAGTGGATGCCATATTTAAGTGATATCAGATATCACAGCTTCTTTGTTGCAGTAACTGCAGAAGGTAACTATAGTAACTGTATAAGGTAACTATAGTAACTGTATAAGGTAACTATAGTAACTGTATAAGATAACTATAGTAACTGTATAAGGTAACTATAGTAACTGCAGAAGGTAACTATAGCAACTGTATACGGTAACTATAGTAACTGTATAAGGTAACTATAGTAACTGTATAAGGTAACTATAGTAACTGTATAATGTAACTATAGTAACTGTATAAGGTAACTATAGTAACTGTATAAGGTAACTATAGTAACTGCAGAAAGTAACTATAGTAACTGTATAAGGTAACTATAGTAACTGTATAAGGTAACTATAGTAACTGTATAAGGTAACTATAGTAACTTAATGAGGTAACTATAGTAACTACAGAAGGTAACTATAGCAACTGTAGAATATAACTATAGTAACTGTATAAGGTAACTATAGTAACTGTATAAGGTAACTATAGTAACTGTATAATGTAACTATAGTAACTGTATAAGGTAACTATAGTAACTGTATAAGGTAACTATAGTAACTTAATGAGGTAACTATAGTAACTACAGAAGGTAACTATAGCAACTGTATAAGGTAACTATAGTAACTGTATAAGGTAACTATAGTAACTTAATGAGGTAACTATAGTAACTACAGAAGGTAACTATAGCAACTGTATAAGGTAACTATAGTAACTGTATAAGGTAACTATAGTAACTGTATAAGGTAACTATAGTAACTGTATAATGTAACTATAGTAACTGTATAAGGTAACTATAGTAACTGTATAAGGTAACTATAGTAACTGCAGAAAGTAACTATAGTAACTGTATAAGGTAACTATAGTAACTGTATAAGGTAACTATAGTAACTTAATGAGGTAACTATAGTAACTGTATAAGGTAACTATAGTAACTGTATAAGGTAACTATAGTAACTGTATAAGGTAACTATAGTAACTGTATAAGGTAACTATAGTAACTGTATAAGGTAACTATAGTAACTGTATAAGGTAACTATAGTAACTGTATAAGGTAACTATAGTAACTGTATAAGGTAACTATAGTAACTGTATAAGGTAACTATAGTAACTGTATAAGGTAACTATAGTAACTGTATAAGGTAACTATAGTAACTGTATAAGGTAACTATAGCAACTGTATAAGGTAACTATAGTAACTGTATAAGGTAACTATAGTAACTGTATAAGGTAACTATAGTAACTGCATAAGGTAACTATAGTAACTGTATAAGGTAACTATAGTAACTGTATAAGGTAACTATAGTAACTGCAGAAGGTAACTATAGTAACTGTATAATGTAACTATAGTAACTGTATAAGGTAACTATAGTAACTGTATAAGGTAACTAGAGTAACTGTATAAGGTAACTATAGTAACTGTATAAGGTAACTATAGTAACTGTATAAGGTAACTATAGTAACTGTATAAAGTAACTATATTAACTGCAGAAGGTAACTATAGTAACTGTATAATGTAACTATAATAACTGTATAAGGTAACTATAGTAACTGTATAAGAAGTAAATACACTAATAAGTAAAAGATAGAAATTTTAACAAACTCCTTTATTGGTGTTGGAAGATTATATAAATATAAATGCAAATTATCAATAACTAAAATAATAGAATTAAAAACACTTCTGTGATATAAAGTGGTTTTAAATTATATATTGTTATATTGAAATAAATGCACAATATTAATAAATCATATTTTGTATATTGGTGAATATATCAAATTAGAGTTTTTAAATACAATAATATAAACTTAAGTTACACTTACAACATTGATTACAAAAATTGTTAGAAAGGCCTTTGTATAAAAATAATTATTAATTTGTTTCCCAGGGAACATAAATGAGAGATTATCATATACAAATGATCAGATAACCTCGATTATACCCAGAATATCATTGTTTACATGGAAATGTACATTATTTTACAAATTATATAAGGGAAAAATTATAAAAATAATAATTTGTATTCCATGCAATTCATTATCTCACATTGTATGTATTATGTAACATTATGTAATGAGCAAAACTTACAACAACAACATTTATGTCACATCCTCACTCTCAACCACAAACTCACTCTTGCAGTCTATACTCATACACTCACCATAACACTCACCATCATACTCACCCTCACACTCACCCTCACACTCACCCTCACCCCACTCTCACTCTCACCCTCAACTTCACATTTACCTTTACCTTTACCTTTAACCTCTATGTCACCTTCACTATCACCTTCGCATTTACCCTCATCCTCACCTTTACCCTCATCCTCACCTTTACCCTCATCCTCACCTTTACCCTCTACCTTTACTCTCATCCTCACATTCATACTAACCTTTACTTTTACCCTCGCCCTCACCCACGACCTCGACCCCACTCTCACACTGATTCTCACACAAATGCTTCAAGTAAGAGTGTTACAATCTGTATTCAATGTACACACAATAAATATGAATTACCTTAATTGTATTATCTATATATCTATATTTAAGAATATATACTTTACCTCTCTCAGTCTGCTCATCCAGATTTGTTTGTGTTCTGGACTGCCAGTAATAATGTATTCAGAGGCAGTTCCATTGATGGGTACTAAAGTGAAATGGTGGAATCAATTCACTCTCATTACATAATGCCTTTATTTCATTATAACTTAGATGTTATAACTTTATATTACAGGTAAATATGTAAATATTATTATTTATGCGTAATCTGCATATTGAGAAATAAATGTTGACTTATACACTGAACTAAACCATAAAGTAAATAGTGAAAATGGAATTCAGTTTACATTAAGGTTTAATATGTAAATTATGCAGTTTACAATGTACAATGTACAATGTATACTGTACATTGTACAGTGTACAATGTACAGTGTACAATGTACAATGTACAGTGTACAATGTACAGTGTAAAATGTACAGTGTACAATGTACAGTGAACTATGTACAATGTACAGTGCACAATGTACAGTATACAATGTACAGTATACAATGTACAATGTACAGTTTACTATGTACATAGTATTTGTAAATGGTAGAACACAGAATATAATACCGTACAAACATTGGTTTACTATATTTGAGGGGCACTGCCATTGGGGAAGTTTTAGATATGCTAGCGTTGGTACCAGGAGAGCAAATGTACCAGCCTGTACTACTGGAAGCCTGAGGGGTAGAGGTCGGGTATTAGGATAGATATAGCGGATTCTACGGTTTGCTTTAATAGATGACATAAATAGGTTAAGTTATAGGTTTATAATATAGGTTAGTTGGTCAATTAAAGCCGATACTAGAAATGTTGATACTAGAAATGTAAAGGTTCCAACTTAAAGTGGTCAGGAATCAAGTACAGTGATAATAGCAATAATACCTAGTGAAGCATTTCTAGGTAAAATATATTGGAAAAATAAACTAATTATATAGAAAATCATCCATTCATTCTATTCAAGAGGTAATGATTATATATATATATATATATATATATATATATATATACATATATACATATATATTTTAATATGTTATTTGAGTATATTTAATTAAATGTAAATAAAACAGATTTCCAATTTTCTCTATTCTATACTTTGAATTATTCATAGTAAATAACTACAATATAATGAATACAGTTTGTAATATTAATCCAAGTAAATTCGGAGCTAGTATATTATACACTCTATCTTATAAATAGATAGTATGTAAATAATGGGATTTACCATAATAGACTATTTTAATTAATATGCTAATCACAATACACTAAATAGAAATTAATCAGTATGTCTTTTAAATATAGTTACGAATTTAAAGTAGATTAACTTTGTTAATTAGAAAGTTTCACAATGTAATTAAAATGTAAATACATGTACATGGCAGATATCCTAGAATTAGGCAGCAGCTTGTGTAGACCTATACGATGAGTTAACGACATTAAACCCCACTCGTAATGGGGCGTATCTGGAGAACCCACCTGACTCCGACATAGTTCTGCATCAGTGTAATTAGTCCAGAAGTAACGAATAGAGTGCCGATAATCTCTGATTTGCCCACGTGATCATCCCCCATGCACATGGCCGGTGCCAGGAGTATAGGAATAGAGAGAGTAGCCGTAAACATAGACATGTAGTGCTGTGTGTGGTGTGGGCGTGGTTAGGGGTGAGTGTGGGCGTGGTTAGAGGTGTGGGCATGGGCGTGGTTAAAGGTGTGGGCGTGGTTAGAGGCGTGGCATTAGCATGAAATGGGGTTTGGACATGAATAGGAATGCGACTAGTTAGAGAGACGAGTTAGTGTGTGCTAGTAAGTGTGGGTTTGGGTTCTGGTGATGGTGTGAATGGTAATGTATAGGCCTTGCACAATAGGACCTAGAGAATAAGTCTTGCAAATTAAATATAAATCATGAGGTGAATTTGAAAATGGGTTGAATAAAAGACGGATAAATAAATGTTTAAGTATGTGTAAAGTATGTGTAAAGTATGTGTAAAGTATGCGTAAAGAATGTGTAAATTATGTTTAAGTATGTGTAAAGTATGTGTAAAGTATGTGTAAAGTATGTGTAAAGTATGTTTAAGTATGTGTAAAGTATGTGTAAAGTATGTGTAAAGTATGTGTAAAGTATGTGTAAAGTATATGTAAAGTATGTGTAAAGTATGTGTAAAGTATGTGTAAAGTATGTGTAAAGTATGTGTAAAGTATATGTAAAGTATGTGTAAAGTATGTGTAATGTATGTGTAAAGTATGTGTAAAGTATGTTTAAAATGTGTGTTATGTAATGTGTGTGTATGTGTAAAGCATGTGTAAAGCATGTGTAAAGTATGTGTAAAGTATGTGTAAAGTATGTGTAAAGTATGTGTAAAGTATGTATAAAATGTGTGTTATGTAATGTGTGTGTATGTGTGATTTCTTTATTTAATCACAGGTTTCTAGGCTTTTGTCCAATCGTGTATGTATACACACATATCCATATATATATATATATATATATATATATATATATATATATATATATATATATATATATATATGTGCGTGTATGTAAATGTATGTAAATATATGTATTTGTGTGTGTGTATGTGTGTAAGTATATGCTTGAGTATCTGCTTAAAAATAGATATAGGAAGATTTTAGGCTGTGAATATAGCATTTAATATATGTAAATATTGGGTGGTTATGGGTTTAAAATAGGGAGAGTAAGATTGTTCATACGCCTAGTGTAGTGTTGTTTTTAGTGTTGCAGTAACAGTGTAGTAAACGGTGTAGGATGTAATGCACACGATAGCCAATACGTTAATAACCGTACAACTCGGGCTACAGACCTGGAGGGCGAACATGATCAAGAAGAACCAGGGCGGTTTCTCGTCGATACGGTACAGCAAATTGTTACCGTGACCGCCGGCCTCGAAACCCGTTGAACGTCCGTTGCACCTTCCGTTGAGACGACTGACATCGACGGGAACAGACGAGGAGATATCGGCGACATCGTCGCGGGTGTCGGGAGTTTCGGAGTCGTCGGTAGACAACGGTTTCCGGTCGCCGGACATCTGCAAACGGACGAGTGGCGGACCGTATGGCGGATTAATTGACCACTGTGTCCGTGGTAATGATTCGGACGGGTTGACTATGTTCAAAGAATATAAATAATATCTAAACGCTAATGAAAAATTGAACAACTAAAATAGATATATATTTACTAAAATAGATATATATTTACTAAATTAGATATATATTTACTAAAATAGATATATATTTACTAAAATAGATATATATTTACTAAATTAGATATATATTTACTAAAATAGATATATATTTACTAAAATAGATATATATTTACTAAATTAGTTATATATTTACTAAAATAGATATATATTTACTAAATTAGATATATATTTACTAACATAGATATATATTTACTAAATTAGATATATATTTACTAAAATAGATATATATTTACTAAAATAGATATATATTTACTAAATTAGATATATATTTACTAAATTAGATATATATTTACTAAATTAGATATATATTTACTAAAATAGATATATATTTACTAAAATAGATATATATTTACTAAAATAGATATATATTTACTAAAATAGATATATATTTACTAAATTAGATATATATTTACTAAAATAGATATATATTTACTAAAATAGATATATATTTACTAAAATAGATATATATTTACTAAAATAGATATATATTTACTAAAATAGATATATATTTACTAAAATAGATATATGTTTACTAAAATAGATATATATTTACTAAAATAGATATATATTTACTAAATTAGATATATATTTACTAAAATAGATATATATTTACTAAATTAGATATATATTTACTAACATAGATATATATTTACTAAATTAGATATATATTTACTAAATTAGATATATATTTACTAAAATAGATATATATTTACTAAAATAGATATATATTTACTAAAATAGATATATATTTACTAAATTAGATATATATTTACTAAAATAGATATATATTTACTAAAATAGATATATATTTACTAAATTAGATATATATTTACTAAAATAGATATATATTTACTAAAATAGATATATATTTACTAAAATAGATATATATTTACTAAATTAGATATATATTTACTAAAATAGATATATATTTACTAAAATAGATATATATTTACTAAAATAGATATATATTTACTAAAATAGATATATATTTACTAAATTAGATATATATTTACTAAAATAGATATATATTTACTAAAATAGATATATATTTACTAAATTAGATATATATTTACTAAAATAGATATATATTTACTAAAATAGATATATATTTACTAAAATAGATATATATTTACTAAAATAGATATATATATTTACTAAAATAGATATATATTTACTAGAATAGATATATATTTACTAAATTAGATATATATTTACTAAATTAGATATATATTTACTAAAATAGATATATATATTTACTAAAATAGATATATATTTACTAGAATAGATATATATTTACTAAATTAGATATATATTTACTAAAATAGATATATATTTACTAAAATAGATATATATTTACTAAAATAGATATATATTTACTAAATTAGATATATATTTACTAAAATAGATATATATTTACTAAAATAGATATATATTTACTAAAATAGATATATATTTACTAAATTAGATATATATTTACTAAAATAGATATATATTTACTAAAATAGATATATATTTACTAAAATAGATATATATTTACTAAAATAGATATATATTTACTAAAATAGATATATATTTACTAAAATAGATATATGTTTACTAAAATAGATATATATTTACTAAAATAGATATATATTTACTAAATTAGATATATATTTACTAAAATAGATATATATTTACTAAAATAGATATATATTTACTAAATTAGATATATATTTACTAAAATAGATATATATTTACTAAAATAGATATATATTTACTAAAATAGATATATATTTACTAAAATAGATATATATTTACTAAATTAGATATATATTTACTAAAATAGATATATATTTACTAAAATAGATATATATTTACTAAATTAGATATATATTTACTAAAATAGATATATATTTACTAAAATAGATATATATTTACTAAATTAGATATATATTTACTAAAATAGATATATATTTACTAAAATAGATATATATTTACTAAAATAGATATATATTTACTAAAATAGATATATATATTTACTAAAATAGATATATATTTACTAGAATAGATATATATTTACTAAATTAGATATATATTTACTAAATTAGATATATATTTACTAAAATAGATATATATATTTACTAAAATAGATATATATTTACTAGAATAGATATATATTTACTAAATTAGATATATATTTACTAAATTAGATATATATTTACTAAATTAGATATATATTTACTAAATTAGATATATATTTACTAAAATAGATATATATTTACTAAATTAGATATATATTTACTAAAATAGATATATATATTTACTAAAATAGATATATATTTACTAGAATAGATATATATTTACTAAATTAGATATATATTTACTAAATTAGATATATATTTACTAAAATAGATATATATTTACTAGAATAGATATATATTTACTAAATTAGATATATGTTTACTAAAATAGATATATATTTATTAAAATAGATATATATTTACTAAAATAGATATATATTTACTAAAATAGATATATATTTACTAAAATAGATATATATATTTACTAAAATAGATATATATTTACTAAAATAGATATATATTTACTAAAATAGATATATATTTACTAAAATAGATATATATATTTACTAAAATAGATATATATTTACTAAAATAGATATATATTTACTAAAATAGATATACATTTACTAAAATAGATATACGTTTACTAAAATAGATATATATTTACTAAATCAGATATATATTTACTAAAATAGATATATATTTACTAAAATAGATATATATTTACTAAAATAGATATATATTTACTAAAATAGATATATATTTACTAAAATAGATATATATTTACTAAAATAGATATATATTTACTAAAATAGATATATGTTTACTAAAATAGATATATATTTACTAAAATAGATATATATTTACTAAAATAGATATATATTTACTAAAATAGATATATATTTACTAAAATAGATATATGTTTACTAAAATAGATATATATTTACTAAAATAGATATATATTTACAAAAATAGATATATATTTACTAAAATAGATATATATTTACTAAAATAGATATATATTTACTAAAATAGATATATATTTACTAAAATAGATATATGTATACTAAAATAGATATATATTTACTAAAATAGATATATATTTACTAAAATAGATATATATTTACTAAAATAGATATATACTTACTAAAATAGATATATTTATATATATTTATAAAATAGATATATGTTTACTAAAATAGATATATGTTTACTAAAATAGATATATATTTACTGAAATAGATATATGTTTACTAAAATAGATATATATTTACTAAATTAGATATATATTTACTAAAATAGATATATATTTACTAAAATAGATATATATTTACTAAAATAGATATATATTTACTAAAATAGATATATATTTACTAAAATAGATATATATTTACTAAAATAGATATATGTTTACTAAAATAGATATATATTTACTAAAATAGATATATATTTACTAAAATAGATATATATTTACTAAAATAGATATATATTTACTAAAATAGATATATATTTACTAAAATAGATATATATATTTACTAAAATAGATATATATTTACTAAAATAGATATATATTTACTAAAATAGATATATATTTACTAAATTAGATATATATTTACTAAAATAGATATATATTTACTAAAATAGATATATATATTTACTAAAATAGATATATATTTACTAAAATAGATATATATTTACTAAAATAGATATATATTTACTAAAATAGATATATATTTACTAAAATAGATATATGTTTACTAAAATAGATATATATTTACTATAATAGATATATATTTACTAAAATAGATATATATTTACTAAAATAGATATATGTTTACTAAAATAGATATATATTTACTAAAATAGATATATGTTTACTAAAATAGATATATATTATTAAAATAGATATATGTTTACTAAAATAGATATATATTTACTAAAATAGATATATGTTTACTAAAATAGATATATGTATACATTAATATTATGGGTATAAATTAATATTATAATATATACATCTATTTATTTGATATTACATAACAATTTATTTATATTAATATATATACTATATACGCATAGCAAAAGATGTCCATGCGTGGATACCTTCTGTACGGGGTATGAGATACACTGCACATAAGAACAATTGAAGCACTAATTTAATAGGGGACTACCTACGGACTAGTGTAAAATATAAATTTTTTTAATTACGTATATGCAAATTATTTAAATTTTATTTATGACTTTATTTAAATTTTATATATTATTTTAATATAGTTTATTGGGTTTACGTTTACCTCAGAGATACAATTATTAATTTACGTTTTTGATTTTGATTTTATGTTGTAACTTTTTAATATTTGTCATTAACATAACAAATCAATTTGTGATAATATACATAAATTGTGCAGTTTTACATACGAACAAGACAGTCAGATATAGAATACACACTATGTATTACATTTGTATTACATATGTATTACATATGTATTACATATGTATTATATATGTATTACATATGTATTACATATGTATTACATATGTATTACATATGTATTACATATGTATTATATATGTATTACATATGTATTACATATGTATTACATAGTATCGTTTGTGAAGGAGTAATATCGAAACCCGTGTAAAAAATGGTTTAGTATTACTAGTTCAAGGTAATAAAATAGGTAATTAATGATCTAATATTAGAAATAAGTACAGGCTTTATTATGTTATAACTAATTATACATGTATACTTTAATATACTATAGGATATATATATATATATATATATATATATTATATATATAAACATATACTATATATATAGAAATATAAATATATATATATATATACATACATATATATATATATATATATATATATATATATATATTCCTGCTATTCAAATGGAGGATCGTCCTATAGTTTGAATTGTTATCCAATTCTTAGTCAATAAGATTTAACATTAAGATATGCGTCGTTTTGAATTACATTACGATAAAACATATATTTTAAAATAGTTATTATTTTAAATTGTAATCTTATTAAATAGTTTACAGTTTACAGTGTATATTGGACAGTGTATATTGCATTATGTAGAGTGTACAATATACAGTGTACAATGTATAGTATGCACCATACAATATGCAATGTACAGTGTGCACTATACATCGTATATGTTATGTGGAAATGTGAAGGGACAATACATTTGAGCGATCATTAAAGAAGATTGATCAAATCTAGACATGCAATGGTACTATATAATGTTATGAATATATGTCGTAGATATAAAGGTCTTAAGATAAGGGAATATTCACCGAATTGTTACAGATTGCAGAATACGATATTTGATTAATGGTATGAAATTAATATAAAATATTTCTTTGGAGGGAAATGATTGAAAGATCGATTTACCGTTATAAGTCTAGTGTCAAGAGATATTGCCATTGGGTTGATATGTGCATTGTAACGATGATATATAAGAAAATAACGATGGATATGTAAGTACACCGATATATTTTTAATAAGAAAATCAAATACCGCAATACCTAATAATATGAACAGTTCATGTCAGTGGATATATATATCATTGTTATAGAATATCGTAGGATACAGTTATTGGCGATATCAAATGAAACATATAATAATTGTAACTGTACACGTGTGTAAATGTAGTGAGTTGTAACGCATTGTAAGATGCCGGGGTAATATTAACGCATCACGGTAGTTAATCTAGTTCGTAACAATGGATAAATACTATAAGTATAATTAAATAATATATAATCCAAAACAATGTTGATATTTAAATGATATCAGGTTCATAAGTGTTAAGTAAATAAGATGAATTTTAAATTGTAAATGTGTATTAATTATACAGATTATTTTTATAATCGTGTCGTATGTTTTTTAGAAGGTATAAATTACATTTACTCTAGGCTGAATATTATATTATACATTTTTTATTAATTTTATATCAATGGTTGTTTGCTATATATTATTAAATATTACTGATAATTTGAGTTAGAGTTAATACATCGAGTTGAAACTCTAATTTTATTTGGTTAAATAAATAATAAAAGTTAATTATCAACTATGTTTATTTATGACGACCTAAAATTATATAAGGCCTATATTAATATGAATGATATACTACATTAAATAATCTTATTATATCTATCATGAGTATCCATAATTATGATAATTTATATATAAGTAAATATTGTTATATAAATATATTTTATAAATAATTCATTGTATAACATTAATATAATTCATTGTTAAGTTCAGTATAATTACTATACAATTGAATTTGTATTTAATTGTTTAGCAAATATCCTGCACTATAACTATGTAATTATAAAAATATATATGCTTCATATATGATGCAGTATTATATTTAGTATCATTTAGTAGTATTATTATCCACTATTTTTAATAACCCGTATGTTAATAAAAGTACAAACTACTAAAATATTTAGTGGATATTCAGTGAAAACGACTCCCGATATAAAATATGAATTAGCATGTACACCACCAAAGCCCCTGGTATATTATACATTGTACAATGTACAATGTACATTGTACATAGTATATACCAGGGGGTTACTGTGAACCACGCAGTGTAGGGCTAATACTTGGGGGTCTTTGACGCAACACTCCAACCTAACAACATAATTGTTGCCTAATCCATAAATATCATACAACATACATAAAGCTCAATATCCAAATCATTTTGTTAAGATTGTTATAAAATTATATATAATATATAATTGTTAGCCTATAGGTATAGCCAGTATATATATACCGTTAACTATTTATTATATATAACTATAGTTCCCATGGGGACATATATACTACAATGCATGCAAGTGACTTGCAAATGTCTCCTATAGATTTGAAGCTAGATAGGTTCATTATTGATTTTAAATATCTCTCCTCGTATAGCGGGTTTTTATATAGACTGGCCACTTTGTAATACACGGCATCTACGGAGTGCGTTCACGGAGTGCATTGCTCGCTACTTACGTACATTTTAGATGCAAGTAGCTTCTATATGGAATATTGTATATTGAAATGCGATGTATGCACTATAACAATACTTATTATCATGTATCTATTTTACTGGTCCAATTTGAATACTATAAAATGATATCATATACCGCAATTTAAAACTATATCTATAACTATTGTTATATATTGTATATAATTTATATATAGTATATACTTGGTTGTGATTTACTGATTTATTTTTAGGGTGACTTCGCGCAAATATTAGTTATTTTTTATCATCCCTATAAATACACATGTTTAACATATAGTGAGAAAATAAATACAATAGATTATAATAGATACACACTAAGTAGAGTACTATTGAGAATGCATAATATATATTTATATGTATGATGTAATTTAATAATATAATATTATAAATCTTAAATTTCATTAGAATTACACCGAGGAAATGCATTTTACATGCCGTGCTATATCACGAGAAAAATCCATTTTTAAATAATGTATTTATTTATAAATATTATTTTAATAAAGTTATCTTTATTTCATATAATTTATTTTATATTCTTAATAATTGGTTTATACATTACTAATATATAGTATTTTTTTAACTATGTACATACCTTGAAATATATGAATATTAAATGGAAATCATGTTTATTCAGGTTTATTTATTTAATATTTATTTTTTAAACACGCCCATAATTATAAGAATATGTCAATCAAAAGTATTACAATTATTTTGTATAAATATAGATAATTAAATAATATATATATGATATTCAAGAATAAAAAATACCTTTAATGCCACTATTACCTTAGCTAATATTGATATTATATATGGTAGTAGCAAAAATTTGTAAATATTTTGGATATATGTACCTTAATATGTATATTATTATCGATTTAATAATAATAAATAATATAGAATGATCTACTATTAATATACATGATTAAATACTGTTTGGTTGGCCTAATGACCAATATTACATATAAATCTTGGATAATGATTAATTGTATTTTCTAATCATAGGTGTTGATATAATCATTTAAATTAAAATGGTATCATATTAATATAACAAAACTTATCGAGGATATTTATATAGATATAACACAATTTATATAGATATACATTGGGATAAATTATTTGATATTATTAATATAGAGAATCTGCTATTATCTATTACATTAATAATATAACATTATTTATATAAGTATCCAAGATATAAACTAGTTAGTATTCAAAACTGATATATAAAACGCAATCATTGATTATATTCATATATATATATATATATATATATATATATATATATAAGAAGCAAAGATATAAATGAGTTAGTATTCAAATCTGAGAAATAAAATTCATAGTCATTGATTATATTAATAATTACCTATAAATCATATACCATTAATCATATAAATTTCATTTATTCTATTAATTTATATTTAAATTATTAAAATATAATTGCAAATCAAATAATTTTAAAACAAATTTATTAATACAATTAATAATATTCACATTATATATATATATATATATATATATATAAATTATTCACATTATTCATAAATATTTACATTATATAAATCTAAGATAGATAGTGTATAAATAATATATTGAGTGTATAATTGATATATATTTTATTATACATTATTATAAAATGCATATTGATTATGCATATTAAATTATTAAAACAAAATAAATTTTGATTTATTATATATTATTTATTGTAAATTATAAAACGTGTAAAAATGTTAATATATTATTACCAACAATAATATTTTCATCAAGATGATATAGTATTATATATATTTGGACATGTAAATGATTCCATGTAAAGATTGGCATGTATTAATATAATATTTATGTATTTATTTTATATTTAGATATTTATATTATTTTATATTATTTTATATTAATGTCATTTAGCTAAAAAAGACATTTTATTACTATTAATTAGCATAGCTCATGAAGGGTCGTAAACTAGTTGGTATGTAGAATTTGTTGGCAAAAGTGTTCAAAAGTAGGAATGAAAACCAAGGTGAAGATAGTTCCATATAAGTAATGTGTTGCTGTGAAATGTGTAAAACTGAGTAAATATAACAAGTGTCAATTTCTTATTAAAGGAATTATTATCAGCAATATATTTTAAACTGTAGATGTCGGTTTCTGGGTTGTAAATAGATTATAATGATATAATAAAAAAAATAAATAGAAAATAGAAATTAAACTATAGATATAATATGAATTGTGTTTATAAGTAACTCTACATTAATTGCGAGATGGAATACTGAACAAAATGTCATAATATTTAGATAAAACATAAGGGATTATAA
Source organism: Osedax frankpressi (assembly GCA_964035775.1). Taxonomy (NCBI): domain Eukaryota; kingdom Metazoa; phylum Annelida; class Polychaeta; order Sabellida; family Siboglinidae; genus Osedax; species Osedax frankpressi. The sequence goes on from OZ038314.1 coordinate 13,569,372, forward strand.
TATTTGAATCAATTACTTGAAAGTAAATCACTATAGTATTTATAAAACTCATTAGAGTTATTGTCAACTCCTTCCAAATTACTATACTAACATTTCCTATCAGTTTTTGGCACATTAGCAATTCAAATACAAACAAACATATTAAATAGGTGAATGAATAAATCAATCTCGTGACAGGATCTGTGAATGTGTATTTACTGTAACAATGGATTTATTAATCATATATTTAGAATATGAATGATTATTTTCTTTATTTCATCAACACGATATGGTCCAAAACATTAAAATTAATACTTATTAGGAACTGTAAATTTACATTTAACATCTATCATGTATATTCGTAGACGAATGAAAACAATTACAAATAGGAAAGCCTGAAGTCCATCAACAATAAATAGTGGCGAAAACACCTGAATAGCAGTTTTATATATTAATTTAGATCAATCTGGATATGTTTTACATGTTAATTAAGTACAAAGAAATAATTACTTAACGAATTAAAAATTTAGATAAAATATATTTTTATCGGTTTTAATAATTATTCAAATAAATATAAGAACCACAAATATTTTTTAATTACATAACAATAACTATAAGATAAACAAACCGTGACCCATTGCATCATGAAAACACCCTCAACTTTCAACGCTAACAAAATAGTGAACATAGTGAATCCTAGTATCTGGAGATATATCTCAAACAGTGTAAAAGGAAACCAGATCACCAGTTGGTTCCAGGTGAGGAACATGATAACTAATATTCGCTACACTAGTCTTCCGTACAAGATAATCACTTCTGTAGGCGGTAATTTTTATATCGAATGAAACTGGGAATAGGTAAATTTGAATAGTATTCCTAATTATGTTTTCAAGTAAATACAAATAATGAGAACTCAATTATAAACATATTCTATGACCAAATAGGATAATTAAAGTTTCTACTCTGTCAAACGTTTTTGAATCAATAGAAACTAGATGATTTAAAATTATTTTAATAAAGGAAACATTTTAAGATTAGTCACTTTATGCTAATAATGAATTATCTATAATAGAAATATATGTATTTTTATTTCATATTTAAACATAATTCTCATTAATAAATGAAAATTAAAGAAATAATGTATTTAATAATTGTCCATCAAGAATACTAATCATAATTAATATTTAATAATTGTCTATCATGAATACAAACTGATCATAAAGTATAATGAATATTTTTATTTTCCTAAATATCAGGAATCACAAAATCATAAAATACATTTTAATAAAATCACTTTATTTACTAAAAAGGAAAAAGATTTGACCCATTTTAGTATTTTAATTAATAGATATCTCTGGATTTATTTTATTTGTACACATAATAGAGAAATTTGTTATGTAATATCAAAAAATAGTCATCAAATAGTCATTTATCAATAGTCATATTTGTCATTAATTGCAAGTATTATATCATCTTCATATCGAAGTATGAAGTGTAGTTGAGTAGATTCGAAATATCATTTTGATATGGTAAAGAAATACGTGTTTTTCTAAAAATATTTAATAACAATAACGCAATATCAATATATGCAGAAGGGTGCTGCCTGTACAGCGGAGTGTAAGTGGTTTAACAGTTGGTGGTTTATCAGTTGGTGGTTTGTCAGTTGGTGGTTTATCAGTTGGTGGTTTGTCAGGTGGTGGTTTGTCAGGTGGTGGTTTGTTAGTTAGTGGTTTGTCAGTTGGTGGTTTATCAGTTGGTGGTTTGTCAGTTGGTGGACTATCAGTTGGTAGTTTGTCAGTTAATTGTCCTTCTTCGCTTGATATCGCTGAGCACCTCGGCAGTCCTCAGTTTCGCGATGTTGTACATTTCGCAGGTGACGATCAGTTCGTTTTTAAGGGCGAGATAATGCGTTTTACGAGCTTCGTCGCATCTCGTGAAACGTTTCTCGCGGCGTTCGGCGTCGACCGCGGCCAGATTGCGATTGATGCCCTTCATATGCGCGTCGCAGGCGTTGCCCACCAGGTTCATGTAGCCGTTCTGCGCGCGGCGAAAGTCGATGAAGCCGCGAAAAGCGTCGCCGCGACCGTCGCCCGACCGAGCCGACGTCGAAATGTAGCGCAACAGCGTCAGCGAAGCGTGTACGACGCCGTCCAATGGCAACGGGTTACCGGCGAGATCGGCGGACTCCGGCGGCGCCTTGCAGAGAATGTGGCCTTCGATGAGGTTCTTGAGGCACTTTCGCCGGCGGCCGTTCGCCAGAGTCTCCACGTCGTCGTCGTCGCCGTGAAGGGAGAATGGCGTGCGGGCGAAGTTGGCGTGGGTTTCGGCGCGTATTAAATCGACGGCGAGCGCGCGTAGAGCGGAGCTGCTCGGACGCAGTTGCAACGCGTTGCCGAGGAAGTCCAATCGGCACTCCGACGACAGGCGGTCGAACAGCACGAGTAGGGTTTCGCAGGACGCGCACTGCACGTCGGATATGGCGGAAGAGGCGTCGTGGAGCACGAACTGAGTCAGCGAGTGTTTGTTCAACTGGTGAAATGTGCGCGTGAAGTTAACTTCCGTTAGAAATGTACTAAAAATATCTGATTGCGTTGCTTAACGTTACAAATCGAAACAAATCTTAAAATATCACCGAAAATACCAAAACCATATAATTAATCTCTAGATAGACATACGAAACTAACGAAGTGATAACAAAGTGATTGGATGGAAGCACTTTCGCAGCGATTCAATAGCAGCATGATGATGATGTAGGCGGTGATCGTTGTGTTTCCCTTGGTGAATAAATCGCAGTTGACGTCGTAGCAAAGCATCTCGATGATCGGCATGCAGCGTTCAAACGCAGCCGTAGACTCTACCGAGGAGTCTTCGCTGCGGCCGTCCTCTTCCCCTGGCGGCCGTTGCAAGCGGAATAGTTCGCGGCACAACAGCAACGCCGCAAACGGCGAGGCAAGATCACTCCGACCGTTCTCGACGCTGCACGTCGCGTTGTCCGCGAATTCGGTATCGCAGACAATCATACGTCGACACGAGTCCCCTAGAGTTTTCAGCGTCCACAGTTTACCGACGGCGGCGTTGTCTTCCCCGGCGCCGCCCGGTGGGCGATTTGAGGGAACGCGAGACTTGCGAAACGGTCGAACCGGCGCCACGGGACCGAGGAGTCGGGCGTCGATGCAAGAGTTCACGAGGATGGCGGCTACTTCGGCTAGCAGAGTCAAGACGACGTTGTTCTGTCGACGCCTCTGCTCCTCCGTGCACCCCCCTCCGTCGTCCGCCTGCAGGGGTCGCGAGAAATCGTCGACGAACGCCGATACGGCGGTGATTTCGCTGCCGGAGACGCGCGCCTGCGTTTTAAGGCTCAACACAATCGTATCGGCGATGTCGGCCATGAGCGCCAGGCGGCGCTCCACGCGGTTGTCGACGCGGTTGAGGCAGGCGTGCATCCGGTCGAAAAGCAGGTGGCGCTGCTTGTACTCGTTGGATTCGGCGACCGCTTGGAGCGCCAGAATGGCTTCGGCTGCGCTGCCTCGTGCGCAGACGTCGTCGACGACGGCCAACCATTCGGTCGTTTCGCCCGGAGACAGGTCTTCGTTGGTCAGAATGTCGAAAGCGCATTCCACAATATCCATGGTGTCGTTGACGATGTGCTCTTCGCTTAGCCTCATGATGTCCGTCGGCGCGAGGTCATCTGTGCGAATTGGACGATGGTGAACGAGCGGTGTAGGCCACGCGTGTACGTACGCCTTTTGAGTCTAATGTATACGGGGTTGTAAAGTATGGAGCGCGACAATAAATGAATATGAAATACAAAACTTCGTGATATTCAATAATAAATATAAAAGTCTTTGTTGAGTGAAATCAAATTAAGTTTTTTAAAAATAGTCAATAAAATAATTTTAATTTTATAATATAAATTTACATTAATATAATAACATTAAATATATTTTTTGTATTGTAAACTCATTTAAAGTATATTTGTATTAAGGTTTTTAATTATTTAATTATTGGATCAACAGAACAACACATTTATATACAGTAATAAATAAAAGATTCATACTTTAAAGTAAATATTTTAAAAAATACATATTTTTTATAATTATAATTTTCAAAAATGAAAACAATGTATTTTCCAGTTGCGAGTATAAATATAACCTACTCTATTATAAAATATTTATTCTGGTATCTATTATATATATCTGCTTAATATTTATCATAAATATTACATACATAATTGGGTTTAATAGACTTATTACCTCTAAATTAAACTTTTTAGATTATTAAATATTTTATATAAAAATATATATTTTAAAATGCTATAATATTTTAAATATTACTGAATTGATTACTGGAGATTACATTATCTAGTTTATCGATAGAAAATATAATAAAGTTGTATTATGTTATGCAGTACGTTAATCAGTATTTATATTGGGTATTTATTTTAAAATCAAGATATTAGAAATTATTATGTGTAAATATCTCACATTATAAAGTTTATATGTATAAAAAATATATGTTTAAAGTATTATTAAATTGAACTGTATTAGATATTCAGAAATGATCTAAGTTAAATTTAATAATAAGTATTTGATTCAGGGCGATGATTTATAATGGAAAATATAATATTTTAACTATTATAACAAATATTATATTATGTTTAATATATATACAATAATATTTAGCTCACTCTAAAAGTATAATAAATAAATTTCTCTAAGATAATAACTGTAAATTTAACTTTCACTAAAATAATGACATTTAGCTTTTTGTTAAATAATGACATATGTGTTTCTTTAACATAATAACATTTATCTTTCTCTAAAATAATAACATTTAACTTTCATTAAAATTATAACATATACCTTTGTGTAAAGAAATAACATTAACTTTTTAAACATAATTACATCTAGCTATCAGATTGGATCTGTCTAAATACTGCTTTCTCTAAAGTGTCTCTAAAGTATCCCGACTTATCCTTGCTTCTTAGTGCAATTATTCTATAATCAATCTTGTCAACTCCTTTACTACTAAGACATGAATAATGACATAATTTAGTTTTTATAGTATCAATAGGAAATTTGACTAATTTGAATATTTCAAATTGTGTTCGATTCAACGTTAGATTATTTAAAGTTTTCCTAATTTTTCAGTATACCAATAATTTGAATTAATTTATAATTATTTTATAATATATTTATTTCTATTATATAAAATAAAATAAAATGTATTATATAAAATATAATATCAATCAAAAAATTTGATCAATCCACTATATATATTTTATGAATTAGTATTTAAATTTTAATTAGCCGAAAATCATTATGATATGTAGCAATGAAAATAAATCATATACTTCAGATATATATTTTGTTTGGTTTAATTTTAAACTTGTAATCAAATTTAATTATAATATATCTATAATATTGAACTATTAAACATAAAATATAATTAAACATATTAGTATAGAACTTATTGAATTATATATAAGAATGGATTATTTTCATTTACTAACTAAATGTGTGCATGATAAATTAAAACTTATATCCAATTAGGCTAAATTTCCAGATAAAAATTCTAGGTTTTAATTTCTATTATTATTGAGTTCATTATAACCCTAGATATCAATTATATCTATAAATTTCTATTTCTATTTGGGAAAATAGAAATCTTACAATAATAATCAAGGTTTCCATAAAATTGTAGCCAAGAATATTGTAAACTTTGATATAATCAGGGTACTGTAGGGTTGTAGTTAATGACTAATCGAACAAGTAATCGTGATAATATTGGGTGTACACTTTACAGATTATATATAATAAATATGGGACTTATAAAATTCATTTTATAATAATGATTCAAAAACATCTTAAATAGAGGTATTATATAGGTGCACAATATAATAATCAATAATTTATATATAACATATTATATCTTAGAAGTGTCTACTCTATTGACCATTATTATTATTTGTAATATTTCATATTGGTTATTAATATATACATTTAATAATTGATTGTAAATATATATTATCTAAATTATTTAGTTACATTTTGGGTGAATGTTCATCAAAAATAAAAGTAGTTTAAATCCTAGAGTTTAATTAAATTAAATTAATTATAAGTATTTTGTATCTAATAAAACATATAGCATAATAATAACCAAACCTAGCAATGTATTACTAATTCATTAGTAATTAACCACATTCTTATTAATTAATTAAGTTTTAATTAAATTAATAACATCTATACATTGGTATATCACTATGATATATATAATTAATAATAATATATATAACTACTTACCGTGGACACATAATTATTACATCGATAAATTATATAATATATACTAATTTCCATAATAAATAATGAATTAAGTTTAATCATTAATCATATTATGAGATATTTCTTTATAAATATACTTATAATGCACAATATCAAATACTCCATTTAAAATGCAGAACATAATAGTATTGTACAAAACGTTAATTAAATTTAAACATTAATTATTTCTTCTAAATTATAGTTTTCTTTATACAGTGTGACATATGACATGTGTCTCATTATATGCATGTGCATATATCTATATATGTATTTATGTAGTTGCAAATCGTGTTCAATTAAGATTAAAAAATGATATAAGCAGCATATTATAATTAGTATATATATATATATATATATATATATATATATATATATATATATGTGTGTGTGTGTGTGTGTGTATATATGTATATGTATATGTAAACAATTACCTAGACCATAAATAATAATATTCGAAACAATAAATATTAATATTTGAAATTATACTTGGTAGCTTGTGACCATAATAATAGAGCAAAGAATAAATATCGAAATATGGATATTATGAATTGTTTTAATAAATAATTTTATGTGATTTAATAATTTGGATGTTAGTTTATTATATCTATAATTTTATATATATGTAGTTAAGTCGAGAGTATACTCTTTATTCATATATATATATGAATAAATACTAATATTTCCACTGTAACATAGATCAGTTGATATAGTACACAATATACTCAACATACATTAGTTGATATAGTACTCAATATTTAAAGTTGCCAATGATCTTTACATTTTATTTTGGATTTCAATAATATGATGGATCTTAACATAAAGACAGAAAACAAATATCTCTATAAATCTTCTCTGGTTGAAAATACTGATATCTCGTTATAAATATTAATTTTATTGGTATATAGTATAGACTATATCATTGAGTATGGTAATATTGATATATATCAAAAATAGAAATGTATCTATATAACTCATTACGAACAGCTAGTCATTCGTAACTATGCATTACTAAGCGTTCTATTTCTTTCATAATAATTTATAGATAATCTATTCCTATATTAGGTGCTTTTCATAATAATAATATTTGTATACGAAATATATGGTCTTTGATAAATTATTATTAATAAAATATATTTTGAATAACATATAAAACAATATTGCATTGGATATGAATAATATATTTAATTTAATATTAGGAATATATAATAAAAAAACCTGTGATTTACACGAGACACAATCAAACCATTCAATATACTTTTACATATATTTATATTATTAAATTACATATATATTTATTAATTATGTAAATTGAACATACTATCCAGGATTACCAAAATAAAAATTTATAATTTTAGTTTTTTACAATTTGGACATTTTCATAAAATACTCCATATTAAAATATTAACACAAGATTACAGTATTATCTTGGTAATCTTGTAGTAAGCTATGATTATAGCCGAGATTTATAATCAGGTAATCTTGGATTATAACATATATTAGTTATACAATCAGTTATACACATTCTAACATATTGTTCTTATTATCTATAATTGTATTCCGATAAGCACAGATCACAAGAACATTTTGTATATACAAATTTCCTGTTGACGTTTCAATTCATTGAAAATTTGTAATTTTCTTATTATTTTTTATACATAATAAATGATGGGAAGAAAGGAACTTCTTGACAAAGCCGAAGATATTGCCGATCAGGTATTTTTTATTATAAATATGTATGTAAGAATCATTAAATGCATTATAGATCGATATAGTATTATACCAACATACGGTTTACAAAGGTGAATATTTAAAAAAATAATTTGATATAAAATAATGTATTGGATACTTATATTAATTTAAAATGTATATATTTATATAATCATTATCATAAATATATTCTCTTAATATAACATTATATAGATCAATTAATAAATAGGCACTAATGACTTAATTTTGTGATCTCTGAACCGATAGGGGAGTGTCAATATTAATGATACATATGTTTCCCGAGTCCAATATATATATATAACAAATCATAGATCGTGTTTCTATGTAAGTTGTAATACAACAATAATTTTTGTTTAAAAGTGTTGAGTAGTTTATATGAATTGTTAGAACTATATCACATATTACGTATATTAATATTAATCCATGTCAAGTATTAAAGGATTATAGAATATATTGTATACCTATTAGTATACATATATATATATATATATATATATATATATATATATATGTATTTGTTTATATATGCTCATAATACTGAGATAAATGATATATTTTATATATATTATATATGCTATATATATTATTAATAGTTTATGGTTTATTTTGTAGGATACTGAAAAATATGAGGGTAGAGATCATTATTAAGATGATTATTAAATGTTCATTTAATATAATTGAATTAATAATAATAATATAAAGTGTATACATTATTCATATATCATCGATGGCGCATTCCATCTCATAAAATCACTCTACTCCGGGTGCTCTCTCTGTCTGTTGGGTATAGTCTATATTCGAGTATTGCCATGGAGTGTTAAACTAATTTTCCAAATAATGACTGGGAATAAGACTGCCAACCATTCATTTCATTTGATTTCCCCGTAAGTGAATATGTAATTTATCAACTATAATGTGAAGTGAACCTTTTATGACTAAAGGATATAGTTTGTGTTAATGAATGCGGTTACATAATCTATTTCGCTTTATTGTAATCATATTATTCAATATATATTTTTGTACGTGTTTTAAAATAATTAAAGGCCATCTTTGTCAATTATTATTTTAGGTACTCGCAAATTATAATATTATACTATTAAACAGATTATACCATTACCATTTATATCATTACATATAAACCATTATATTTTACATATGGCATACATATATTTAATATATTCTTTAATTAATATATATGTAAGACTTTTTAGATATCCATTATATAATAATTAAATGAAATTATAAAATCATAATATGTCATGCAATATGTAAACACTCGTCAACATATTATTAAGAAATACTATATACACATAATACATATTTCACTACATGTCATCTACTTCATAATGTTGATAATGCATTACAATTGCTAACTAAAACATCTGTTTACCTGTGTTAATCAATACTATAATATGTATGTATTTCAGTTTACAGATTAGTTGTTTTTCATACAGTATAATATATATATAACCATACAATATATATATACATAATAGGTCTAACAAATACTCTGCATTTCTCAATACATGTATTGTTTTGATAAATAACTTTTGTATTTCATTTATTATTGCATAATAATATAAATTCACACGCTTTGTTTACACATTGAATACAATGGCAGATACTAGTACGGTCCATCGATTATGACATCATCTATGTTTTAGGTATTACGTAACACAAAGCAATTTCTGCCTCACATCGGTCGTTTGTGTTTGATTAGCACTTTCCTCGAAGATGGCCTGCGGATGTGGTTTCAGTGGGGAGAGCAACAGGAGTACATCAGCTCCACATGGTCCTGCGGTTGGGTTAGTGTCTGTGATATGGTCCTGAGGTTGGGTTAGTGTCTACGGTTGGGTTAGTGTCTGTGATATGGTCCTGCGGTTGGGTTAGTGTCTGTGATATGGTCCTGCGGTTGGGTTAGTGTCTGTGATATGGTCCTGCGGTTGGGTTAGTGTCTGTGATATGGTCTTGTGATTGGGTTAGTGTCTGCGGTTGGGTTAGTGTCTGTGATATGGTCCTGAGGTTGGGTTAGTGTCTGCATAGTCGGTGATATGGTCCTGCGGTTGGGTTAGTGTCTGCGGTTGGGTTAGTGTCTGTGATATGGTCCTGAGGTTGGGTTAGTGTCTGCGGTTGGGTTAGTGTCTACGTAGTATGTGCTATGGTCCTGAGGTTGGGTTAGTGTCTACGTTGTCTGTGATATGGTCCTGAGGTTGGGTTAGTGTCTACATAGTCTGTGATATGGTCCTGCGGTTGGGTTAGTGCCTGCGGTTGGGTTAGTGTCTGCGTAGTCTGTGATATGGTCCTGAGGTTGGGTTAGTGTCTGTGTAGTCTGTGATATGGTCCTGAGGTTGGGTTAGTGTCTACATAGTCTGTGATATAGTCCCGCGGTTGGGTTAGTGTCTACGTAGTCTGTGATATGGTCCTGAGGTTGGGTTAGTGTCTGTGTAGTCTGTGATATGGTCCTGAGGTTGGGTTAGTGTCTACATAGTCTGTGATATGGTCCCGCGGTTGGGTTAGTGTCTACGTAGTCTGTGATATGGTCCTGAGGTTGGGTTAGTGCCTGCGGTTGGGTTAGTGTCTACGTAGTCTGTGATATGGTCCTGTGGTTGGGTTAGTGTCTGAGGTTGGGTTAGTGTCTACATAGTCTGTGATATGGTCCCGCGGTTGGGTTAGTGTCTACGTAGTCTGTGATATGGTCCTGTGGTTGGGTTAGTGTCTGCTGTTGGGTTAGTGTCTACGGTTGGGTTAGTGTCTGCGTAGTCTGTGATATGGTCCTGCGGTTGGGTTAGTGTCTGCGTAGTCTGTGATATGGTCCTGCAGTTGGGTTAGTGTCTGCGTAATCGGTGATATGGTCCTGAGGTTGGGTTAGTGCCTGTGGTTGGGTTAGTGTCTGTGTAGTCTGTGATATGGTCCTGCGGTTGGGTTAGTGTCTGCGTAGTCTGTGATATGGTCCTGAGGTTGGGTTAGTGTCTGCGTAGTCTGTGATATGGTCCTGTGGTTGGGTTAGTGTCTGAGGTTGGGTTAGTGTCTACATAGTCTGTGATATGGTCCCGCGGTTGGGTTAGTGTCTACGTAGTCTGTGATATGGTCCTGTGGTTGGGTTAGTGTCTGCTGTTGGGTTAGTGTCTACGGTTGGGTTAGTGTCTGCGTAGTCTGTGATATGGTCCTGAGGTTGGGTTAGTGCCTGCGGTTGGGTTAGTGTCTACGTAGTCTGTGATATGGTCCTGTGGTTGGGTTAGTGTCTGAGGTTGGGTTAGTGTCTACATAGTCTGTGATATGGTCCCGCGGTTGGGTTAGTGTCTACGTAGTCTGTGATATGGTCCTGTGGTTGGGTTAGTGTCTGCTGTTGGGTTAGTGTCTACGGTTGGGTTAGTGTCTGCGTAGTCTGTGATATGGTCCTGAGGTTGGGTTAGTGTCTGCGTAGTCTGTCATATGGTCCTGCAGTTGGGTTAGTGTCTGCGTAATCGGTGATATGGTCCTGAGGTTGGGTTAGTGCCTGTGGTTGGGTTAGTGTCTGTGTAGTCTGTGATATGGTCCTGAGGTTGGGTTAGTGCCTGTGGTTGGGTTTAGTGTCTGCATAGTCGGTGATATGGTCGATAGTGACGGATTAGTTCTTGGTTTTGTGGAATGTTGGGTCGTCTGTCTGCAGTTGTTTTCGACGAGGTCGTGGGGTCGGTTAGTAGTTCTGAGACCCACAGTGCGGAGTTGTGTATGCGATTGTTTTCGACTGCGACAAGTAAATTTGTTTTTCTTGAGGTGATACATTGCATTAATAATGAGAGTTAGCGCCGTTGGCTTCATTAGAGGATAGGTTCTCGGGTAGTCTCGAGTTAGTGATTTATAGAAATTACTCGGCGATCTTTCGAAGTAACCAGCGATCTTTATGTACGTATTATTTTTCTTATAATTATAATTTATTACGATCAGTTTTGTTATTTGTAGCCTGTGTTTTAATTCGCTACCTCCGTCACTTTTGCTTCTAGTTTCTTGCGAATCTGTTTGTGTTTGTAAACCTGATTGGTCAACTGGCGTCCTGTGGTCTGATCTTGTCGCGGAGATTCGTCTCTATTGGCTGCTACATATTATTCGGCATCATTGGTCTGCAGGTTTCTAGCGTCGACACCGTATTTTATAGCATTCAGTCCATCGACTCCGTGTCCGCTGCTGTTTACACTTTTCACTAATTTAATGTTCCCAATTCCTAGACTATCGCGTATAGCATTTTGTGGGACATCAAGTTTCTCATGAGGTCAGTATACAGAAAACTAGAAACAAAATCTATTTATATTTATTTATTATTTATCCTTAATTTAGCAATTATCAATTGTTCTCAGGAATTTTGCATTGATTGGAGCTGTAATTCTACTGATTGCGGAGGTAAAAGTACCAAATGCCGGAGCTAGCAGTAAGTATTAATTAAATATATTTGTAGAAACATATTCATTATTTCTTTTTACATTTTACTTATATTTAGATTATAAATACTACAGCATTTCATCTTAAATTATTATTATGCTATACTAGTAATTATTATTTACACTGATTATATAATATTATTAATGTATGAAACAAGTAAATAAGCATATATTATATATCCATTATCATTATATATAGCTTTACTATTAAATATATTAATTGAATGATTTATCTAAAATGTAAAAGTTTAATTTTATACATATTTATAGAACTATGAATAACTTTTTTGTTATATTCTTTGATCTAATTTCAATATATTTGTCAATTTCAGGCATTTTTGCTGGTCTTCCATCTGCCGGGGATACAAATACTCCTAGAACCTACTTACAGGTAAGCTAGCAATATGTCCGGTGTATGTAATTATTCAGTATATTCTATACATCATTAATTTCACTTTTTATCCTTATAATTGGATATCGATGCGAGACCAATCTATTTATACTTGATTGACAGCTCTCTGGCCGTATTCTTCTGGTCCTAATGTATGTCACATTGTTGAGGGTCGACTTTACATTTTTCACTATAATTCAGAATATCTTTGGAGTTGTTTTAGTTATTCTTATTGGTTAGTTTGTTTTCATTCATTTGCTTTATTTATCTTTAGTAGTCTTTATTAACATTGATTTAATTATCTCTACTCATTTTTGAATATTTATAAATCTATATATATTATATATAGATTTTATTATATATAGATGATATATATATTATATGTTTGATTTAATTTGCATATAAAGTGAATGAAATGAATAGACTTTGAACTTTTGTTTGAGATGAAATATTTGTTTATTTTACAGATAAAATTATTGTATTACCAATATTAATTATTGTAAATCTAATTATAAACCAAGAAAAATGTTAATATTTCTTTTATATATATTTAAATGTATAATATTCCATTTTAGAATTTCTATTAATATTGTTTTATTAATATTGTTTTATTAATAATTGTTTTAATCTCATTTATTTTCTTAATTGACAACATAAACGCTCGCTTCATCAATTCATTGCACACAAAGGAGATGTTTTATTAAGATCTGTGCGTTTCTATAGGCATCGGCTACAAGACGAAGCTCGCCTCCTTGACCCTCGTGGCTAACCTCGCCTGTTTGAACCTCTATCTGAACGCCTGGTGGAACGTTCCATCCTACCGACCGATGAGAGATTTCCTCAAGTACGACTTCTTCCAGGTACTTTGAATAGACTGCCTTTACTCAATCGGCAACTTAAAATGTATTTACATCGTTATCAACTTCTTGTACGAGTCATTTGATCGCCATATTCGAATATTAACATAATTATGTTCGTAATTGTGATAACGTTATTATATCATATTTTAATTATAGTATACTTCATTGGATTATTTCTTTGATACTGAACTATTTTGTTAAATTTAACATTGAACTATAATTATATTTTTTAATTGTAGTATTTAAATTTAGTACAAAATTATCTAAAGTAAATTTTTATCCAAAAATTATATAATTTATTTTTTATAGTAAATAATATTTGTTAATACATAAATTATATATATATTATTATTTATATATTATTATTTATATCAGGCTAAATACATTTACTGAAAATATAGATAAGTTAATAAAATAATTAAAAATATTTATATAAATGATGCTATTCAATTTTGAACTCTAACTTTATATCAGTATAATATAATAATATTTATTTTTGTATTGATATTATTTTGATATTATTTGTGAAAATATATTTTTAAGTACAAATTATAGCTAAAATTAGATTAATATCTATATTTCAATGAATATATATTTATAAATAGATGTTAAAATATATCAAAAATATACTGACTTTATATTTTTTAATTTAATATAATTTTTTTTAATATTTTTCAATTTATCTAAATATCTTTAAGGCTTGAATCATCTGAAATCCGTATATCTAGAATCATTTGAACAGATAAAATGAACCGATTTTTAAACCATATCCTTAGAGATATTTATTAAAAGTAATTAAATACTTATATTATATATAAACATATTGGATACATCTTGGAATGTTTAAGTGTTATTAATTACTATTATCAATAATATTATTTTCAATGATTCAATATCTTTAAAATAATTTTTTATACAGCGTAGATTTTTTTTTACTAAATTATAACTTAGAAACTGATACTCTGAATTGTTTTAATGATTTAATACAGATTTTATATTAACACTAATTGCAATGTAATTGATTATCAAATACCATGTATGCATATCTCTATTCTGTTTCAGACAATGAGTGTCATCGGTGGTCTACTGCTAGTCGTTGCAATTGGACCAGGTGGATACAGTATGGATGAACACAAGAAAAAATGGTAGACAAACTCTGGAATATATCTGTCAATCTATCTTCAAACCAACCTCCCGCCGATTACTATTTATAAAAAATCAAATTTATCTGTTTCCGTAATCCATATTGTTTAGGTGCCGTTCTGATTATCCGACATATTGATTATGTTATACCCACCACAAGTTCCTTTGCTCCGCGGAATTTGATGTGTTTTTAAATGTTTACGATCGCTGTTTACAATTGTATCTATTCATTATTACCTATCTTATACTTATTGCGTTTTGCAATTTTGTTTGCATAGCTCTATTTATTTATTTTTGCAGTTGTACTAAAATAACAATATGACAATATCATATTAATAAAAAATAATTATAGTATGTTTTATTTTATATATTTAACATATTATAATAATAATATAACTGTTAAAATTGTTTTATAATAGTATTATTTTAAAGATGCGTGTGTATATAAATGTTCAATAATTATTATGTTATAAAAAAACATTATTATTACTATTATTATAAGTAGAATTATTTTTTATAATACTATTTACATTTAAAATAAAATGAATCATTGTGTACAAATTACTCGCTATGAATTATTTACATTACAGATATATGTTACAATTTATTCTGACGGGTATTATTGTATAGATAAAAAACGATTACGAAAATAAATAAACTCAAAAGGCAGTTATTAATAATGCGTTAGCCAGTAGTGATTAATACTTTAGTATCATTTGTTTGTATATTATCATTTATATATTACTACATTTATAGAGAATACTTATACTATATTGTAGGATAAAGTACCCTTATTGAGTTGTTTTAATAACCTAAAAGTTAAGATAAGCATTATGTATGGTTTTCTGAGATATTATCACTGATTAATTGATACTCTAAATATGAATTCACGTGATATGAGTAACGTAATAAAGTTACCATAATAACTATTGTATATATTTCTAGGAATATCATTTGTGGAGATATAATTACACATTAGATTCAATCTTGAATATCCAAAATCATCAATAAGCCAAAGTAATCTTTTTTGAAAGTTTCAACTTCATACGCGTTTTCTATCAGTTATCGGTAAGTAGTTATAAAGTTAATAAATGCAAATGTAGTTAGAAACTCGCTTACAATTAGTAGTTAGATACGATTAATAATGATAATCTCGTCGGACATCTGAACATCCAGTTATAAGCTACAAACGTATCGACGAATCGAAATCAAGTTGTCCGATATTATTGACCGCATCGATACGTTTATTTCACCATGCCCTGTTAGCGTATATGCAGTTATGTTGTTGTTGGTGCGGGGGAGACGAGTAGACGTTCGCCGTGTTCGCATTGGTCAAGATTCGCGGCGTCAGCGAATGTCCGACCTGCGAGGCGAGTACGCGCGAAGGCGAAGGCAGGTACAAACGAGGACTGCGACGGTGTTGGGGATTAGGCTGCGAGGGGGGACCAGGCGAATGCAACAGCGATATCGCGGGACTGAAATAGACCGAGGATATCGGTATATCATCGCTGGACGGTAGGACGCCGGCCGCTAGGTGGCCGAATGGATACGTGTCCAAGAGGTGGCGTTGGTGTAAATCCGGATACGACTGCGCTTTCACGCCGAAATCGCACGTGGACACGTCGCCTATGGTTTTTCCTGATTCGAAACTGCAATTATGTGTTGATGAGCTCACGACATCTTTCTGTGGAGATCATAGTATCTTATTATATCGTTATGATATTATTATGTATGTATGTATATCTATTAATATCTATTATCTATTAATATGTTAATGTATATTAGAAATTACAATTTCTTTCAGAAATCAATAATTGTAGATAGATTATTAGATATAATTATCACGAATAATTTTAAATCTAGAAGCCGATCGATATTACAAGCAATGTAATATTAATATTTTTAAATACATGTATTTCTTATACAGAGAATATATTTGTATCATTTGTAGTACTATAAATGTATTGTATCACGTGCATATAAAATTATAAATGTATCTTATAAAACTCTATATTTGACATTATAACTTTTTGATGAAATTCCAATCGATCCATATATATTTACAGTTATATTTTATTAAAGAGATGTTATTGTCCAGTTACACATAACATGTTTTAAACTATGTATAGTACACGGAATACCTGGTCGTCAGAATCCCTATGATATTGTTCCATTTTTTCTTTATCCTTTATTGATTTCTTTGTCTTATATCGATGATTCTGGAACCAAATTTTCACCTGAACGTTTAGTTTCATAGAAAATAAACGAGGGTATAACAATAGGTTCAAAAGCTATACGATGGTCTAATAATAGGTTCAAAAGCTATACGATGGTCTAATAATAGGTTCAAAAGCTATACGATGCTCTAATAATAGGTTCAAAAGCTATACGATGGTCTAATAATAGGTTCAAAAGCTATACGATGCTCTAATAATAGGTTCAAAAGCTATACGATGGTCTAATCAATAATTATTTTTCGAATTTTCAAATAAATAAATACTCTATTAATTATTAATTTTGTGTTATCATTGATATTTTTCTTAAAACAATGTTTATTAAATTTACTATTATGAGTAATTGATACCCTAATAAATATGAAGTAAATATATAAATATTAGCTTGTCTATAATTGTAAACGATGTATACACATATAATAAATATAAAAATAATAAGTTAAAATATTTCATAATTATAAATCTAAACAAACTTGAGTTGGCGTTAATCCAATTAAAATTCCTAAATGTTCACGTTCTGTAGCTGATAAATATCGTTGCTGTTTATATCTTCTTTCTAGTTCATATATTTGAGCCTGAATTCCATGAAATATTATAATATAGTATAATATATTATAATTTAATAATATTATAATATAAATATATTTATTTATAGTATATGTTGAATAGACAGATACAAAATAATAGTTTACGGTATTTACATTTAAATAAAAAATGAAATAAATAAACGGAAAGTATATATTTATATTATTAAGGAGATTTTGTTAATGCGAGTGTAGGTGTGATTATGAGTATATTTATGTGTGATTGTGTACGTGAATTACATTAAATATCGATAAGGTTTAAAAATATTTGTAAATTGTACACGTATTATGACATTAATTTATTAATTATTAAATTGAGAATTTCGAACTTGAGTGAAAAGTATTCTTCTCTTCCTTCTTTGCGAAAGTGAAAAATGACTGTTTCCATAACAGTTTTGTTCGAGTCCTCCGAAAGCAGATCTAGGTCCGTGCATTAGTCGAGATACTGTTTTAAATATATGTTTATAAATAATAATTATAATAAACTCTATATTATATACAATCTATATGATTAAATGTTACGTATAAAAAATATAGTTATGTAAACATTTATATTTTATTATATTGATATGCAAAATATAATAACAATGGCTATTAGAGTAAACTACCACAACTACCAAGTACCAAGTACCAAGTACAAAGTATCAAGTATCAAGTACCAAGTACCAAGTATCAAGTACCAAATACCAAGTACCAATTACCAAGTACCAAGTACCAAGTACCAAGTACCAAGTACCAAGTACCAAGTACAAAGTATCAAGTATCAAGTATCGTCACTGAAATAAGAACAATACTAAAAACATTACAAACATATTCACCTAACTACTTATAATCGTACTTGTCCAATCACTACTTACATACTCGCTAATAAGTCTTGTATACGATATAGTTACATCCATAATGTATGTATCTGATACGACCAATGACTAATCACCAACTATTTGATATATTATAAATATAATTATATAACATGGTTCCTTATAAATGATTCACTAAATTAACTATTCTATATCGTAAATACATCCATTTACTCAATCTGATCAATATATTTATGTGAATCCTTTATTTATTTTATTTCTTTTACACTCTTCTTCTTTCTCTATAACTTATCTTTCGCAACATTATATATTGATATCAATATATATATATATATATCAATATATTTATATCAATATATTTATATTTATATATATTTATATATGTATATTTATATATGTATATTTATATATATATATTTATATATATTTTGAAAAATAAATTCGTAT
The DNA here is from genome assembly GCA_964035775.1 of Osedax frankpressi. Classification (NCBI taxonomy): domain Eukaryota; kingdom Metazoa; phylum Annelida; class Polychaeta; order Sabellida; family Siboglinidae; genus Osedax; species Osedax frankpressi. The sequence goes on from OZ038314.1 coordinate 13,588,291, forward strand.
ACACTACAATAAAATAGTATATTGATTTTGTTTTTCCAATAAATAAGTATATAGGAAATATATCTATAATGGCTGGAAATTTATAATATATCTCTATGTATATAAACTTTGACCATGAATATGACTATATTCACTTTTTATATATCATCATATTCATATCATCGATATTACTATATATAATAATATGACAGATGCCAATATATTATACAATAAACAATATAAAGCATGTTATGTAAGACATAATACTTGAAATCGTACCAAATTCGTATTTATCCAGTATCTTATATAAATATATATAAACATGTTGATATTATACAAAGTTAATTTATTATTAATTTATCAATTTATCAATGACTTCAGATAGGATATCATGAGTACAGAAAGTATCCCAGAACAAATATTTATTAGAACAAATTACGGAATCTCTTCAGCTACATATTCCATATGCAAACTAAAGTTTCAGACTAATATCCTAATTGAGGCTAATATTTTACTTTTAAAAGGATATACTTCCCCAAACTTACGATCTTGAGATAGTTTCTAACAAGGCAATAATTTATTTTGATTTTATTCGCGATATTCATATATTTACACGCACACATATTTTTATAATATATTTATAAATATTAAAATGAGTTTCTAACAAGGCAATAATTTATTTTGATTTTATTCGCGATATTCATATATTTACACGCACACATATTTTTATAATATATTTATAAATATTAAAATATGAATTCGTGTTCGTGTGTGTGTGTGTTTGTGTGTGTGTGTATATATATGTGTGTATGTGTGTGTGTGCGTGTGTGTGTGTGTGTGATTATTTTTAAATAGATATATGAATGTAAATATGTATATATTATGTCATGAAAGTGTTAAATTTAACATCATTAAAATAAAACATCCATATTTTATATTTAAACATACTAGAATATTATTAAACGTTCATAATATTTTAATGGGGACTAATAGTTGTAATTCGTATAATAGAATGTGGCATTTAAGCCATATATACACATACAACATGTTTCCATTCGGACATTCTCCTAAGTGCACTCATCGTTGAAGTAGTTTTGAGAGCTGTTCGATTGAGATTGGACTAGAGAATGATTTGAGAGACTCTCGAACCATTTAATCGAGGTTAGTTCGCCTAGAGACTGGTTAAAATCCCTAGGGATTTTATCCATATGTGAAAATATAATTTTAAATATAAATGTCTAATATGTACATATATCGTAATATAAGACAATATACAATGTATATTCGTTAGCATTGACTTTTATAAAATTCTTAACATTTATTATAAGAAAATTTCTAAATATTTAAATTGATAAATAAACGTAAACTAATGAAAGTTGATGCACTTTTAATAGATATGTCTATAGACTGGTGAATTACTATAATCTATTACTATGATAAAATATATTAGAATTTATTAAAATAATATATATAGCATTAAATTAGCTCTAAATCTATTAAATATAATTTCAATTAATACCTTCAATATTCCTCACTCTTCTCTTTCATTTATCAGTAAAATTGAAAATTGAAAATTTATATTCATATAAAAAACTCAAAAATTATAAGATATAACTTATTAATTAAAAACTATAATATATATCATACAAAAATATGTACAGTTATCTATATATACATATATATATATATATATATATATATATATAGATATATATATATATCATACGTATACACTATAGTAAAGGATAACTAAAAATCATAAACACATTTCATCTTGTACATATGAAATAGAATAATTGTTTCAAATTAATTAATTTTGCGCTATGTTTCAAGTTTAGTTAAAATATAAAGTAAAATGAATACATTACGTGGATAGTAGCAAACAAACAATAACTTGATTATGAATTATTATATAATAATTATATTATAATAATATTTCAGTTGTAATAAATGCTAGAATATAAATACTTGTATTATGACACTATTCTTATAGTATTAATATTTATAATATTTAATTATTATTATTATTTAATAAAATAGGATTTATTTAGTAGTGATAATGATATGTGTTATTATTAATATAAATAATAATGATTACCCCAAATATATTTTATTTAATATTCATTACAATATTATAATATTTTGAAGATATATGAAACGATATATATATATATATATATTATTAGTTTTAAAATAAAATAATCAAACCTATAGATATAAAATTAATCATATATATTATCAATTGAATCACAATAATGGCCGTCATATCGTACCCATGGGTACGGAGTACCCCCACATAATAAAATCCCATTAGAGTTATTTTCCTTTCATAGTTATATTATTGTTAAGATATTATAATAATATGCATACGAGTATACTAATCATTATATTAATTATTATACATATTTGTAATTCTAATTATAATTTTACACTATATATAAATATTTAAATTAGTATTTTAACAGTATCTTATATTTAAATATACTATATATTATTTATATAGTTATGTTATTATATGTTTGTATTAGAGT
>OZ038314.1:13591000-13628500 GCA_964035775.1 Osedax frankpressi
ATGGGATAGGGAGGGTGGGAGAGAGAGTGGGAGGGAGGGAGAGAGAGTGGGAGAGGGAGATTGGAAGAGGGATGGAAAGGGAGATGGAGAGGGAAAGAGATAATCTGAAGAGTAAATACTATAATGCAGAACACCTTATGCTATTTTATTTCATAAGTACTACACAAGATTTCAAGGGATATTATAAGTGGGCAATACTCAAGGAGAGGGTGAGGGTGGGGTGAGGGAGGGTTAGGGTAGGGTAAGGATGGGGCGAGGGTGGGGTGAGGATGAGGTGAGGGTGGGGTGAGGGTGGGGTGAGGATGGGGCTAGGGTGAGGGTAGGGTGAGGATGGGGTGAGGGTGAGGGTAGGGTGAGAGTGGGGTGAGGGTAGGGTGAGGGTGGGGTGAGGGTGGGGTGAGGATGAGGTGAGGGTGGGGTGAGGATGGAGCTAGGGTGAGGGTAGGGTGAGGGTGGGGTGAGGGTGGGGTGAGGATGAGGTGAGGGTGGGGTGAGGATGGAGCTAGGGTGAGGGTAGGGTGAGGGTGGGGTGAGATGGGGCGAGGGTGAGGGTAGGCTGGGGTGAGGGTAGGGTGGGGTGATGGTAGGGTGAGGATGAGGGTAGGGTGAGTATAGGAAGAGGATGAGGATGAGGGTAGGGTGGGTGAGGGTAGGGTGAGGATGAGGGTAGGGTGAGGATGAGGGTAGGGTGAGGGTAGTGTGAGGGTAGGGTGAGGGTAGGGTGGGGTGAGGGTAGGGTGAGGATGAGGGTAGGGTAGGGTAGGGTGAGGGTAGGGTGAGGATGAGTCTCATACTATGATGGTGAAGCTAATGGTAATGGTGACTGTGGAGGTGGAGGGAGATTGAGATTAATATGTATGGTTTGGAGATGGAAAGGAAGATGGAAAGGTCACATTAGTAGACATGAACATGCTGACGTAAACAAAAACATTAAAGCTTTACTAAAAACACATCCAAATAACAATAGACTAGCTAACAATAGACTAATAACTTATTGTGTTTACATTCATACTTACTCTTGCATGACCGCTTCTGAAAATGAAAACAAATTATTAATTGAAAAATTAAATATCAATTTCTATAATGATAATATATATAATATATTATATTGTTATTCAACATTATGTCAGTAATGAAGTCAAATAAAGTGAACAAACCCTCTATTGTTGTCATTCTTATAATTGGAATAATTCCCCTGTCCTCCTGTGTGGTTATGTATCGAGTGAACATAAATCTCGTGAACTAGTATATCTATATATAGATTCAAACCTCTTTGAGGACCACGACTAGCCGACTGATGACCTTGATAACCGCGTTGACCTCTCTGACCTCTTTGGCCGTGTTGCTGAGAATTTCCGCGTTCCCAGTTATTGTTATTCCTTTGTTGGTATTGACCTTCTCCGCCGTGATGGTAACCTCCGCGGTGAACCTGGTAAGCTGACCTATGACCTCCCCCGCCCTCGCTGTAGCCGCGTTGTTGACCTCTAGGAGCGAACCCGTAAGCATCGGGTCGTCTGGGCTGGTAGCCAACGTTACCGCCATGTCCCGACCTTTGATCTGGTCGAGGAACGTGTAGTTATAGGCACCGGTCATTTTAGCCAGGTATTGTGAGGTATTGATGCGAGGATACACTTCAGGGGGGTTTGGGTTTGAGAGAGGATGATGATGTTGGCATGGCGTTTAGGTTGCTAGGGGTGTATATTGAGAGGATGGGCATTGGTTGCTAGGGGTGTATATTGACAGGATTAGCATTAGTTGCTAGGGGTGTATATTGAGAGGATGGGCATTGGTTGCTAGGGGTGTATATTGACAGGATTAGCATTAGTTGCTAGGGGTGTATATTGACAGGATGAGCATTAGTTGCTAGGGGTGTATATTGAGAGGATGAGCATAGGTTGCTAGGGGTGTATATTGAGAGGATGGACATTGGTTGCTAGGGGTGTATATTGAGAGGATGGGCATTGGTTGCTAGGGGTGTATATTGAGAGGATGGGCATTGGTTGCTAGGGGTGTATATTGAGAGGATGGGCATTGGTTGCTAGGGGTGTATATTGAGAGGATGGACATTGGTTGCTAGGGGTGTATATTGAGAGGATGGGCATTGGTTGCTAGGGGTGTATATTGAGAGGATGGGCATTGGTTGCTAGGGGTGTATATTGATAGGATGGCCATTGGTTGCTAGGGGTGTATATTGAGAGGATGGGCATATGTTGCTAGGGGTGTATATTGAGAGGATGGGGATTGGTTTGCTAGGGGTGTATATTGAGAGGATGGGCATTGGTTTCGAGGGGTGGAGCGTGTGAAGGTGTGGGTAGGTTTATCAGAAGCTAGGTGATAGTGGGTATGTGGTATTGTGTTGATAGGTTGGGTGGTAATGTTAATTGTTGGCTTTGTCATGAAGATAGATTAATTTTATATAAACTGTATTAAAATGTAAATATAACTTTATACATTAACATATATATATATATATATATATATATATATATAAATTATACCATGCAATAATATTTATATAAAATATAATTACATTATAAATATTTAGATGGCACGTATTTTAATATATGAAATTTGTATTATATAAATAGGTTCACTATCAACAATAACGTAATGATGACGTATATGTAGATGATGGAATGGATTTAAAGCTATGCTGTATTTCGCAGGAGATTTCATTCCTCCGATGAGAATAGAGTAAACGGACAGGCCAATTAGATAGCTAGGCATTGCCTGTCGCTGGAGTTTGCATTAGCGCAGGGCACTCGAGAACCACTGACCACTCGACCAACTGCGGCCACTGACCAATGCAGTAATATGATTGGTAGCTAACTAGCGTTCATTGTAGACCTCGCTCGCTTACTCCACTCTATCCATTCCTCACTTCCTCCGTTCCTTCCCGATACACTCCTTCTCCCTCCTCGAGGTTAAACTAACAGTGACGCACGCGCAATCGTAAACTACCCCGATATGCGATAACAATGTGACACTATGACGTCATCGTACATGACGTCATGTTGGGTCGAGTACAATAGAGAAATAGTCGTAGAAGTGATATGTCGATTACACTTTGCTTGAAATGATGAGCCTATATACTTATACATATATATAACTATATACATATATATATAACTATATATATATATATATATATATATATATATATATAACTATATATATATATATATATATATATAAATATATATATATATATATATATTATATTTATATAAAAATGATTAAATAACAGTAATATTGTATTATTGTAACTGTAGTGTAAATTTGATATATTTTAATTATTTTTAATTTACGTGAATTTCACATTTAAATTTTACTTTATGAACAATACGAATGTAGATTTTGTTTACACTCTGAATAATAGGAAGTCTTAAATTGAATTATATAAAAATTATATATTATGTTTAATTGTATTGCTTTAAAATAGCTTGTTGAATTTTAAATTATTTTAGTTAAATATATTAATATATTAATAATGTTAATGACTAAATTAACACAATAATATAAAATATTTTTTTTATAAAATTATAAAAAATCATAATATTTAAATTGTTATAATTAAGATATTATCAACCGATTTTAGAATATTTCTATAAATTAACATATCAAATATATATTTCATATTTTCAATAGAATAATAGTAGAAAATATAAGGATATCTATGATATACAAAAATTTAAATATAATGAAAAAATATATAAATATGTTTATTATAGCTATATTTATTTAAATAATTTAATAATAATAAATTTAAAGAACATAATTATACATAAGAAAATACAATTTTGGGAGTTTTAACAATTGAAATACTATTTTGTACTGTATTCAATATTAGTGGTAAATATAAAGTTCATTATGTTTACACATAAATTTGATAAACATAATATTCTGCTAAATTAATACAAAATACAGAGATTACATGTTTCATATTTTAAATTTATTTTCTTCTAAATTAATCTTTTCTATATATCATTTGATATTTAATTCATTAAGATACTAAAATTATCTTTTGACCTAAAAGGATGCTGGTTTCTTATTAGATATCATTATGTCATGGATCTGTATCCAGCTACGAGTTTATACTGTTATTCATGTTGGGTCATGTAAATTGTTAATAAAATAGAAGCAGATGTTTTAGATAGATTCACAATATAATATAATTGTTCTGTATTATAGAATATCTTTAAACTACTATTGTTCTATTTAAATATTATAAAATAAACGTGAATATGTTAATTTTTAGAATAATGCTAATTTATATAAATAATTATAATACTTAATGTACAATGTACATTAAGTATTATAATTTTACATTATACAATGTACATTACGTATTATAATTGTACATTATACAATGTACAATGAACATATTAACTAATTATACAAAATTCAATCAAATTGCATAAGAATAAGTTTATAGAAATGAACATTTTAAATGAGATGTTTTGCAAAATCTGTTATATTAATAATTTGACATCATTTTACGTTGGTATTTTTATTTTCTTTATAATAATCATGTGTCATTAAAATTTAAGATCAGAAAATCGGGGAAAATTCTTAAAATCTACCAATTTTGCTAGGAATGATCAAATAGTAAAAATTACCAGAATTTTGTCTGTAAACAACTGATCACGGATTGATATTTAAATTATTGTTTAATTAATGTTTATTTAATTATATATAATAATTACATAACTAAATATAAAACCTATCAAAAACATTGATGTAAAAAGTTTAAAAACATGCTTTAAAGTGTATGAATAAAAAATAATACCATAATATGTTATTAATTTATATATTGGGTTGGTTAAATATGTACAAAGAATAAAACTAAAAGACAAACAAAAATAAATTAGGCATTGATAATAATGAAATTATCTGAATGGTTTGCTGGGTATACATAAATATGTTATTATATTGTATATGTTATAACATGATACACCTTATTATTAGGTTATAAATATAAAACAAAATACATACTTTATTAGTATACTTGAGGAATTGCATAAGAAATATTCTTGACTAAATATAAGTATTATGAAACAAATTCCACTACTGATCATTGAGTGGTCAATGTTGAGAATATATAAGTATTCTTCATATCAGTCAATGAAGTGGATTATTATTATATAATTAACTGCACTCAGATGTAGCATTTTATTATTTATAGTTACACAATAATAATAAAGAACACAATATTGCATAACATAGAGTAAAATAAGAATATGCAATCGGAAAAATGTTAATGATACACAATTATATAAAATAAATGTACTAATTTTGTTCTTAGAAATAGAAACATGATAATATATATTAAAATTTTAAATTTTAATATAAAAATTCTTTTTTTTTTTAAATAACTTTCTATACTATACATATTTGATAGTTATATAAGTTTTTGTATTTTAATAAGTATAGTAGAGTAGTATAGTATAGTAGAGTATAGGAGAGTAGAGTAGTATAGTAGAGTAGCATAGTAGAGTAGAATAGAGTATTATAGTAGAGTAGTAGAGTAGAGTAGTATAGTAGAATAGAGTAGAGTAGTATAGTAGAGTAGTATAGTAGAGTAGCATAGTAGAGTAGAGTAGAGTTGTACAGAAAAGTAGATTAATATAGTATAGTAGAGTAGAGTAGTATAGTAGAGTAGTATAGTAGAGTATTATAGTAGATTAGAGTAAAGTAGAGTAGGGTAGTATAGTAGAGTAGAGCATATTAGTATAGTAGATTAGAATAGTATAGTAGAGTAGAGTAGTAGAATATAGTAGAGTAGGGTAGTATAGTAGAGTAGAGTAGTAGAGTAGAGTAGAGTAGTAGAGTAGAGTAGTATAGTAGAGTAGTATAGTAGAGTAGAGTAATATATTAGAGTAAAGTAGAGTAGAGTAGGGTAGTATAGTAGAGTAGTAGAGTAGAGCATATTAGTATAGTAGATTAGAATAGTATAGTAGAGTGGTATAGTAGAGTAAAGTAGTAGAGTAGAGTAGAGTAGAGTAGTAGAGTATAGTAGAGTAGAGTAGAGTAGAGTATAGTAGAGTAGAGTAGTAGAGTATAGTAGAGTAGAGTAGAAGAGTAGAAGAGTAGAGTAGAGTAGAGTAGAGTAGAGTAGAGTAGAGTAGAGTAGAGTAGAGTAGAGTAGAGAGAGTAGAGTAGAGTAGAGTAGAAGAGTAGAAGAGTAGAAGAGTAGAGTAGAGTAGAGTAGAGTAGAGTAGAGTAGAGTAGAGTAGAGTAGAGTAGAGTAGAGTAGAGTAGAGTAGAGTAGAGTAGAGTAGAGTAGAGTAGAGTAGTATAGTAAAGCGTTTGACTAGTTGAGTTGAGAATTTGAAAACTATAAAACAAAACAAAAAACTTGACAATTCTTATATACATTTTATGAAACAAATTACAACTACAAATTTACTCAAATAATATCTTCATATTCTATTTCTTTTTAGGAGTAAATATATTTTAAATACATCTTTTCAATAATTAGGATACTCAAGTTATCTAAATGACATTGAATTTTCAGGATATAGATTTTATTCTAAATTTAAAACTTATTAGAAAAATGTATAGTATTTTAAAAATATTACATCCAAAATCTATATATAAATTTTATATTAATTTATTAATTTATTTACTAATATATGAAATAAATTAATAAATTCGGAATTTAATATTAATTAAATATAATAACGATATTTGAATAGAAATAGTCTGATTACATGTGAGATCATAAAATATGTAGTAAATTATATTAGTATACAGATTCTTCATAGATAACATTTTAACAATTCTTCATATTAATAATAAAATAGGATATAATAATGTAGATAATTATAAAAAATAATATAAATATTTGCGGCAATAGAAATCTTGAAGAGATTATAACTAAAATTCTTAACATTTCCGTTCTAAATATTGAATAATTTCTTCATTTAATATATATTGTATTATCAAATTATATTATATTTCGGAACTTTATAAAATTTGTTTTAATTTTTATTTTCATACTATATACTAATTAACATATAAAATAGCTAGATATTATTGAGATTCAAACATTTAATACTTGGATGGTATCATTTAATAATAAATATTAACATTAATTCAAAATAATATACACTTATTTTCTTTTAAGAATACATTTTAAAAACAATAAAAATCATAAATATTAAATTACAAAAACTACAAAAATGATTTTTATAAACTATTATATTAAGATAATTATTCCTTTAAAAATAAATTAAGATATCTAAATTATTTAGTTATTATATATGAGGATTTCTCAATTCTTTATGATTATTTTAAATTATTTTTTTACTATCCCTTTTTTATATTTTGATACCTTAAAATTCTATTTATTATTTATATGTTTATTTATTCTATTGAACAATTATTATATCTATCCTCTAATTTATAAATAATTATGTCATATAAATTAAAAATAACATACTTTTTTTAATATCTGTAGAATTAATTAATTTCTAATAATTGAAATGGCTATCAATTAGAGAAATTGATAATGTTTATATTTTTATAACAATGATATGTGAATCAAAACTAACCAAACTATAAAATGAAACAAATAATAGAATTATATTTATTTTTGAATAAACTTAAAAATATAAAATTTCCATTGTTATGACATTTTTAGTTAGTATTTAATAAATATAGACATATAAATAAATAACGTAATTTTTAATTGCAATTATTTATATATTATAATATTTAAATGACAGTATATAATTATTATGATTACATAAATATTATATACATAATATTTATAAATTTAATAAAATCATAAAAATCTGAAAGTTAATTATAAATGGAAACTTCACTTTTTTATTTAAAAACTATTTTAATATAGAATTTTTTTTGATAAATTCATAATATATATTTTCTATTGAATTATCAAAATGTATTCTTAATTTATAGGAAACAAGAATTATGTATAGTTAATGTTAATATTTATAAATAAATTAGAATGGGAATATAATAAAAATTTCACTCTAAACTTACTATTATTAATGCAGTCCTTATTAATATATATATAAATTAATAATCAAATTTAAAGATTCCCTTTTTGTATGCAATAAAATGTGCCAATAACAATTGTTGAATTTGAGGTATAGATTATATTTTATATGCAATAAAATAATTTGTAAGAGAAAATACAGAATACAACAAACCATAAGAATTAGGAGGTCTGATTTGATTTCCCAGCTGTGCTCTGTATGAAAGTAGCATTAAATGTAATTTATGAAAAAGTAAATGAAAATATAGATAATTGTGTTAAATATTCTTTATTTGATTTTTAATACTGATATTTAAGAAGATAAATTAGCATAATTTTGTTTGATATAAATCAATTATATTATTAAAAGATATATAATAATATATATATCTATATAATTATATTTATTGGAAAAGAAAATAAATAATCATTGAATATTGTCAGAGGGAATTGCTAGAAGAAATTTGAATATAAAAATATATTCGAATACTCTTTGTAGTATACAGACAATGGTCTGATTTGACCTTCAATGAATTCTTACCTGATGTTACGATTAGCCACGGAGCCATCGTGACCTCCTCGGTAGTGGCTGCCCCGTTGGAATCCTAGTTGTGGTCTGTACCCTCCACGACCCCCACGACCTCCACGAGCCGCCATATCGTGGTCCACGACCTCCACGAGCCGCCATATCGTGGTCCTCTTGTTTCAACACATTGTGAGGGATCCTGGATGTGCAGGACAGTTTATAAGGAGATAAGGAGGAGAGTGTGTAGGAGAGTGTGTAGGAGGGTGTGTAGGAGGGTGTGTAGGAGAGTGTGTAGGAGAGTGTGTAGGAGGGTGTGTAGGAGAGTATGTATGAGAGTGTGTAGGGGGGTGTGTAGGAGAGTGTTTAGGAGGGTGTGTAGGAGGGTGTGTAGGAGGGTGTGTAGGAGGGTGTGTATGAGGGTGTGTAGGAGGGTGTGTAGGAGAGTGTGTAGGAGGGTGTGTAGGAGGGTGTGTAGGAGAGTGTGTAGGAGGGTGTGTAGGAGGGTGTGTAGGAGGGTGTGTAGGAGAGTATGTATGAGAGTGTGTAGGGGGGTGTGTAGGAGAGTGTTTAGGAGGGTGTGTAGGAGGGTGTGTAGGAGGGTGTGTAGGAGGGTGTGTAGGAGGGTGTGTAGGAGGGTGTGTAGGAGAGTGTGTAGGAGGGTGTGTAGGAGGGTGTGTAGGAGGGTGTGTAGGAGAGTATGTATGAGAGTGTGTAGGGGGGTGTGTAGGAGAGTGTTTAGGAGGGTGTGTAGGAGAGTGTGTAGGAGAGTGTGTAGGAGAGTGTGTAGGAGAGTGTGTAGGAGGGTGTGTAGGAGAGTATGTATGAGAGTGTGTAGGGGGGTGTGTAGGAGTGTGTGTAGGAGGGTGTGTATGAGGGTGTGTAGGAGGGTGTGTAGGAGAGTGTGTAGGAGGGTGTGTAGGAGGGTGTGTAGGAGAGTGTGTAGGAGGGTGTGTAGGAGGGTGTGTAGGAGGGTGTGTAGGAGAGTATGTATGAGAGTGTGTAGGGGGGTGTGTAGGAGAGTGTTTAGGAGGGTGTGTAGGAGGGTGTGTAGGAGGGTGTGTAGGAGTGTGTGTAGGAGAGTGTGTAGGAGGGTGTATAGGAGGGTGTGTAGGAGGGTGTGTAGGATGGTGTGTAGGAGGGTGTGTAGGAGGGTGTGTAGGAGAGTGTTTAGGAGGGTGTGTAGGAGGGTGTGTAGGAGGGTGTGTAGGAGTGTGTGTAGGAGGGTGTGTAGGAGGGTGTGTAGGAGGGTGTGTAGGATGGTGTGTAGGAGGGTGTGTAGGAGGGTGTGTAGGAGAGTGTTTAGGAGGGTGTGTAGGAGGGTGTGTAGGAGGGTGTGTAGGAGTGTGTGTAGGAGGGTGTGTAGGAGGGTGTGTAGGAGAGTGTGTATGAGGGTGTGTAGGAGGGTGTGTAGGAGAGTGTGTAGGAGAGTGTGTAGGAGGGTGTGTAGGAGAGTGTGTAGGAGAGTGTATAGGAGGGTGTGTAGGAGAGTGTGTAGGAGGGTGTATAGGAGGGTGTGTATGAGGGTGTGTAGGAGGGTGTGTAGGAGGGTGTGTAGGAGTTTGTGTAGTAGGGTGTGTAGTAGGGAGTGTACACAGGTGTGTAGTAGTTGATGAAGATGTTTAAATAGAATGAATTAATGTGTGATATTGATGGTGATACATTATCTATATACAATATATATAGACAAAAAGTTTTATCTAATTATTATTATAAATATGGGAGTTATTTTCGATGATATTTTATAAATATAGAATAAAAAACAGTTTAGAGCATATATTGTGTGAACATTAAATTGAGTAATTAGTTTAAACTAGTAATTACAATAGCAGATAACAATGGCAGATAACAATATTAGTTACAATTAATCACAATATATAATAATGTTTATTATAGTTACTACAAACTTAGCATTTCTTAGTCTTGTAGCAGGGAAGATGTAATCATCATCAAAGACAGGATCAGAATAGTGAACGCTGTTTATGTATTAATATCGGTGTAAATTCATAATTGAGTGTTTCGAATGAAATGCTCTATTTTTTAATCTAAAAAGACATGTAAGATGACTTTATATGGTCCATAAAATATAAAATTAATAATGATTTGCATATAAAATATCAACTGAAAACTTACATGATAAATAAATATAAAAATAAATAACAGATATCGATTGAAACCTGACTGCAGCATTGTTTGGAATATCTGATAGTTGAGGTACAGGTGAGTTGTAAATACTAAAGGAAGGAATACAGGAATGGCGTTATTGAGGGTAATGTCGATAAGCATACATAGAAATATAGGGTGAAGATGTTATGTAAGGGTCAAACTTAGCATGATAAATAGATATGGGAAATATTGTTATAGCAGTGTTTGTAGACGGGATAAGCGTAACATATATAATGGGTACTACTACTACTCTATACTACTCTATACTACTACTACTCCCTAATCTATTCTAACTACTACTACTACTCCCTAATCTATTATAACTACTACAACTATTACTACTACTCCCTAATCTATTGTAACTACTACAACTACTACTACTACTACTATTACTCCCTAATCTATTGTAACTACTACTACAACTACTACTACTACTACTACTACTACTACTACTACTACTACTACTATTACTCCCTAATCTATTATAACTACTACAACTATTACTACTACTCCCTAATCTATTGTAACTACTACAACTACTACTACAACTATTACTACTACTCCCTAATCTATTGTAACTACTACAACTACTACTACTACTACTACTACTACTACTATTACTCCCTAATCTATTGTAACTACTACAACTACTACTACTACTACTATTACTCCCTAATCTATTGTAACTACTACAACTACTACCACTACTACTACTACTATTACTCCCTAATCTATTGTAACTACTACAACTACTACTACTACTACATATGTGTTTATATAGGTGTACCAGCGAGGCAATATCACTTGTTTGTCCAGCCAAATTGTACCTCCGACTCCCTGCATCTTTGAAGTATCGATAGCTACTTCCTGTTTGGGGAGGCCGGTATGTTATATCGCATATCAAATCGAGAGTGTTCTCTAGATTTGTCGGTCATTTCTTTGAGGTTGTAGTGATTTCACTAAAAATCAATCAAAGAAAAAATTCATTCTCAACTAAAATAATTTCATTCTCAAAAAGCTTAAGATTAGCAATTGATTTGTAATGGATTCGAGGCGTTATTTCAACGGTTCCTAGTGAGGTGAAACTGACATTTTTTTCTGAAGCGGTCGGATCAATTCCGTCGTACAGACTCGTGAAATAGACGTGCGACGGGTGGGTTCGACCGACGAAGAGACAGTCATTTCCCTTGGTGTTACGAGTTCCTGCGAGGGGCATAGAGTGGTCAGTAGGGGTCATTTTGAATACTAACTACTATTATATGAAATTTAAATTATGAGATAAATATAAAAAGATAAAATATAAAGGTAAAGGTATCAATGAAAAATAATATTTAAACAATTTAATAGATAAGTGTAAATGTAGAGGAATAAAGGAGTGAATTATAGTAGAGCATAATAAATAATGAGCATATCACAATACATCCCTACATAGGTGAAAATCACTTACTTTCATCATCGGTGAGATCTGGGTAGACAGTTTCCAGACTCTCCTTCAACCTGTCTTCATTCACAAATGGTAACAATGCAACACCTAAAACAAAGGAGTTATAAGTAAAACTGCGGGTATAATAATGTTCAGGGTTATTTAATCAATAGTATTCACTTTCTTAAGGACATGGGTGCCTTTTGAAATATTTAATAAAAAATTTTATTTAATTTTATATTTAATATGTTTTAATGATATATTATCTACCTATCTATTAAATATCACATTACAAATCAATATATAAATGTGTAAAAATTACATTATATGACATTATTGTAAAATAATATTTAATAAATAATTAATTAATAAAATGTTATAAAAACTTAGATTCTTTATTGATTATTCTATAAATTTTCAAAAATTTTAAACAGATTTAAAATACAATTATTTATGTATCTACGCTTGTAATATCAACATATATGGCAATACATGTAATTAGATATAATCCAACAAAAATTTGTACTGCAATTGATTATACTTATTATTGATTATATTTATTATTGATTATATTTATTATTGATTATATTTATTATTGATTATATTTATTATTGATTATATTTATTATTGATTATATTTATTATTGATTATATTTATTATTGATTATATTTATTATTGATTATATTTATTATTGATTATATTTATTATTGATTATATTTATTATTGATTATATTTATTATTGATTATATTTATTATTGATTATATTTATTATTGATTATATTTATTATTGATTATATTTATGCAATCCTATATTGTTCTGCTTGTTATATCTTCACTATTTGATCTTAACATTGAATTCATTAAAAATGAGTTGTAAGAATAAAACCAAATTTTGAATGATGTTATCTGTTGCTTTTAATTGAGCAATCTTTAAAATAAGTATACTTTTTATATTGTAATTGTACAATAAATGATAATAAATATTTGTCTTCTATATAATATGTAATAAATTAATTTCTACAATAAATAAATGTAAAAAATTCAACATAATTAAAGATAAATATGTTTTAATCAAATGTGAAAAAAAGTAGGTCAATATCTATATTTAGCAATGAGAAATAGCATTTTATATGACATCATATTTTCTTATCTAAATGCATTACGTAAGTGCCCTTAATAATAATATAACTTTTATAATTTGATTTAAATAATATAATTTATATTTTGAAAATTCAAAAAAATCTTTAAAATAGTTATTATTAGTTATTATATTGACATATTAATATTATTATTATTAATATTATGATTAATATTATTATTATAAATTGCTATGCTAATTTGTTGTACCTTGCCAAGCATATTTCTTGCCGTTCAAATCAATTTTAAAACCGGTCGGATAAAAATCTAAAATACAGGAATCCTGAAAAAGTACCGAAAATATATTAAACAATAATAAAATATAATAAGTAATAGATTACATGAAATGCGAGTAAGAAGAAAAGTAAAGGTAAAGTAAGTAACCTCTTGGTACATAAGTTCTTGCCATGTTGGTGGCACAAATTGTTTACTTCCTGCTGGGAACACTCCCATCAACTGCTCCAGGGGCTTGAACTGGGAGTAGATTAAACTACAGATGTCGCATTCTACAACAAAATCATCTCTCTTGCCCTTACCACCTACCAATCGACCCAATCCCTCGCCCTTATTACCGTACTTATTAATATATTAATATATTCCTGTCCCAACTAAAACCCAACTAACTGGTTTAGTGTTCTTCTCAAACATATCCTTAAGATCCGAGATCGATAGGAAATCGGATGCGAATGGTGCGTAGTGATAGGGAAAATACCATTTCCACGACGGACATCCCTGTGTGAACAATGTAGTTGATATAAGGCTGTATGGTAATATCACTTTGGCACTTTGGATTAGCCGGTCATTAAGATTATACAAAGATTATACAAAAAGATATTTAACTCGCAATTAGTAGACCGATGAGTAGAATTTATTTAAAGATATTGGTACTTATTAATAGTGCTTATTGATAGTAGTTACTAATAGTAGTTAATGATAGTAGTTAATGATAGTAGTTACTAATAGTAGTTACTTATAGTAGTTACTGATAGTAGTTACTGAAAGTAGTTACTAATAGTAGTTACTTATAGTAGTTACTGATAGTAGTTACTAATAGTAGTTACTAATAGTAGTTACTTATAGTAGTTACTGATAGTAGTTACTGAAAGTAGTTACTAATAGTAGTTACTGCTAGTAGTTACTACAAGCTGACTAGTGAGTTCCTCGTGTGTAATTCAGGTTGATTCGCATGAGTAATTGCTACTAACCTGGTAGTAGTACAGCATCACCCAGCACAAGCCAATCACATACTCGCGTGCCTATGTACACGCGGACGGAGAATTAATATATTGAAGCTACGATGTGAATTTCAATAGTTACCGGGGCACTTGGCATTGTTAAGATAAACAAATGATCCATTGTACTCGAATAGGTATTCTTAACAAATGAATCGATTGATCACTAGAAACTCACCACTGTATGCCTGAATTCGACATCGTTAACGCTGACTTTAAATTTGTTTTCATAGTACCTCTCTTTCCAGCCGTCCTCCCACAACCTGCGAATTAGATTAAAGAATATGTAATACTTTAATAAAGATGAATTTAGGTATTTAGATAAAATAGGAAATACTTTAATAAAGATGAACTTGAGTATTTATATTAAATAGGTAATACTTTAATAGAAATGAACTTGAGTATTTATATTAAATAGGTAATACTTTAATAGAGATAAATCTGAATATTTAGATTAAATAGGTGATACTTTAATAGAAATGAACTTGAGTATTTATATTAAATAGGAAATACTTTAATAGCGATGAACTTGAGTATTTATATTAAATAGGAAATACTTTAATAAAGATGAACTTGAGTATTTATATTAAATAGGTAATACTTTAATAGAGATAAATCTGAATATTTATATTAAATAGGTAATACTTTAATAGAAATGAACTTGAGTATTTATATTAAATAGGAAATACTTTAATAGCGATGAACTTGAGTATTTATATTAAATAGGAAATACTTTAATAAAGATGAACTTGAGTATTTATATTAAATAGGTAATACTTTAATAGAGATAAATCTGAATATTTAGATTAAATAGGTGATACTTTAATAGAGATGAACTTGAGTATTTAGATTAAATAGGTAATACTTTAATAGCGATGAACTTAAGTATTTATATTAAATAGGTAATACTTTAATAAAGATGAACTTGAGTATTTATATTAAATAGGTAATACTTTAATAAAGATGAACTTGAGTATTTATATTAAATAGGAAATACTTTAATAAAGATGAACTTGAGTATTTATATTAAATAGGTAATACTTTAATAAAGATGAACTTGAGTATTTATATTAAATAGGTAATACTTTAATAGAAATGAACTTGAGTATTTATATTAAATAGGAAATACTTTAATAAAGATGAACTTGAGTATTTATATTAAATAGGAAATACTTTAATAAAGATGAACTTGAGTATTTATATTAAATAGGTAATACTTTAATAAAGATGAACTTGAGTATTTATATTAAATAGGTAATACTTTAATAAAGATGAACTTGAGTATTTATATTAAATAGGTAATACTTTAATAGCGATGAACTTAAGTATTTAGATTAAATAGGTAATACTTTAATAGCGATGAACTTGAGTATTTAGGTATTTGATTATCGGCAATGTAATGTACAAAATATTTGTAATATATTTTTATTGCAGATAGGAATTTTTCCTTAGACAATAATATTTTAATTTCAAACAGTTTTTATTTACAATAATTGTCTTGGCTCTTGTTTTTTTGGAAAATTATATTTAAAATTTTTTAAAAAACTTTACTTATTAATTATTTAACTTTCAATTAAAGTTACTTTTATATTAACATGAGTATCGAATAAAAAGTATAACATTTCCCTGCTTTATTTCGTGCAAAATTTAGAATATCATTCTTAATTTTTCAGTGTTTACTTTTTGTTATTTATAGAATATTGCTTTTCATATAATGCATATTAGAAGGATGACAATTTTGTGTTCAAACCAATGGATTTAATTTTTAAATATCTTTCATTTCATATATTTATTTAACATAATAAATATATGAAAATACAATTTAATTAATTATAACAAAGTACATAAATTATTCAATTTTTAGGTTGTCATTTTTAAAATATTATTTTATATATGTTTAGTCTAACACAGAAAGAGATACTTATCATAAATTTGAAAAGTTATCATTAATATAGTATAGTATAAGTATTTCTATCTATATTAGCATGTAAATAGTTTGAAGATAAAGCCAGATCTTTAATTCAGAGTGAATACTGGAATAATAATAATCAGGAAACTAAAATTAGGAATGAAGAGGTTACGAAGGTCATAGATTCTACAAACTTGATGTCATCTTCTGGTTCCTCGTCGGAGGAGACATCTTGATCCTTGGGTGTGTCGTGTCTACGTTTACGTGTGTCATCCTGAAATGGCAAGCGCTATTTCAACAATGTGACAGTGCGACGTGTCAATAAATTAGTGGTGGGCGTAAAGCAGCCTAGTATCCCCGTCAGTAACGGTAGCAAATAGGAACTGGTTAAAAACTATACATCATAACTCGAGGTCAGCATTCGCGTGGTGTCGGAATATGCTGTTACACCATAGCTAGTAGGTCAGTGGAAACTACTGACCGGTTGTTGCATCATAGCCTTGAGATTAGCAGCTGCCTCGTCATTCTGCGACTCCCTATTAGTGGTGAAGGCAAGAGCTTCCATTCGCTTCGAGTGAGAAACCTCGCGGGGATTCGATATAGTGATCGTTTTGCAGGGGTGCTGTGTGGGGACGATGGGTTTTATTGCGGTCCTCGGAGTTTAGGAGAGCGGGGTTTAAGTGGTTCTTTTCGTTGGTTAGGGGAATTGTGTTTATTGCGTTCAAGTTGAGGTGAATTAATTATATTGATGTGGGTTTTACTGGGATAGGGTCTGATTGCAATATAGGTGGTGGGTTTATAACCATAGGTGCATAAGCTCCACTCATCATGAAAGAAGGAATATCATTTCTAGATATCTTTTTCTTATTCATTTTCTTTTTTTCCTTATTACGTTCTCTAAATTGAACCTGTAATATATTCAAAATATGTATAGTATTAATAAAGTGTAATAATTACCTTTCAATAACTATGAATGTATACAAATTCATGATATAAGAATTGACTTAAAAATTCTAATAATTAATAAATTAGAATATGAACTAATTTATAAAATGTATTCACAGATTTAAAAATAATAACTAATAATCTTAATTTAATTTTTTAAGTTATGTAATAAAGTGATATGATTATAAAGTTTCAGTAATGATAGAATCATATTATGGAAATAAAATCAATTGAAATTTATTAAAGAATGATTTCAAAGCAAACTAAAGTTAGCTAATGTTAGCTGGAGTTAGCAGGAATTAGTTAGATTAAGCTAGAGTCAGTTATATAAAGCTAGAGTTAGTTAGATTTAGCTAGAGTTAGCTAAAGCTAGCTAGATTAAGCTAAAGTTAGCTAAAGTTATCTAGATGATGATAAATGAAGTACAGAAAGCATAAGAATTGCATTCTAACATCATTCTGTCTTCTTTTTCTGAATGTCTGATCCTCCAGAACACCAAGTTCTAAGTGTTAAAAGAAAAGTACAAGGTAAAAGAGTGTATCATCTAAGTACAATATTAGGTAATCGGCAAGAAATGCGGGTGTAGTTAATTAGGAAGAGTTGTTAATAGTTTAGCCCGTGAGAGTAGAAAGTGTAAAAAGTAGAATACTTGATGGTGTTTGGACTGAGCTGATGAGTAATGGTGTAGATGTAGTTAATTACATGAGTGTAATAGTGAGTGCTGGTGAGGAGGTAGATTAACCAGGTGGTGTAGTTGAGAGATTATAAGGGTTTCGAAGGTAATATTACACATTGTGAGATGGGGGTGTAAATTGTATTCATTATCTAACTATAATAATACTGACCACTAATCAAGACCTGCACTTTTGTCAAATCTACAAATCCGTTATGTGTCAAATAACCCTGTTTGAATAATTAACAATACAATACAATAACAATACTTGGAGACCATTACGATTACTGTTTGGGCATTCAGTTTATTAATCCGAATTTATGGTAAAATATGAATTACTAAAATATTGGAGTGAATCAATTGTTATGCTAACATGAGTTTTGAAAACACAATCTTTATAGATCTTGATCAATTTGTCTATAGCTCCTTCCCTACGGGACAAACGCGAACACAGGTCAACAGCTAGATAACACATAACTCTAACGGCGTAAAACATAACGGTGAGGTAATATTGAAAACCTTATTTCCAAGGAGGGAAGATGAGGGAGGAAGTCATTTCCGACAAAGAAGCACATGAATACCCAGTCGTCGATTGCTCTCTGCGTGTGTAAATGACGTGTAAACTACGTATAAACGACGTGTAAACGACGTGTAAATGCTATCGTTTAAAAGACTCGGTCGATGAGAACAATCGATTACATAATATAGAGACGACCTCGATGTCGTGTTCCCAAGGCAGACCGGGCATGTCCAGGGCCTTCACCAGGTACTCGTGAAGCACGGTGATGCGAATGAAGATGAAAGAAGTGATACAGCCGGCATTTGTACCCGACATCTCATCGTGCTACGCGTAGAGGTTAAGGGAATAGGGAGGGTTATTTAGGGGGCGAAGGGTAGCCGAGGTTAATGTAAAGCGGATGTATTGAGGTTGAGGTAGGTGAGAACAGTTAACAATATATCGAGGTGTAAAGATGCTAGATCGTGAAGAATAGATATGAACTGTATTTTACAATTGTTGATATAGCTGAGTGTACGTTATAGGCCTTTTTTTATGATGATGAATACATTATGTTATACATATTTACATATTTACATAAATATTATAATTAACTAGTAAAGTGTAAGGTTTTAGAAACCAATAAAATATATTATTATCTTAAATATATTTTATAGATTTTATTATGTTTTATATTTTAACAAGTGTGAAAAATTAAAATAAATTTATCAATCCATTAAACCTCTCCTTCTTTTTCTTTAGCCAAACCTGTGCATTCCTTCATCTCGTGGCCTATAAAAGGGTGTCATTTAATGGTACCAATACCTTGAGATCTTACGGAATAATGAACATGGTTGTTAGTGAGTTGAGAGTTTCAGCAGCATAATGATGGCATTATATAATGTAAACCCATTTGGCCGCACAATTCACATGGCCTGGGTTGGTTAGGCTTGAATTCCTCGCGGATAATAGTAAAGTATGGTTCATGAGTAGCTAAACCTGCAGTGGAAAAGTGATTGGATTGAGTAATTGAGTTAGGGATGGTTGGGGAGGGAGGGAAGGAGGAGATGAAGGGAGGGAAATTTGTTAAATAAAAATTTCTATGATATGTTTATTAAATATAAATGCTGTTTTGAAAAAGCCACCATTTCTCAAATTACTTTTATAATTCACTTCATTTAAATGTTGGCTGAAATTTCAAACTAAATGTATTACTATTTTGTTATTCAAATCTTTATATTACAGGTTTACAAATATATTTTAAATATTGGATTATATCAAATTATAAATTTCTATAATACAATCTTAATGTTTAATTATTTATATAAATATATATATATATAATTATATTAAATATATACTAATTCACAATTGAAAGTAAATATTGTAGTATATTACATTTATAAAATCATTTTAATTAATTGGTTATTTAATATGTCAAATTTATTATATAAATCTGATAATTATTTATAAAAACTATAAATTACAATTATATATAATATAAATAATACATAATTACTAAAAGTGTATAATAATATTACTAAATAAATCAACAACTAATACAATTTTAATTACCAATTATTGAATATGACAATTTATAAATTTTAATTATTTATGGTTTCTTAAGTAACACAAATTTGCCACCATATTGAATATATATATATACATTACATATACATATATGTTATCATTAAATCCGTTTTGAAAATATTTGAGATAATAACAAGTTCTCCATACAAGTTAAATTAATGAATAAATATTAGAACCACCATTAATTCATTTCAATATGTTGTAAGTAATTGTATGTAATTCAATGTTACCTTATATGGATATAAAGATAATATAAGACATTATTCAACTTAAATTATAATTAAATGTTTTCATAAAAATAAATAATAAAATTAAAATATAAGCTGGGATATATTGAAAACAGTATAAATAAATATAGAATTTTAGTCTTGGTATGATTTATTTTTGGATGGAAGTAAGGAGGGAGAGAGATAAAGAAAGAGATAAAGTGAATCTAACCCAACATGATGAGATAAAGTGAATCTAACCCAACATGATGAGGTCTGCATCTGCACCACATAAACAATGTTGAGTGTTGGGGTCATGTCCAGGCTGTGCCCTTTGTCTTCTAATGTAATCCATGATCTTATGTTCACCTTCGCCAGGGACATTAGCATCCGATAAAATCACCTGCAGGGGAATAATAGGTTATCTAAATACATTATTGTGAATTATCGGCAATGTTGTAGATACATTAAATAATATAATGTAATATCTGCGATATTTAGTTTAGAGATAGAATCTTTATGAAGTGAAGTCAACATAAAAATTATTTTTTCACCTTTGCTCGTAATCTATTAAACGATATTATTTACCCCATGCAAATATATATATATATGAAATAGGTGAAATTAAACTAACTCTTCGTAGAATATAATATTACAAACCTTGATTCCTTTCCAGCCGGGGTCGTTGGTAAGACGTTCGTGGACATAGAATCGAAGGCAGTTAGCCAAACGGAACATGAAGGGGGTGCCCTAATCGCCAGGACATTGCGTATATTAACAAACGTGTAATGTGGTTATAATAAATATACATCATCGTAAATATTATTTATTGTTCTTATCAATGTAATAATATTGATATCATCAAAATAAATTTTAAAAAGTGTCAACAAATACCCATACAAATATTCTATATATAGAATATATTCAAATAGCAGATTGCTAACAGTTCAAATAGAGTTAATAATGGTATAGCTACATACCGGTGTAATGCAGTTACTATCAAAATGTTCCTTCTTTGCTTTATCTTGTAGTACAATGCCTTTATCAGCTAAATCAGCCTTGATCTGCCTAATTTGACTTTCTTTCTCCCTGTAAGGAATAACATTTATTTATCATATTACAAAGGACAAGTATTACATAAGAAAGAAACTAATAACTATTAGTTCATTTAGAAAGGGGGTTTCAACAATGGTATATTCCAAAAAATGAGGAATGAGCCTTTTTTTAAAGGCATAGAAGAAAATCAAAGTAAAGGGTTAATAAAAATACAAACAAAGTTATTACAAACAAGGTTATTAATGCAATGGATATCACATTGTTTTCAAGGAGTACTTTCATGGTAAAAGGTGATTAGTGTATATACTGACGGAACACCGAGTATAATGTAACTCGGGTAAAAAAGAACCCACAAGCAATTACAATATATTGTCAGCAACGGCTAAGCAACCAATTTTAGGGTCAAAATATTCTCTATTTTCATAATCTTTGTGAATATGGATTTTTGATTGATCATATCTTCGATGGCCAGAAATAAGTTGAATGTCTAAGACATTCTTTGAACAAAATATAACAACGTATCGATTAACTTGCATCAAGAAAGTTGAATTGATAATAGTTAACTTTTTGATTAAGATTTGAGGAATTGTAGGATCTGTAATACTAAAATAAGGAACTGGCAAAAAGTTAAAAAAACCATCGATGTAGAATATCTGATATTAACTAACGTAGCCTCCTGGGAAGCTCTGAACCTTCGTGACCTTTGCTGATTCATCTTTGCTCTCGGGGCCTATAATTAAATAATACCACAAAATTATTTAAAATATAATAATTTAAATAAAAGCTTCATTTCATTATATAATATAATTAAAATAATAGAATACAAGTAATTGAGTAATTGAGTAATCAGTAATTAAGTAATTGATCTACATCAGTTTCCAAATAACTAACCACACCATCTATAGCCATGTATAGAAGTTTTCGTGGACGACAAATTGCAAATATCCTATCGATGTATTCAAAGATATCGGCCATCATTTCATCTTCGTTCATAGGCGGCGGTCTACACGAAACATACAAATAAGGCGATTAACATTCCGACGTAGCGAAGCAGTAGCAACGGAAATTCATTAGCATTAATGCGTCATTCAAACTTGTTCTCGGGGTGGCAGCACGGGTGAATGATGCCGTTCATGTCCAGGTAGAGGTTGTCGAACTCTACATCGTTGGGATTGGGCAAACTGGAGTCGACCGGAGGGGCGATTCCGTCGATTGCATCTGTCTGGGTGTTAGAAAAGCATGCGGTATCAGATAATAAAATAAATTCTATTTCGAAAGAAACGTATACGAACATAAGATAATATTGGCAATAAGGACAAGGCCTCCAGGCACACAAAATTCAAAGAAAATGCATGGATCATATTACAATCATTAAAAGTTATCATAGCCGACATAAATTTTATATTATACGATGTAAGAGTTACATGTGTCCTCAAGATATACTGGGATGTGAATTGTCATTCTGTATATTAACATGGTCCCCTGCGTACACGGGACTTTAATATTACATATGATATCCCTATATATGAGGATACATGTGATATCGGTATACATGGATAAATTAGTATTACGCATCTATTTTATCTTGACACATAATTATATCGGTGTAATTTAAACGATTCAGTGATATAAATTTAAGCGCAGACTTGTTTTTTTAATTAATATTTAATCGATGATTTTTAAATTATTTATTTCGAGTTTTATTGATATATATTGATATGAAAATAATTATTCCTATGGATTTAACATTAAAGGTAGGTTTGTTCACCAAATGCATAGAATTTGAATCACTCGCATAGTAGAATAGATATACTATGATATTACTTCATATTGAAATATAATATAATTCATATAATGAAATATAATTCATATTGATAATACATCTAGTATATATAAATCGTATTTATACAGTTATTAATACATTGAAAAAGTTTAAAGTTAATTTTCCAGATGACACATACAGACATTGACAGGGCCGTTTATTAGATAATATCAAGATGATATTACTTCATATTGTGTAATATAATATAACAATAATATTCATACACTAATTAACACTAATTAACATTGCTGAATAAACTATTTTAATATTGTGATTATTGTATGAATATTATTTATATACTATATTCTTTACTTTTGGAAACTCACATTTCAAATTACCTTAAAACTATAACAATGTATTAAATAGTATACGAATAAGTTTATTTATGATATTTACCGATATATGTGTATCGAATAACACAATATTAAATTTACTTAGAGAATCATTTATTTATAACCACTATTATGTGTTACAGTACTTGCATACGATTTATATGTGATATATAATATAATATATTGTACAATATAATACAATATATATTATTATAATTTATATAATCTGATATTAGACCAGGTAATCGTTCATGTGATGAATTCATATATTTCATATACTCAAACATATAAATAATATTCAAGAAAAGAGATAATTAATAAAAAAAACAAGAATACATAAATGCTTGAAATTTAATTATTTTGACACAAATAGTTATATATATTAAAATCAAGAAATTATATTCAGCATTTCTGTATGTGGGAATATTCACGAATTCTCCCGGCCATCTTTCATACGCAATCAATATTCTATATTGATATAATATTTTAGATAGATTTATAAATATTTATTATAACTTATTAATATTAATTTTTTATGTTCCTCCTTATTAAACGTATTACATTTTAAAAAATCTATTATTTTATGTTTCTGATTCCCGCGAATCCATATTTAAATATATTGTTAGTCAGCATTGTAATATACCTCGTGATAATAATTAATTATTATAATAATAATGCATTATTACATAAACAAATGCCTATTCGTGCGATACAACAAGTCCATTAAGTGAATCGAAGAACTGTTACGAACTTCATAATTAAATTAGAATATGATTGTTATTTTGTTGGTATATTAATAGATGTATAATTTAAAATAATTATAACAATATAATTATTAATTAATTTCATGAATGATTATTACCTTTTCTTCTATGCAGTCAACTACTATAGATGGATATTTTCGACTCAGCCATCGGAAAAACGCTGGAACTCCCATATTTATATATTATGATAAATATTTATTTGTAAAAAATCTTAAAAGAAAAAATCTTAACTGAATTTATAAATATCATTGATAATAGTAATAGTATTGTATGCATAGAACATCTCTTTATAAATGTATTAATATAATTAACCGGATATTTAATAGTCATTAAACAATTTACTTATACAAATATTTAATTTTTAAATACTTACAAAACAATTCATATATAATTAAACAAAATTATTAATATATGAATATTTTAAATAATTGTAACTATATGTTAACGAAAAATTAATATATTATTTATAAAGATCTATGTATAGGTTTTAGTCATTTTTATTACATTGGAATATCTTTGATTATATCCAGAATTTTTTCTAGAATTGTAATAATGAATGTAACACCAGATTCTCCAATGAACGAACAAGCTGGTGCTCTAGAACTATTATGTAGCCCTGCTAAAATTCTTAGAGATAAAGGTATATGTCGCTTAAAAGAAAATCTACTAAATACAAACAAAGAAGGAGTTAAACAATTAGAAATATCAATCAGGCTTATTTTGACTTCGCCAAATACAACATGGGAGCGTAAACATGGTGCTCTGATGGGTTTCAAGGTATATTTTTTATAATTAAAATAATATAATTATATAAGACATTTAACTTTATTAAGATACGTTTACATATAAAAATACAATATTGTTTTGGCGTAGTTTTTTGGCGGTATTCCTAGAAACTTTCAAATATATAAGTTAATAAAATAATTTTCCATGATGCGTCCGAATCTATAGAAAATATATGTTAAATTTTATCATTGGATTTACCGATGATGTCGTGAATTTCGATAGACATTAACAAGCCTTAAGATTAAAAAATAATAAATATTGTGGATGATTTTGACTTTCAGTAATTAAATAATTTATGGGTGTAGCTAATTATTATGAATTTTTACATTGCCGTCTTCCTTATGTGATCAAATTTTTTTAGTTTTATAAACTAAAAATCTCTTATTGTCGAGTATCTCATAATAATCATTACATTTAACCTGAAGATATTCATCCACAATTTCATAGGTAAAGTAGATAAGCAGATCTCTACTGGTAGTGGAAAAATAATACAATTATATACAAATGTATTCATATGTATTGATGAGTGTAATAACTATCTTGAATCGATTATAGTACATTATAATATTGACTTATTACCAAATGCAGTGTAATAGACAAGAGTTTGTTCGATTAAGGATGTAATGAGTATGGAATATTTCATCATTATCTACTCAATTGCAATGCTGGTATAATGGTTACACTAGATACTAATAATTTAAGACAAAATAATAATATTACTTTGGCTTATCACGAAATGTGGGTGGGCTTTTAACTGTTGATCGAACAATGGTTATGGTCAAATTATTTCTTGTTATCTTAAGTACTCATTGTATTCATTAATTAATACAGTATACAATCAAAATTCTAGTATATAAGATTTTACTATTATGTTATTATCTACCTAATCAATGTTCATTGTTCATTGTTCAAAATCAATTGTAAAATATTGATAATATATATACCAGTAAATAAACAAATTATAATCAATTATAAATAATATCATTATCAATTATGCTTTGTTCACTTAATGTTATACTAAATCACTCGATGGATAGGCAGTTGACTCGCCAGCCGCACCAGGAATATTTTTATACCTCCTTACACAAGTTACCGTTGCACTTAATTTATATTATAATAACAATAGCTACACGCTATAGTTAAACAATTAGGCTGAATGTAAAGCATATTTGTATATTCTAATGGTATCTGAGGGTCAAGCTAGCATCTATAACTGGTCTGCATATGATAATGATCAATTCAGTAATAACTAGTTATTAAAAAATAAGTTTTCTTAATATTTATTTGTGATTGTATTCAATTATTTATTAATTACTAAAATTAGAAAATATTACTTTTACTTAATTAATATTTGTATATTGTTTGTAGTACTTATTTTCATTCTATTGTATGCTTAATATTTTCCCTTTACACTTGTATCCTGTTAAATACAATCTTATGTGACATTCTTTTATCAATTTCTTCCAATATTTGTTGTTTCATTCTTTCCTGGAACATTAACTGTCATACTAATATTATTTCCTTATATTTTTATACAAAGGTTTTAATATATTTATATCATCGACAACTTAGTTTAAATATAGTTCACAAAGTTATGTTTTAACAGATGGAATACTATGAATAGAAACATAATATATTATTTCATGTAGTAGCACCTTTAGTAGCAATATATATATTAACTGTTCGCCATCGAATCTAGGAGATTTTGATGTTGAGCGTGAAAACTCCGACTATCAACGTCGAAACTGCCGAACACCTGCGTTGCTCCGACGAGTTCACGAAGATCGCTCAGGATTCCGCCATCGAGATGCTCTCCGACCCTGAGTCGCGAGTTCGAATAGCTGCAGGTATCGCTATTGACGCGCGAGTTTATAAACATATTGAACAGATTCAGTTTGTCGACTAAATATTGATGATATTAACTGTTTTCCCGTTAAATTGAATTCAATTCATAATTAGTTATTGTAAATAATCGTAATCTTTTTAAAATTCTAGTTTATACTCATTTCTGAATTCGATTTATCGATACTCTTCGGAACGGATACGCAATGCTACTTTTGTACTCAGGTGAGGTGATGGGTTGTCTATGCCAACGAGTGGGTGCTTCTGTGTACGTCGCTTGCAAGGATATCATCCTCGACGGTGTAACCACGAACCTTGAAAGGCAGCCTCTTGAAGAACCGTCCGACTCGGGTCACGTCAAGAAGGTCTATACGTATGTCTGTCTATTTAGACCAGTTTAACAAATATATATCTTGGTAGTAGCTTGTCATAACCCTGTTTGTATGGTACTTCATACACTTTTTTATATAAGTTAATTTTTAAAGATTTAGTTTTATAAAATATATTATATAGAATAAGATGATTTCTTATATTTTAAATTTCTTATATTTACTACATTATATTATACCAATTTCCAATGAAATTCGTAATATAGTATATATTTTAAACATTAATATAAATTAAGAATATTCTCTTATCATCTATCTACAATTAAATTGTAAGCTAATTATACCTAAATTTAATTCACATTTTAATGCATTATTTCTGGATTGTACTAACTTGACTGTTTATTTACAACTTAATTTGTACGCTTTACATTTTACGTTGCGGTGGTATTAACCGACGTATGTACTTCTAGCACACAGACTATGTGGATCCTAAGTCCCTGGCCAATAAGTTAGTTATTTCCCAGCGAGTTCCCCCGGTCTCATCTAGTGGAACTAGCACTGCCGAGACTGTTAATGTTCCCAGAGAGGTTCGTAGCTCTAGACTCCACCCTACTGGCCGATGTATGTATGTATTCTGGTTGCCATCTAACTGATCTAAATTTATTTCTAACTGATCTAAATTTATTTCCTATCTAAATTTATTTCTAACTGATATAAATTTATTTCCTATCTAAATATATTTATAACTGATCTAAATCTATTTCTAACTGATCTAAATTTATTTCATATCTAAATTTATTTCCTATCTAAATCTATTTATAACTGATCTAAATATATTTCTAACTGATCTAAATTTATTTCCTATCTAAATTTATTTCTTACTGATCTAAATTTATTTCCTATCTAAATATATTTATAACTGATCTAAATCTATTTTCCATCAAAATCTATTTATAACTGATCTAAATCTATTTCTAACTGATCTAAATCTATTTCTTATAAACAGCGACTGGACAGTTTGTCTTCTGAAGAGATATTCCACGATACAGCCGGATGGAAAGCTTTGGAAACCTGGATGACGTAAGTATGCGTATGTAAGTCCATCAGTGCGCCCAGGTGTCTATAGGTGTGTATGTCTGTGTGTGTGTGTCTGTGTGTGTGTGTGTGTATGTCTGCGTGCATTTGTATGTTTACCTGTGTGTGTGTGTGTGTCAAGCTATTTTGCAGTACTTTCAATATACTTGTTTTAATCTAATCCATGAACCACTATATGTCCAATCTCTGTGTACATAATATGATCGTATTCATTAACACTGCAACCTAAGTGTTACCATCCTTCAGCGCTAAATCAACTGGGGTATATCAAACCTATACTTACACCTCTAGTTTCTATACGATATTGCGGAGTTTAATTTAGCCACATATCTCTTTTATATACACCCTTCACGTTCTCACCTCACCTTTCCCGGTACTCTTTAACAGTAATCCACCTCTTATCTTAATCACCCCTACTTGTCCCACCCCCACCAGAGATAAATGGTGATGGTAGTCAATTCAACCCCCCATATCACCCTTAATGCCACCCTTTTACTTCATCTTTAACCCCACCACTTATCTCTACAGTTGTCTAAAGTCTGTGATTACCGGATGTAGTTGTCAATTCAACCCTCATATCAATCAGTCGTTGATTGACCTTATCTTCTTAACACTTCACCATACAAATCGTTTTGTTCGCGAGACCGGATACTACGTTCTAGGATCATTGGTGTCTTGTAACTCCACTGATGGTCAGTTAGCGGCAGGTCATGTGACTGGTATATTACATGAAATGACCTCTACGCACTCACCGACAGACTCACCACAGACTCACCGACACAGTCACAGACAGACAGACTCACAGACAAAATCGCCGACTAACTCACAAACAAACTCATCGACAAACTCACCAACACACTCACCAACACACTCTCCTACACACCCTCCTACACACCCTCCGATACACACACTCACCAACACACTCTCCTACACACCTAAACAATGCTCACTGACATACCCTGTTATATATAATAATATTAGACATATATATGACATTTAAATCAAATCATTAATTTAAATCTTAAATTATTTTAAACAGAATTTATCTTTATATAGAGATTTAATTCAGCGTATTCCATTTTCTCTATTTCACTATAAGAATTACTTTACTATCATTGGCGTCTCTATTTCTAAATATGGTATCTCCAACTCACTCGACATCCTTCAGGCGGTCGGCTTCTAGTCGACGCCTCCGAGAATGCGATTTACAAACAAGGCATCCAGTTCTCCCGACAACTAGCAACCGGTCTCGCCGACAATTGGAGTCAGGTTCTCCGTTGCATTACGTAAACAAGTATTCTCCAGCGAAAACGCATTACCTCAGCAAATTAAGCAATGCCTCGTCGGCGAAAGCGAACGTATTGCTCCCAGGCACCGATAAGAATTCTAGTTTACGCCTTATTTGCCTCCAGGTTAGGTTGGCCGCTTCCGTGGCATCTCGTAAATTCCTGTTGGGTCTGAGCCCCGCGGAACGGGACTCGTTCTACTCCGAACTCTTGCCCCCTTTGTGTCTGAACAGGTTAGCGTTGGGTAGGGTTTGACGGCGCATTAGGTGAGTAGGGTGGAGGTATAGCGTAGAATTTAAATTGTGGGTTGAGGTGTCGTATGGAAAATTATAATGACAGTAGAGCGTGGGGGTAGCTCTAGAGTATAGTGGGAGCGTAGTGGTAGTTTAGTCGCAGTGTAGTTGATAGTGGAGGTTATAGCAGAGATACTGTACATATATATATTAGTATGGTGGTTAGTGTTTGGGTTCTTTATTGTTGACATAATAATCTGTGTAGGATTTAGTAAAATTGTTGATTTAATAAGTCACATTTGCCTAAGTAGTGGAATCCCCACTTTGCTAGGTACTACGTAGCAGAAGGAGTTCGAATCTATAACCAAGGTACCTGGCTACAGGTCGTAGGTAGCGAAGGTCGAACTCTGGTGGAGAAACACATAGGCAGCATTGTTAGTTTGCATTCCCGCTATTATGCTATTATATGTGACCACAGGGTGTAATGCAATGCATACACTGCACCATCCCACTCTGCCATGCTTTAGATACAAATTCATACTCCTACTCGTCTTTCTTTCTGAAAGTGACCACTACTGGAAATATGAATAATTTTGAAATATTCAATATTCAAGATTATTATTATGGATTGATTAGAATTTTAACAATAATACAATAATTCTAATAAAAATAATCATATATTATAACATTTTGGATACTGAAATAATCATATTTTGAGATTTATACTACTAAAGACATTCTAATAGCAAACATTATCCACTTGATGTCCTCTAAACACATTATGACGCTATTCTAAGAACAATGATTTCTTGACCAGGTGAAATTCTACATCCTGCAAACTGAGGCAGATAATCACGCAGTAAGAGAGGCCGCCTGTGCTTGTATCGCTGAACTAGCTACAAAGGTTTCATTCTCTTGCCGGTATATCCCCCGGTAAGTCATTGCAACGATGATTCATCTTCTTTTCATTGATCCACTTCCTTTTGTTTCAATTCGAAAATGCAATGATGTCTTATATTAATTATTAATATAGAGTAACTTACATAATATATTGTCATACTAATAGTTGAACTGCTTTGTGTTACAGGTTGATGGAAAGTTTGTTGAACAGTATGTGCCCTCATTACTAGATGCCCTACTAGTCTGCTTTAAAGATGAAAGCTGGCCAGTCAGAGATGGTTTATAATAGTTTAATAGTGAATTTCTCTTTCACTTATTCAATATCTCCCATTCCCCTCACCACTACTCCTCTTCTACCCATCTTTATCTCTCTCCCTCCCTCCCTATCCTTCACCCTATATTTCTCCATCTTTCTCTATCTCTCTTTCTTTTTCTCTCTTCCTTTCTTTCTTTCTTTCTAGTTTTTCTTCAATTTCGAATTTTCATGCAAACTTCAGTATATTTCATAACTATACATCATTATATAACTACATCATTATTACTCTGCATCATTATATAACTGCATACAGCTGCATGTGTTGCCTGCGGTGACTTCATTAAATGTTTCCCTGATGGATCCAGGTTAATTTATTAATTATCAATTACATTTTAATTAAATAAACCAGTTATTAAAGTATAATTGTGTATTTATTTTAAGTACAAAATTTCGATCGGTCAATTTCTTTGGCTCACTCCATCTTATTTAAAAGCTATTCCTTACAATTATCCCTTTCTTTAAACAATAAATCTTCATCTCTACATTAACGACCTCAACTCATTACAGACCCATGATGAGTGACCTTTACAATCTTTTCTTTTTGAATCTCGAGGACAGCATAGCTTCTGTGAGACAAGGGGCTGCCATTGCTCTACAGAGTGTCCACGCATCTTACGGTCTGTTTGGGTTCATTTGGGTTCACAACCTCGAGTTTCCAATGTTATAAATACTTATAGATATATAATAATTAATATTTATTTGTTTTCAATATTTTACGTTATTTAGAATAAAGTGAAAAATATTTTCACATAATATAAAAGATTATTCTGTAACCTACTCGAGAATATATATTTGGTTAGAAATATATAAATGATGATTACAAAGTAATAGCTACAAGTATTTAATTTAAATTGAATAATTATTTGTAAAATTGATCAAAGTATTAGATCTTAAGGATATTTTCGATTATTGAATTATCAATGCGATATTTTAAAAACTCAATTTATGTATTGTCCGGTTAAATAATCATTAATATAGATTTCTTATCTGCGCTCATCAATATAAATAATTTGTGGACTAAGCACCATTAAAATACAATATATCAGGGTGGTCATATGTCATATTTTGTACACACTTGAACAACATAATAGACAAGAAAATGTAGTGCTCAAAGTTTCGGGAAAAACGAATTCAATGATAAAAAATAATTGTTTATATGGTAATTGTTTATTTTCTCAGTGTGACTTTTATATGCGATCAAATTATTGAAACTAACCAATCAGGTTATAGAAGCATTTTTCAAAAACTATTTTTGTATAACAACCATTTTTATAAAATACCAATTACCTTCATGTTGTAGAGTATATTTAGAGTAACAATTAATATTTTTAGTAAAACTATTAATTAAATATCTGTAAATCATTAATTTTGAACTGAATTGAAATAAATTTCCTTGTTTATAAAAAATGTATTACAATGGAATTCCTTATTCTATACATAGGGCTTTGGTAGTATTTGCATAAATATGCTTTGCATATCAAAGTTTCATTTTCATACTCTTTCTTATTACGAAACCAATTACAATTCTTAACGCATTAATGGGAATAATTAAAGATTCATCTAAAATGCTGCAGCTTCGAGGTATTACCCTCGCGATAGTACTGAGATGTAGAAAGGTCACGACCTATGACACTCGAATGATTGCGCTATCCAAATTATAATAGTTTATATTCCAATCACCAGGTGACGAGGCACTCGAGATAATCAAACCCCGACTCGTCAAAGGACTGCATGCAGTCTCTGAGCAAAAGGTCACGACTATACGACCCTTTAATCCCAATACTTGGTATAGAGAATCAAATATAATTATTAGCTGTAATTATGCTCATCAAAATTAGATTCTTGTCTTTAAATTTATCACCATATTCATTAAAATGATTACATTTGTAATAAATATCTTTAAAATGAACTTTTATTTAACTTTATAAATGTAGATATTAAATAATTTACTATTCATTATTAACTAACATATTTGTGTTTATTTAATTACAGATGACATCTACTCGATACTTTGATGGACCGGGTAATTACGGAGTAGTTAAGAAACTCAGAGATAACGATGAAGATTTGCACACTGACAAACAGGTAGACAATATAATGATTCTATGATCATTGCTTGCTTTTGTCTTAATATGATCATACTTTGTATAATTCATAATTCAGTTCATTTTAATAAATTCACACTATTAATAAAGTTATTTGGGTAAATTTTGTAAATTGTACTAAATATTAATTCAAATAATACATTTCACTACAAATTAACTATAAATAACTATTGCTTTATTTGTATTGCAATTAAGGAATGCATATTGATGTACATATAGACATTGACTAAGTATTCCCTGTAAGTATCCATAATATTTAGTCTTTAATTAGTCTTTAATTAGTCTTTAATTAGTCTTTAATTAGTCTTTAATTAGTCTTTAATTAGTCTTTAATTAGTCTTTAATTAGTCTTTAATTAGTCTTTAATTAGTCTTTAATTAGTCTTTAATTAGTCTTTAATTAGTCTTTAATTAGTCTTTAATTAGTCTTTAATTAGTCTTTAATTAGTCTTTAATTAGTCTTTAATTAGTCTTTAATTAGTCTTTAATTAGTCTTTAATTAGTCTTTAATTAGTCTTTAATTAGTCTTTAATTAGTCTTTAATTAGTCTTTAATTAGTCTTTAATTAGTCTTTAATTAGTCTTTAATTAGTCTTTAATTAGTCTTTAATTAGTCTTTAATTAGTCTTTAATTAGTCTTTAATTAGTCTTTAATTAGTCTTTAATTAGTCTTTAATTAGTCTTTAATTAGTCTTTAATTAATCTTTAACTAGTCTTTAACTAGTCTTTAATTAGTCTATATTAAGATGAATTGAATTGAGCAAAATGTAATTATATCTTCAGATGTATTCTTGCGGTTCTCTGGCTCCAAAAATGCATCGCGGCAAAAGAGGAGGAGGCTGCATGGATCACCAGTTCAGAAGGGACTCCGAGCCTTGGGAAGTCACTGACGGGTAGGCTAAAATTACAGATAATAGATCTATTATTAAAAATTACATAATGATTAAGCTATATAGTGTACTTTACTGTAAATTGTACTATTTTTTTTAGATAAATAAAGCTTTTATTGGAATACTTTTGTCGATTAATACATTAACACTTGTAACACTAGTACAATGTTTATGAAGTTCTATTATGTATAAGTTAAATCTTGTTTGTTTTTATAAGAAACAAATAGAATATCAATAAACATCGAGAAACGCTAACAATTAGATTGTTTATTGTATTTACATTTCATTGACCTCATCGCCGATTATCTCAGATGTATTCGACTGACCACCGAGTTAGCGAAGTCATCGTTTGTCTGCAAGTCTTCCGAACCTGAAGCCGACGTAAAGTCGACGAGTCAGTCCGTGGCTAAGAACGCCGACGTCGTCTCTCCGACGACTTCGGGAGTTCAGTCTACATCAGGAACAATACCCACATTGTCATTTGCCAGAAGCCCCAGAATACCTCCTCAGGTTCATTTCATGGTATTATGATATCGGTAGTACCAGATTACTAGTTACATTTTGGGCATATTTAAATAATTCTCTATTATTATTTACGAAAAGTATTATTTTATTAAACAATTTGTAAAACCATATCTCCCAACTGCAATGTTATAAACATAAGTTCAATTCCAACATATCAATATGATGTTAATTTCTTATTACATTCTTAATAATGGTTCATTTAAACTGTTCTTATAAAATGTTCATACAAACCTATTTCTATTTGGCACATTTGATGTTGTATTCTCAAATTCAGTTTATTTTTATAAAACTTTCAACTATTATTAATTTATAATATAATTTGAAGTGTAAATAAATATACTATATTAAATACAAATAAAACATCTTCAATTGTATAAAAGAAAAAAATGGATGCACGTGTATCCGTAGCTACTTATATTACCTCTATTTCTCGAAATGGTGTTGTTTGTACATTCCCACAACCATTCCGCTGACCTGAATGACCTGAATACAGCCACTGTCCACCTGCGGCCATCTAATTGTCGACGTAATGCCGGCACTCGTCGAAGCTACTGAAAACCGTGACTACACTCAGCACGTCATTCTTCTCGAAACCTTCTGCAACTCGGTTCGTAGTTTAAGACTCTCTATTATATTCTCACCAGTCCTCGTTTTTATATCCTCGTCTGAAGCAGATCAGATTCTCGTCAGGATTTTCATAAGTATTTATTACGAGAAATTCTTGTATTGTAATATAATTTAAATCATTTATAATCAATTTGGAAATATAATGAAATACTTTTCTAGATTAATTATATAATATTATATAAATATTTGTCTTACATTTGTTATTATACAAAATATTTATATAGTATTGACATATAATGGATATTTTAATTTATTATTGTTTAAATGTGATAAATAAATTACTTATAGTATCAATCAATCACAATTTATTATTATAACTATTGTAGATTCCTAAAATTGGCTGTTTAATCAGCAAAAAGTACTTCAAGGATTTTGTTGAGGATCTTTTGGATCCTGTATTTTATGCTTGTGTTAGTTACATACTTATATGAATGTAATATACTTGTTTATTTTGTCCATCTTTATCTTTTAATATCTTAAATTAACTTAAATCTTCTATTCAACTCCTAAATTTCTTTCACCTTATCTCTCACTTATAATCCCATATAAACTCACATTATCTTTCACTTATACTCCCATTTAAAAGCTCACTTTATCTCTCACTTATACTCCCATTTAAAAGCTCACTTTATCTCTCACTTATACTCCCATTTAAAAGCTCACTTTATCTCACACTTATACTCCATTTTAAAGTTCACTTATACTCCCATTTAAAAGCTCACTTTATCTCTCACTTATATTCCCATTTAAACTCACATTATCTTTCACTTATACTCACATTTAAAATCTCACTTTATCTCTCACTTATACTCCATTTTAAAGTTCACTTATACTCCCATTTAAAAGCTCACTTTATCTCTCACTTATAATCCCATATAAACTCACATTATCTTTCACTTATACTCCCATTTAAAAGCTCACTTTATCTCACACTTATACTCCATTTTAATGTTCACTTATACTCCCATTTAAAAGCTCACTTTATCTCTCACTTATATTCCCATTTAAACTCACATTATCTTTCACTTATACTCACATTTAAAATCTCACTTTATCTCTCACTTATAATCCCATTTAAAAGCTCACTTTATCTCTCACTTATACTCCCATTTAAAAGCTCACTTTATCTCTCACTTAAACTCCCATTTAAAAGCTCACTTTATCTCTCACTTATAATCCCATTTAAAAGCTCATTTTATCTCTCACTTATACTCCCATTTAAACTCACATTATCTTTCACTTATAATCCCATTTAAAAGCTCACATTATCTCTCACTTATACTCCCATTTAAAAGCTCACTTTATCTCTCACTTATACTCCCATTTAAAAGCTCACATTATCTCTCACTTATACTCCCATTTAAAAGCTCACTTCTTGTAGACAACAGACAATGGCTTAACTAAGGCAGCGGCGAATAGTTGTTTATCTGAACTCTCCTGTCTACTCGGGCCTTCTATTCTCAGAGCTCGTGTGGAGATGAGGAACAAACCTAGGTTTTCTTTACTCGAACCATTAACGATTTCTATATATAAAGTAAATCATATATAAAGTAAATCCTTCATCATTTATTTTAATTTTTAAAAAGATAAAAATTACATTTCATTTATAAATTTGTTGGTATAATAATTAATATTTCTTGTTTTCTGTTATTATAATTATTAGTAAAATTATATAAAAAAGATATTTATAAAAGAGATTTATAAAAGAGATATAAAAAAGATTATTATATGATTTAAATATATTGCAAATTATCCTTATAACATTTATTTTTGATCTTTAATATCAATTAATATAATATGGTAATCAATGTTTTCAATATTTTAAATATTTAAAAAAAATTTGAAAGTAGATATTATAAAGACAGTTTTAAAATAGTTTTATCTAAAATTGAATGTGTAATATTTTTATTAATATTTTATTTAATATATAACTTGATTTGTTAAATATACAGAATTCTGTTAATTATTTATGAAGAAATTGCTTTTTAGAAATAATATTTGTTCATTTAATTTCTTTACAACTCATTCTATTTCAATATTTTATATCAACAGAGAAATGCAAATCCTGGCTGAAGCTTTATCCACTAATGTATCAAATCAAACTTATTAAAGAAATTCATTATTTATTCTCTTTTATTATTTTAATATTAATAATCATAAAATAAAATTTCTTATTTTTGCAATAGAATCTTATTAAATTAATTACAATATTATCTAGTAATACATAAATTCATGATAATATTATTACATACATATTATGCAGTGATTCAGAAATATATCCACTAACAT
>OZ038314.1:13633500-13640836 GCA_964035775.1 Osedax frankpressi
TCGTAGGGTACAATACCCATATGGACATTGAATGACCCTATGTTCATACTATATAGAAGTAAGTAAGGTATCATACAGTAATATATCATATATTAACAGTTATTTTATCAATTGAATAAAACATCTTTAATAATACATTTATTTTCTAAGGGAATACAAATAATAATAATAAATTCTAGATAAATGTATTATTTTATTCTTCTAATCTCAGTAATGCAATTTATATATTCTACATGTTAAATGTAAGCATGCAATTTCAAATATATCTACGTGTATTTACGTGTATGTATATTAATGTATATATATTAATTGTTATGTAATATGATAGCTTGATCAGTTTTCGCGTCAAATTATTATGGATAACATTATTATGAGCTATCGGTCATCGGCCTTCATTGTATAGCTCGCGTATAATAATGTAATTTCGGACTCCGACCAGTCTAAGTAGTGTGACGTAATATTCGTGATTACGTCATACGCGTCCGTTATGTGGAGCACAGGTTACCGACCTCTGACCATCAGTCCATTGAACCACTCTATATGCTAACATGTATAACGGGTATCACCAATTTTACTTCTCCTCCCTCACTATAAATTGGTCTAGGCCTATATTGGTCTAAACGGCCACGAAATGTTACAAAGGTATTGCGTAATGTTTCGAAGTAAGGAATTTATTCTAGCCAGACCATGAGTCTAGACTCTGCATCCTAGACCCTGGGCCTTAGAGAACTGTAGAGAACCATTATGTAGGTTCTAATATTGATACATATATTGTCGTACACTTTACAATATACACTGTACACTGCACACTATACACTATACACTGTACACTGTACACTATACACTGTATAGTGAACAGTGTGAGGCTATACACTGTACAGTGAACACTATACACTATAGACTGTACACTATACACTGTACAGTGTACAGTGTACACTATACACTGTACAGAGTGAGGCTATAGTACATCTAGAAGTAACGTTATCACTCAACGTAGAATATAAAATAGTTTGTAGTTTTCTAGAATAAAGCCCAACATACTGTAAACTATATACAGTACACCGTACACTGTACACTATATACAGTACACCGTACACTGCACACTATATACAGTACACCGTACACTGTACACTATATACAGTACACCGTACAATGTACACTATATACAGTACACCGTACACTGTACACTATATACAGTACACCGTACACTGTACATTATATATAGTACACTATACACTGTACACTATATACAGTACATCGTACACTGTACACTATATACAGTACACCGTACAATGTACACTATATACAGTACACCGTACACTGTACACTATATACAGTACACCGTACACTGTACATTATATACAGTACACTATACACTGTACACTATATACAGTACACTATACAGTGTATACTATATGCAGTACACCGTACAATGTACACTGTACACTTATACCGTACACCATATGTTATACACTGTTCACCGTACAGTGTACGGTGTACATTATAAGGCGTATAGTGTACACTGTACAGTGTACAGTATACATCCCGTACATGTGTATTGTGTATACCGTATAGTGAACTATATCATATCGCTTTGTTGTGATCTTCTACCCTCGTACGAGATCCACGTGAACTATGTTCTCTTTAAATTGTCGGGTCAAGTCTCGAAACTGGATCGCGGTTCCTAGTTACGTAATAACCTCGGATGACGGGTTATATAATAGGGGGCGTAGTCGCTCGTCAATGCATGACCTAGATAGTAAACCTCTATAGGAGTATGTAGATTAGGGGTGATCGGGGTCATCGACGATCGGTCAGCGAGAGGTGGCCGAATACTAGGACTACGGACATAGTCGGTGTTGCGCAATATGCATGCTGTTTGCGGGCGTCTTATCTCGAAGGCGCGCGTGATAGATGAGGACGGAGCAGCGCGAAACAGTTTTAACCACGCCCACTATGACTGGTCGGCCTAATCGGGTAACCACGCCCCTTCTATATAAGATATCGTCAGCATTCGCCTTGGGCCATTCGTACCCGAGATTCTATTGTATAGAGATAGCCCTGGTGCTCTTTTCACTGCGACTATTGTTTATCTTCAACCCATTGTTATAGGAATATCACTTACTCTAGGTTAGAAATATTTAAATATATTAATATATTTATTTGAGGTTATATATATATATATATATATATATGTGTGTGTATATATTCATATATATAATATCAATATTAATATGTATTTCATGTTATGAATTATTATAATGAATATGTTTTTATTTGATTTAATTCAATACATTTACGTTAAATGGTATATTATAACGCAATACATATGCTGTAATATATAGAACATTTATATACATCGTGAACAGCAAATAACTTTCATTTTCGTATTGCATAATTTCTTTTATATTATTTTTTATTTATGCATCTTAAGAAACCATTTAGATAAGTTTAGTGATATGATATATGTAATCAATATTTCTAATGGGTTTAAAATGACTAAATACTCATAAAATATATATGTAAGAATATATAATCTACATATAATCTTATATTATTTACTTTCTGACCTAATTACACATGGTATATAATATATTCACTATTATTCATAAATTATATATATTCATACAGTATATGTATATAATATATGTATACATTAATGTGTATACACTAACTTTCAAATATGTGAGTATCATGTATAATATATGTAACATTTCATTATCTAATTGATATTCATAATATAACATGTAATGTATTATTATATTACATAATTGTGTTGCATAATTAGTATTCATTTATTTGAGAAATGAATTCATCATAGAAATTATTGTTTCAAAATATAGGTTTTTAATAATACACATATTATATAATTATAAACTTAAATATTAATATAGGACTTATCAATCCATTGTACCATGATATATTGTATTCTAAAAGAAATGTATTTATTGTATACAATACATTGTATTTTTAATATATTATTTGCTTGAAATATTATATTTAGTAAAAAACTCAGGATTATATAATACTTATTATAAACAATTCATTGAAAATTAAATTTTATTGTGCTGATATCAATAACATATTAATATACAATTCAAGACAATGGTTTAAATTTATATTTATTAATTTTCAATTATATGACATACATATTTAACATATATATATAATTGTATATTAAATACTTATTTTTTATTATAACATTACATAAACAATTCTTTGAACAATGATTTGTATTTACATTTGTGATTTATTATTAGTAGTATTTATACTAATGTTTTATTATCCTGTTTATATAGTTTAATATACATAAAGATACATAAAGATATTAATAAATAATATAATAATATATTAGAGTTTAGTTAACCCAATTAATTTCATTGTTTGCATTGGCAAATTTATTTATATTATTTATACAATTTTTAAATCACCTAACATCACTCTGACATCTAGGACATCTGGGTCTCTAGGATCTCTAGGTCTCTATTACCTATATGTCTCTATGACCTCTAGGTCTATATGACCTCTAGGTCTATAGGACATCCAGGTCTATAGGACCTCTAGGATCTCTAGGACCTCTAGGTCTCTAGGACCTCTAGGTCTCTAGGACATCTAGGTCTCTAGGACCTCTAGGTCTCTAGGACCTCTAGGTCTCTATTACCTATATGTATCTATGACCTCTAGGTCTATATGACCTCTAGGTCTATATGACTTATAGGTATCTAGGACCTCTAGGTCTATATGACATCTATGACCTCTAGGTCTCTAGGACATCTAGGTAGCTATGACTTATATGACATCTAGGTATCTAGGACATCTTGGTATCTAGGACCTCTAGTTATTTAGGACCTCTAGGACATCTGGGTATTTAGGACCTCTATGTATCTAGGACATCTAGAACCTCTAGGTATCTAGGACCTCTAGGTATCTAGGACATCTGGGTCTCTAGGACCACTAGGAATCTAGGACATCTAGGTCTCTAGGACATTTAGGTCTCTATGACCTCTAGGTATCTAGGATATCCAATTATCTATGATCTCTAAGTCTCTTGACCTCTAGGACCCTATGACATCTAGATCTATAGGACATATAGGTATCTAGGACATCTATGTATCTAGGACCTCTAGATCTCTAGGACATCTAGGTCTCTATAACCACTAGGTCTCTAGGACCTCTAGGTCTTTAGGAACTCTAGGTCTCTAGGAACTCTAGGTCTCTAGGAACTCTAGGTCTCTAGGACTTCTAGGTCTCTAGAAATATTGTAATGGTACGACTAAGTGAGTAGTTGCCGTTATCACCAACACAGTATAATTATGAATGAGTGGTAGTTGGTAGATTATCTTATACGATATTCTATACTTAGTGCTTATTAAAATGGAACGCGTACAACTTCCGGTATATACCTACGAACATGCTATGCTTATTTATATTAATACGGGTCCCATACTACAATACCATATCGTATTGTACT
The DNA here is from genome assembly GCA_964035775.1 of Osedax frankpressi. Lineage (NCBI taxonomy): Eukaryota > Metazoa > Annelida > Polychaeta > Sabellida > Siboglinidae > Osedax > Osedax frankpressi. The sequence goes on from OZ038314.1 coordinate 13,637,972, forward strand.
ACACACATTATATCATGGAGAAGGGTTTGGGGGGTATTCGATTTCAATGTAATTCAATGTGCCCCATAAATCATAAAGCTGTCTATACGTGTCGTAGGTGTGGGTCTTTACACGGTCCCTATGAACATCTATGTGGGGCTTAGTTGTTTATAAACAAAGTGTTCTTAACTTAATTACGCTAAACTACCATTAGAGGAACTAGATCACTCAAATCTGGTATTGCGCAATAAATTGTCTAGAATTCACCCGATTACCGGTTTATATGTAACGTGTATATAGTATACATTTAAAGGTTAAGAACTGCGTAGATTCTTATATAATCGGTGATATAAGCAACTGACGTAATATGTCGTCTTATATAACCATGGGCGCTATAGTTAAATGTACGTTTATTTTTAGAATGTGCAGTAGTTTTTTCCCTCTCATTTATTTACGAGTGACGTAAGCGACAACGTTATTACGTCACCAGAAGTAACAACGAAATGATATGCTTCTTAATCCACTGAAGTATATATACGATTAACATAAATATAAATGAATGTAGATAATCTCAATGGTTAATCAATGAGTGAATAGATAATACAATACATATTAAATAAATATGGGATTATATTAAAATTTATATTTATACTTTATTTTTCTTAGGATAAATAAAAATATACTAATAGCAATTTATTAAATCACTGCATTTTCTGACCAAATGACGTCTTTCATCTGCAGCGACGCTCGTTTTTGTTTTAAATGTGGTCAAATAGAAAGATGAATTGTTCATCGATAGAAACTATTATTCCCTATGATTAGAGTTTATATTAAACTAAGTGAATCTGTTTATACGGTAGAAGTTATTTCATTTACGATAAATAAGTATATAAATATAGAAAATAAAAATAACCACGTGTTCAAATGAATTTTAATGAACACATGGACAACTATGTGAAATGAATGCAGCGTAATTCTAATGGCCATCTATAGCTGCATTCTATATGAGCTATAGATATATATATATATATATATATATATATATATATATATATATATATATATTGTGGACATCATTAATAGTGTTACTTAGTAGATAACATGTCTTATACATTAATCCAACTCATTTATGTAATAATTATTATAATTATTATAATAGAATATTAATATTAATAATGATATCATCAAGAAATATATGCAGGTTATTTTTTATATCATAATTATATTTAACAATACATCAAAGGATTTATTAAAATATCACATTGTTATATTTGCTTTTATTTTCAAACATCTATATAAGTTTTATCTAATATTTATACATTCTTTAGATGTACTCCCAGCATGATGTAAAACTCTTTAAATTCCTTTGATAATCAAAAACAATGAAAAACTATATAAATGAAATTACCTGGATTATTATTTCTGGGCTGGCACAATATAGATTTATTGTTGATTAAATGGAGAATTAATTATTTATAATGAAAAATGTTAAAACTATACAAGTATTTTCATCTTTTAAATTATGTTTAGTTTATTAATTAAGAAATCAAAGGGTTTTTAAAAGATATTAATTATCAGTTTACTTGGCAATATTATCTAAATTATTTCTCAATTTTTAATTTAAATTCCCTCTATTTAAGGGCTTTTAAGGAATATGGAATGTAATAATAGCTAAATACAAAATCACCAGCCAATACACACACACCAACACACACACACGCACACCAACACATATATATAAATATATATATATATATATATAAGATATAGATATACAAATATAATAATACTTTGAACATTATCTATGATTTTAAAATGAAATTTCTATCAATGTATATTTAAAAGATATATTATCTATTATAAGTATATTATGCGAGTATTTATCATATTGCTGATTATACCGTAGTTTATTATAATAATAACCAAACTATAATATCGTATGTGATTACGATTCAGCTTTTAAATCTAACAGGGTTTCGATGTAATTTCAAATAAATCTGGTTTATTTTCAGGTCGTTTGTTGTCGTCCACTAAATAGACTTCACGTAAGCCACGCCCCTTTTGCGGTCGACTGTTGCGTCATAAATTGGACATCGATGTAACAATGGCCTCTGACTATATTTATACGTCTGTTTTCAACATATCACTCTAACATCATATATGGTATATACACTGTATATCTTATATATATATGTGTGTGTATGTGTGTGTGCGTGTGTGTGTGTGTGTGTGTGTGTGTGTGTGTGTGTGTGTGTGTCTATGTGTGTGTGAGTGTGTGTGTGTATGTATGTATACGTATATATATATATATATATATATATATATATATATATATGTATATATATATAAACACATATATACTGTTATAAGATTAATATTAAATCATTATTTAATATGATTAATATCAATTAAGTTATCATTAAAATTAAAAATGTGAATCCAAATAAACAATAGCTCTGTGAAATATTATGATAATACATTATGACCATATCGTTGACCTTCCGAAATAATATATTAGGAAGTTTGATATAATAATCACTAATGCACATATACTCACACACACACTCACACACACACACACACATTCACACGCACATACACACGCACATACACACGCACATACACGCACACACACACACACATACACATACACACTCACACATACACACACATACACACACACACACCCACGCAAACATAAACATCCTTACAAATACACACAAACATACATATATACATACACAAATGATAATCATTGCTTATCATTACGTTGTTATTAGTTACCTCAATGCCCACTACACTACACATACACACACCAGGGTGTAGTAAGGAGAAGTAGTAAAGAAAACACTAGTTTTAACTAATCATGTAATAAATACCATATCC
>OZ038314.1:13641036-13703547 GCA_964035775.1 Osedax frankpressi
TCTCTTATATTATGCTACAATAACATATAAGTTGTAAGTACCTCAATCACAACCTTACTCACCCCATATTGTATTATATAATGCAGGGTGACGTAAGCAATTCACATCTTATTGTGACAACGATCTATTTATAGGATAAATAGGTTATTTTTATCATGGGGTTCTATATATGTATGTATGTATTTTTATATTTAAATGTATATATTATTTATATTATAAACTTATATATGACTCTATTTAAATTTACATCAACTTATATTACACTATTTTTAATACTCACTTATATGATGTGATTGCACAAGTATGACATCACTAATGTTCACTTCGCATATTATGTCATTATATATAATCCGAACTACGTCACTTCCATAAATGTGTATAGATATACTTTCTTGTATTGCTTAGTATAAGTAAAGCACGAACGTAATTACGATTATATAAAATGCAATTATAGTTATTTGCTGGTTACATAAGATTGCATAACACAGACGGCCACAACCCGCACTCACTTTTCCATTGAGGGGCTAAGCAGTTTATTAAACGCTGATGGACGTATCCCTATTATGCAATAGTCTGCCCGCGTAACGCCCTCCTTATATAACTCGTCTCTAACAATAGTGCCGTTACATAAATGTAGACGATTCCATCAGATAAGACGATATATATTATAATGCAATCTCTGCCGGGCGTATTACGAACACTCGTTTATATTCGTATATAAATACGACCAACTACACATTATAATCTCTAGTGTAACATATATAGTATTATATTAAGATTCTCGCTGTATTCGATTTACTATAACAATGTATTATGTATAATGCATTGCAATAGTTTAGACTAAAGTGAAACTGTATAATATGCGGATTCTAAATGTATCATCATATAATAGCTGATTTTTTAAAAGCCCATAAAAACAATAGTGCAGTATTACGAAATTGTTCGATATTACATAACTGTGAGCAATTTAGTAAAAATCGCTATTTCTTAATATTTATCTTTTCAAATATGTAGATTTATGAACAAACATATTATTAATATATATATATATATATATATATATATATGTTTGTGATCATAATTGTATAATAGACAGCCGAGAATAGTGTATGAATAGAAATTTAATTAAGATGTCTCAGTAAGTATATATTATAATATACATTATTAAGTTAGAGTATAAATATGAATATAACAGAAATTATGCAATACAAATAGTTTTTATACATATTATAGGATAGGTCAATATAACAATAGAGTTATATCATGGCATACACTTCATTTATTAATTGCTTTAATACGTATATCATAGTTTACTATATATATATATATATATATATATATATATATATATTAGTCAGTTAGAGTATAAACATATATATAAAATAAATTATGCAATACAAATAGTTTTTATACATTTTATAGGATGGGTCAAGATAACAATAGTGTTATATCATGGCTTAAACTTTATTTATTAATTAATTTGATACGTATATCATAGTTTACTATATATATATATATATATATATATATATATATATATATATTATATTGAACAGATTGCAAAACCTTAATAAAAAATAAAACTTAATGTATAACCTATAAATATGCCATATAAGGCATATTATTGCTATAGCAAACATTTAACTAGCTCTTATCTACATAATAATAAAACTCTGACCAATTCTTATCTATCAAATACTAAAACTATAATATATTATGTGTTGAATTTAACTATCATATTCCTACGCTTTTAACTGATCCCAATACGATACGCTAAATCAAATCACTCCATTCTCGCAGCCAACTCGTTTCTAGTTGAACGCATAAGATGGAAATCGCTCTCGACTTGACCGCCAAAAGTTCTCCGGTGTTGCCCCTCGGCCCCACTCCGTTGTCGATCGGCGACCACTACGACACCCCGTCCCCATCGCCGCCGGTGCCTTCGTATCGGGGCGCTTCCCTCGCGGACGAAGTCCACGCGTCGGTATCCAGGGGCGCCTCGGTGTTCCCCGGATCGCCAGACGTCGGAGACTTGAGCTTAGGTCGCGCGTCCTCTCCGAACGTAGTCGGCGCTAGTGTCGACGGCGATGGTGGCACCCCTATCGGCAGTATGAACGCCGCGTCCAGCGACCTGCTCGCCGTTCTCTCCGGAAACGCCGCTCTTCTCGCCACCGCCCGCCAAATCATGTCCGAACGTCAACGACACCAGCACATGTTCAACCAGCAACAGCAAACGATTGCGCGAAAATCGTTCGCCAAACGTCCGCGATTGGTTGATATCGGCACGCCCATTCGCTCGTTGGACACGCCCACGCCGCCGCCCACCGACAACGAGGATTCGGCGGCGTACTGGGAACGACGTCGCCGCAATAACCAAGCGGCGAAAAGGTCGCGGGACAGCAGGAGGGCCAAAGAAGAGGGTCTCGCGGTCAGGGCGGCCGTACTGGAACGGGATAACATCGAGTTGCGGGCCCAGGTCGACGCCCTGCGAGCCCAGACCTCGAAACTGCACGCCATGCTCTACAACGACGGAGCAGCGGAATGCGCTTCCTGTCCCGGACTAGGGGTCAACGAAACCGCGGTGCTCGACACTTCGACGCCTCATCGGGACGTGCCACCGATGACCCTCGACCTTCCCGTCGCTATTGGCGAGGTCGTGGGTGGCGTAGCGGCGTAGATACCGGGCCCATTTTACGCCACGCCCACTTTACGCCACGCCCATTTCCGACGATTTCAAACCTATACCTCTTGAAGAAATTGCCGACTACTTTAACCATTCATTACACCAAACTAATTAAATAACCGTAACACCTTAACGGTTATTCAAACTACCACAGAGTAGTAGATTATCATGATACTAACGAAAACGTTTCCGGAAAACTGTCTACCTCTACACTATTTCTCAGGTTTCTACTGCAACCTCATCGGTCGTATATTTCCATTACCGTACATTCTAGTGACAGCGAACGTGAATCCGTTATCTTGTTATTCCACCTCGTATCGCCACCTGGTGACCTTTACGATCCAGTTTGCTTCCGAACCGAATTCTATTTTATAATACTTTTACAAGCGCTATTTATTACTCGTTTATTTTTCTAGTAGTTTTAGAAGCGACTTCCTTTACGGCCCCGTTAACGTTGGCCTAGTTAACGTTTGCCCCGTTGTTACTGTATTTTATCGTGGCTAACCGCTTTCGAAGGGAGAACGTTCGTCCTTGCGATGATTCATATCTCCTGCGATTACTATTAAACACTTCCATTCGCGAGTATTTTAAACGAATTATATCGTAATTTCTATTTTCATACTTAACGCTTAACACCCGGGCAAAGGATGTGTCGATGTGACGTAACCATGTGTATACGTTACCATATATAGAGGTAGGTTCTCGTGATCTCTCGGTGAACTCTATATATATTTAACTCCTCTCGAAATTGAGGAATACTTGCTACCTATATCCGGTTGTCCGTGCCTTTTTTAAAAAAACCGCCTTTGGATGTTCAATATTTTTATAATTCCTAAAATAATAAATTCATGGATTTTGTAGCCCATATTTCTTTAGTTATTTGAGTATTTACCAGTCGAATATATTTTATTATATAGTATTATAAATTATTAAGTAAGGGAATACATGCAATACGCGTAGTGCATTATGTAGATATAAATATATGTATTATAACATACTATAGTATATATATGTATCCGTATTTTTATATTATAATACCACTGATTATATATTGGATAAAACAATAATCAACAGAAATAGTGAAATATATTTCTTTTCTTAATATTGTAATATTCCAACTATCTATAAATGAATTTCCATGCAACGTGCTGTGATGTATAACAAATCGATATTATGTAAAATAATAGAAGATATACATAATGAATAGTTGGCATTCATTTTCAAATCTGGTACTCTTAAATTATTTTTATAAACACGACTTTTTCTTTTACTTTATTTACTCTATTAAAAGTTACGAACATAATATAGATTAGAATTCCTTTGCAAGTTACTAATTATCATTGATATCAATTTAATAAAAAATAGAGGTAATATTAATGTTACTTATAATTAGTATGCTATAAAACATTGCATATCATATTTAAATATACGTTATCTTCTTATATAACACATTTGTCAATAAATTTACCATACTTTAACCTACTTAACCCTTTAAGGAAACAGGAAAATACTACTTTACATATAAATTATATGCTATATTATATATTAAAAAAAATCTTTTTTACGCATAGCATTCCATACATTTTAATTTGAATAAATAGACGTTTTAATCTTATATCTATTACTATTACCTACTATATCTTGCTTTTAAGAATCTTACTCATTCATTTAGAATGTCTACACATTCATGAGCCTATCCTAAACATTGTTTACCGGGTTATGAAATAGAAGAATATTGTATAAGTATATTGTGCAACTTAATTCTATATCAATGATTACTATATGAATAAAGAGTATCTATAATACACATACAACACACACACACACACACACACACACACACACACACACACACACACACACACACACACACACACACACATATACACACACACTCACACACATATATATATATATATATATATATATTTTTATAATATAATAAATATATATTATAAATATTTTGTTTTTATAATTATAATAGTTTGTACAATTTGTAATATAAAACATTTTAGACTTTTGTATTTGTCAAGGAAGTAGTTTCCACTGCAAACCCGGCTGCAAACTATAAAGTACACATTGTTCAGATAATATTATATATATTCTGTAAGCCAGACTTCACTATAACTTCATTATATCATTCTTTCTAAATATAAATGATTAAAAAAGAGATTTGCTTATATATAACTAATTAACAAACTATGATTTAATATGTAATAATAATATATAACATTTACAATTATTACCTTATAACTTATAGTTATTACCTTATATTAAATAATAGTTTATCAAATTATATATATATTATATATATATATTTTAAAAGAATTACATATTTATTTGAAATTAATTTGTAATCAATAATTCAAAGATAACATATTTTCATATTTAATTAATAAAAATACTAAATCTAAAAATACTTAGAATGTTGTAAATAATATATAAAATTTTAAATCAAACTCAAGGTTTTGATTACTTTTTTTATGTCATTTTAGTTTACCAATAAAATAAATAAAATATTTGTATAAAAAATAATATAACTATTAATTAATTAAAATGATTTGTAAATTTATCTATTTAATCCGGTGTATTTTAATCTTTAAAAAGTGTTTCCAGTAAAAAATTGATATACTCATCCTTCATAACTATCAATAAATTTCCTTAAAATGAAAATAATCTAAATTATTAATTTTAAATTTACAAATAAATTTAATAATTTTACAAAATTACGCATAAAAACTTACAATACAGATCATCTTCAGAATAATATTACAGTTATCTTGTTATTTATAATATATATCAATAGCTAATTCATCTAATATATGATGATTCACTACGAATTATGTCATTACTCCTCAATTTCTTACAGATTTATCATATAATAAACTTGAACATTCTAAAAACCACGAATTTATTTAAGAAATGGTTTAAATATTTCATTTCATTTCTTATTTTAAATATAACTAATTACATGCTAATTTATCGAACATATAATATTAATATGTTATTCTTAAAATTCTTAAAATAAATATAATTTCTTTTTTGATTCACTAAAAATGTATATTGTAGGGATCTATATCGCTACCTAGATGATATAAGATATGATATATAGATGATATATGATATATAGATATATATCACTTATGCATGCTTATGTCATCAATCAAATGGGAGAAATCTGCAAAATGGGAGAAACACAGAAGGAAGAACAGCAACATCAACAGCAACAGCAACAATCACAGCAACCTTCATCACCTTCTGATGTTCAACAACAACTTACATTAAGCACGGTTTCAACAGTTTCGATCAAACTACCTCAATTATGGGAGACAAACGCAGCAGCATGGTTCGTAATAACAGAAGCTCAGTTCAGCAACGCACACATAACAGTAGACACAACAAAATACAATTACGTCATATCTTCATTATCAAACGAACTGGCTGGAAAATCATTCATGTTATCACAAACCCTCCGACAAACGACAAATACGTTAGCCTTAAAAATGTTATTTGTAAAATACTAGAACCATCCGAATCAAGCAAAGCAAAATAATTAGCAAATCTTAGCGGATTGGGTGATCACACCCCTAGCCAATTGCTAAATCATATACGACAAGTATGTGAAAAATTAAACGAAAATGGTTTGATCGTAAATAAAGAAAAATGTGTATTCGGAAAATCATGTTTAAACTTCCTGGGCCATACTATTAAAGAAAAAGGTATACAAGCAGCCGAAGAGAAAATTCTACCAATACTCAAGTATCCCCAACCAATTACCATAAAACAAATGCAGAAATTCACAGGCATGCTCAACTTTTACAATCGTTTCCTACCGAATATCGCGTTGACACTCAAACCACTCTACACATGTTTAAAAGGTAGAAAAGAAATTGAATGGAATAACGAATTAAAACTATCTTTTACAGCAGCAAAAGAAATATTGGCGAAAATAACACTATTATTCCATCCGCAAATGGATGCTACAACTCGAATAACTGTCGACGCATCAGCTATCGCAATGGATGCAGCTTTGGAACAAGACATTAATGGAATAATTTACCCGTTAGCATTCTTCTCGAGGAAATTAACATCTGCACAAACACGATACAGATTCGATCGTGAATTATTAGCTATATACGCAGCAATCCGACACTTCAGATATTTTCTCGAAGGTAGATCATTCCACATCCAGACAGACCATAAACCCCTAACCACATCATAGAAAGCACTAACAGAGAAATCTCCAAGACAATCAAGACATTTATCATTCATTTCAGAATTTACTTGCGATATCGGACACATATCTGGATGCGACAACGAAGCAGCAGACGCATTATCACGCATTGAAATAGAGAATATTAATCAAATTGAATTGCCAAAAGAAATATTTCAATACGATGATTTCGAGAGACAACAAAAAGAAGACACATCCGAACAATCATATATGAAATTACACAAGGAAAATATCAAAATAAACAACAACATAATTTGTGATAATACCAACAATTCACTAAGACCAATCGTACCAGCAAAATACCAACGCATCATTTTTGATTTACTACATAATACGTCACATCCTGGTATCAAAGCCACTAGGAAACTCGTAACTCAAAGATTTACATGGATTAACGTAAATAAAAATTGCACTGAATTGGTAAAGAGTTGCGAACCTTGTCAGAAATCCAAAGTACAAATTCATACTAAAGCACCATTAAGTACATTTGATTCAGCAACACGAAGATTCGACAATATTCAAGTTGATGTAGTCGGACCATTACCAAAATCACAGGAAAATTAATACCTTTTCACCATCATCGATAGGTTCACTCGTTGGCCTGAAGCTACCCCCATGTAAGATATAACAACTACATCATGCTGCAAAGCCTTAATAACATGGATATCACATTTTGGTCTACCGTTGAATATTACATCAGACAGAGGAAGACAATTTATTTCATAATTATGGAATGAATTGGCAAATAACCTTGGAATTCATACGAAGAATACTACATCTTTTCACCCACAATGCAACGGCATAATCGAACGGTTTCATCGTCAACTTAAGGCATCACTGAAGGCTAAACTCAACAATAGCAACTGGGTCGATGAACTCCCTTTAATCTTATTAGGAATTCGTTCTGTTCCTAAAGAAGATCTAGGATGTTCCAGCTCAGAACAAGTATATGGCACTACACTTAGACTGCCGGGCCATTTCTTCGAATCAACACCAACATCAACAATAGAAACAGACGTTTTCCTTTCAAGAATAAAAACAGCATGACAAAAATACGAGCAACACCCACATCCTTTCGCGGAAACAATAAAGGACATACGATATCAGAAACTTTAAAAAGACAAATTACGTTTTCATAAGAAACGATGCCCATAGAACACCACTGCAACGGGTATACGACGGTCCATACAAAGTTTTAAAGCGTACTCCGAAATATTTTACATTATAAAAGAATGAAAGTGACGAAAACATTTTAATCGACCGATTGAAAGCCGCATTCCTCGCCAATGATTTCAAGATGCCACCAATCGTCCGGAGAGGATGACCACCGAAAACGCGTACAAAACTGGGGGGGGAGCTATGTAGGGATCTATATCGCTACCTAGATGATATAAGCATACATCACTTATGCATGCTTATGTCATCAATCAATCAGTTCCTGTACACTATTTATCGGACACGATGATATCAGCGTTTGTTATGATATTACATAACTAGCTGATATCATCACACGAATATACTATACATGTCGATACACGTCTTATATCGACACACACACCACATTCATATACTAACGCATATATAATGTATATAAGACACCACGTATACTATTGAAAGGAGACTGTTATAAACTTTATCTAAATAAACTAATGTTATTAAATTAATTATCTTATTTACTTAAGTAGAGATAATCCACCTCTACAATATATAAATTAAATTTTTTTTAAATTATGGCTGAGAGATTCAATATTTAACATGCAAAATATAGGAGCAATATTAAAATTGAATGATAATAATGAAAAATGGTTTATATGATATATTATTAAATAAAAACATATTTAAAATTTTGTTTAAAACATTTTTACTAGGAATTACAGGAAAATTTTATTTTAATAAATTTTGTATATTTTTGAAATTTTTTGTTCTTAAAATATTGTAAAATTTATATGCAATATTACATTAGTTATATTTGTTCTCTAAGAAATGGGTAATGATAAAAAAATATTACAAATTTAAATTTAATTTTGATTTCTAAAATATATACTTACTATGCTATAAAATAAACTATATGTAATGATATATGCACCGTTAAGATAAAAAAGTAAAACATATTAAATTATATGCAGATATGTATTACCACAATGTCAATTTTTACGAAATATAATTTATTTTTTAATAGTTATAACTATGTAATATTAGCTATCATTGAATATAGTTAATAGTAAATATAAGTTAATTTGAATATCTTATATTACTATATAATATTATTAATATAATATTAATAATTACACCTAGAAATAATACTAAATCAGTAGTTAATGAGTAATTATTATCTAAGATGTATACATAAATATATATTATACTTTTTACAATAATAATTGACATCTAATTTATTACAGGATATTGTAGGTAAAAATTATTTAAAGTTGTAAAATTAAAAATTGTATATGTACCTTTGAAATAACTTAATCTATAAGGATAATTTAATTGACAATATTAAATGGAAATATATGTAAATTGGAAGCTGCCAATTACTCATCATTATTGGTATAAATAAAGTATATAATGGAGATTTATTGCGTAAATTCACTGTGAAAAATTATGTCTTTAAAATATATAGTATAAACCCAAGGGCTGTCACTCCCTATATGTCTCATGTAATACGAGAAACATATTTAAAATGGCCGAAAATGTAAACAGCCGTCATTACGGCTGATAAATTAAATTTTATATTATATTTGTATTATAATGTTATAAAGTGATACAACGATTGTATATTATATTTAAAATACATATATCTGATACAACTAAGTGATGCAACGATTGTATATTATATTTAAAATACATATCTTATTTATATAATAATAATATACTTTCTAAATACTTAGTTGTAATTAATGATGGTAAATGATGTAAACAGGGTATTATAAATGTTTTAATTTAATTAATTTTCGTGATTTTCGAATCATATCAATATTTTTACAATCAATATTGGTTAAATTTTCTTTTGATAATATAGTTGATAAGCGAAATTTAACAAAATAACATATAATACTATCACTGATTAAACAAGAATTACAATAGGCAAAGCGTCAAAGGACCGGGGAGGATCCCTAGCGAAATAACCGAAGGATCGAAACGGATCGCAAATCAATTAAATACTTAATTACTTAAAATAAATTATTAAATTATATTAATATAATTCCAAAATATACATTTTATAGATAACAATCTAATGTATCATATTATATTAAAATAACAAACAGTTTATATTTTAATTTATTTAAATATTTAACCATATATTAAAAAAAAGAATAATAAATTAAGCTTTATAATTTTATTCAATTGGGGTTTAATAAAACATATATTTTATAATGTATAACATATATATATACTTAAAATTTTCGATCTATGCTTGTTTATTAGCATAAGTTTATTGTTGGGAATAAAAATTAAAGAACAATAGTCCATATTGTTAATAAATGATGATTTAAACCCCAAAAAAATATGAAAATATTTTTTTTAAATGGTGGGAAAATGTGATCTATAAAGTTACTTATGTTGAATAAAAAATAATTACATATATCATTATAAAACTTATTAAATATATTAAAATAATGAAATGTTATGAATAAAATGCATTATTACATATGAAAATAGTGCCTGAATTTTAATAAAGACGATACAAACAAAGAGAGCGTCATTACGTTTTTAATTTTTTAATATGTCCGCTTTTTCTATACCTCAAGACTTTTCTAATGATCAAGGTGATTTATTATCAGATGATTCTTTGGGTGAATTCTGGCCCAATTTTTGTATACAAATATTCCCAAATTATATAATTAATTTGGTAAAATTGCAATAAACAACTTTCTTATAATTTTATATTAAAAAATAGTTTACATGAATATAATTAATTATTATTTTATTTTAACATTAAATAGATAATATATTAGTTTGTAGTAGTTAAATATCTTTAATATGAGTTTTAGTTTTTTAGTTTTTTATATAAGAAATGTTCATGGTTCATGAGTTATGATAAATTAAATAATCCATACTAAATTAAATTTAGAAATGAATATTTAAAAAAATGTAATCGTAAATCGGACGTAATATACGGTGCTGTTTATATAACATAACTTTTTATATATTAATTATTTTAATTAAATTTAAAATCTATTATAAAGATTATTATATTATCTATTACTTTTACGAGATATGTATATACTTTAATTGAATATAAATATTAATAAAATAATATTATGTAAATTTAACCAAATAATTAAAAACAAATTTTTTTTACATACTCTTGATATATTCGAAATGTATTGATTTTAATTATAAAATATACTATGTCATGTATATTTATGTTTTATTTAATATTCTTGTTACTTTTATATTCATTATATTAGTATTTTCCGAGTTATGATCTATTTTATTGACCATAGTAAAAAAATGAAAAACATGTAAAATCTAGTGATTCCGATCAGCATGTAACGAAAAAGTTATTGACGCTAAAAGGGTTAACAGTGACAATATTATTAAATAATTTACAAATATCATTTTTATATATAATATCATTAATATAATGGTTAAATAAAACAGATAACTTATTTATATATTCAACAAATAATGGTTTTGGTTGAATGCGATTAATGTCTATATTTTAAAATTTATCCATACTTAAATGAATATTAGAAAAATTAGATGAAACATTTAAACATACAAGATTAACACAAGATTCACAATAATTTCGACGAATATAATTACATATAACAACAGACAGGGAGACTACACAATTTTCTTCAAGAATAGATACACTTACTGATATTGGTAATATGTTAGTCATATTTAAAAAATGTGGAGAGTTCTGAGTTGATGAAGAGGCTCGTTGAAGTTGGTTTAATTTGAGTAAAAAATCTTTACGAAGATGTTCAGACATGTTCAATAAACACTCGACATAATTTCTCCATCCAATTAGACACGGCAAAGTATTCGTGAATTTCTTACTATTATATCTTATAGAATTTAAAACATTCTTTGATGACATGAGAAATTCTTCAGATTTCGTATTTGCCTTATATGCACATCTGAAATGATAACGATCGATTCCTGTAACAATTTCCATAAAATATATATATTGAAATTATTATATCGGATACAAATATATAAATTTACCTTTGCTATTAAAAATATCAAAAAGTTTGTTGAAGAATTCGCAAAAATCAGCTGTATACATTGCTTCTCGGGGAAATTTGTTAGTCAAATGGGCAACACATCGCATACCGGAAGCAACAGATTGTGACAATACTTGAACAGCCAAATTGACTTTCATCTTTGAAAATGTATTTAACATGACATGGTCTTTCGTCAACTTTCCTGCTATATCAATATTACCTTGTTTTTTTATATAGTATAATTGTTCTATATACTTAAAATTTACTTCATTATCTTTATACAGAAAACAATTATTATACAGCGCATTTCTAATACTTTTTATAAGGTGTGGAGGATCATATAAAAAATATATTCGATCACCTGAATATATAAAATATTGTTCATCAGTAAGATTTAGTAAAGCTTTACAGCCACGATTACTAGGCCCCTGGTCGCATATTAAAATGTGTGGTATCAAACCACAGTCTTTCATATGTTGTATACATTCCTTTAGCTTAATTAGAATTACATCCGATTTCATAGGGCCTGCTGTCAAAAAATAGCCGACCGGTTGTTTCCATGTCCCAAAACATACTTCTAATCATGAATACTGTGGCATGATTGGCAATATTTCTATCATTATTATTATCTCCTAAATCCTGATAACCAACTACCTTATCCAACCGTTCATCATAATTCAAAGATGATTTTATTGACATTTGGAAATTTTTCTTAAAAATCTTTATAATTTTTAATAAGTCGATAAATTCAGACTTCTAACGCTACCTTAATATTGCAAATATTTTTTTTATATTATATGATTAATTTGTATATGCCTTATAGTTTATATGCTGAGTGATCCAGTTAATTCTGAAAAAAAGTGATCCAACTACTGCACAATGTACATTGTATAGTTTATACTAATAACTTATTTCTGTATTCCGAATATTCTGTTGAAAGTTAAGGTAACAAATAAAGATAAATTATTACGTTAAAAAATAAATAGTAGTATAAAATATTCAAATAACAACATTTTGAACCTTATAAGATATAGCTTTTAAATAATATTAATTAATAATATAAAGTTTGTACCGTAGTAATTTATTTATAAATAAATGTATAAATATATATATAAATTTATATGTTACCATAAACATAAATATTGTAACATATATTGTACAACATTAATATTATTAATTAGTTAAAAGCTGTATCTTATAAGGTTCAAAATGTTCAAATTTGATATATAAATAAGGTAAAAAATATATATTGTAGTTTTAATAACACATGTTTCCAATAAGTATTGAATTATAAATCTATATCAGTAAATGACCTTTAATATTTAAATTTTTGAACAAAATAAATCTAATTCGAAGTATAATTAAATTAGGAACAAATAACTTATATAACTTGTTCTGGAATATTATAAAATGGATAAAAGCTAAACATCTTTTTAAAGATATTTTAATTATTATAAATCATATTTTGCAAATAATAACAATTTTGTTAGCATTATATATTATTTATATTATAGCATGTACAATTTTATTTATATGATAATTGATAATACAATTATCCGATATATATCATATATAGTATTTTAACATTTAAATTATTAATGATTGTATTTATATATATTTTAATTATATTTGATCATCGTAATTTAATTTTCTTAGTGCAAACATAATATATACTTTATACAAAATTAATTAATTTATCATTTTAAGATAATAATATAAAAAATAATGATTTATATATAAATTAATATTTAATATTTAAATTAATATTTAATATTTAAATTAATATTTAATATTTAAATTAATATTTAATATTTAAATTAATATTTAATATTTAAATTAATATTTAATATTTAAATTAAATTGTATATATTTGTATAAATGGTATATATTGTATTGTTCAGTAAACTTTGAATGTTATGTTTACAAATTTATTTTAACAGCTTTAAATGTAATGAGTATTTGCAACATCATAGATATTCGTATATTAAATTTCATCTTTGGGATATTTTCCGAAATATATGGTTATTCAAGTTTAATTCGATTAATTTAATTTGTTTTGTATTATTATTTTTAATAACACCATTGGTAATGGTATATTACGAGAAATATATTCTATACATAACCTATTATTTCAGAAAATAAAAATTAATAAAATAAAACAATATATAAGGAATTATTGAAAAGTGAATGTATGGAAAACATTTACAGCAAACTTATATAAATGATACATATAGTAATTATTCGTATGAATATTTGAATGATTTTTGAAATTGATATGAAAGGTATATAAATTGTTAGTAATATAATATTGAACTTTTACATTTTAATAATTATTAATATATTTTATATAAAATATATTCATTTTATATATATCTTAATATTTTATAAAAACTAAAGAGAATTTAAAATAAATATAATATAATATAATACTACAGAATATAATATTAATATGATAAAATACTACTGAAAAAAATGTATAATAATATTTCAAAACAAGTATATAAAACTCAAAACTTACTCAATATTAAAATTAATTATTTAATAATTCACATTATAAATATATTTATGAAAAAATGAAAACAAATATTGTATATATTTTTTTATTCAGATATTCCTAACAAATATACAAACAAATAAATAAATGTACTAGTAACATTTGAATTCATAATTAGATTTTGTATTATTATATATGTTATGTGTAAAAATATGTGTTTGTATTCATGTATTTTATGAGAAATGTTGTATTATTAATGTTCATATTAATATATATTTGGTTTATTTGCTCCTAGAAATATATTATATATGTGTAATTTTATTCTCTATTATAATTTTATATAATATTATAAAGTTAAATAAATCTTTTCTCTATAGCTATAGGGAAATAATTTGTATATAAAAGCATACATAAAAGAAATCTTTAAATTATTAAATATAATCTTTTAATTTAGAGTTTGTAAGATTGTTATAATGTTCAGTAGTTACACACATAAACGTACAACATAAAATATTTTTTATTTTCTTATTAATATATATGACTACAAATTTAAGACACATAGAATATTATGCAAGATTACCCAGAAAATCTTGGTAATCTTTTAATATTAGCTAAAATATTTATAAATTACACCTTATACAATATTCTTGTATATATTACATTTTAGTGAAATATATTAATACCATATAATACTTTCAAGTAGAAAAAGAAAAGGATTATTTTTTAACAAATATATTTTATCTGATTTAGAATAATTCGAGGAATCCAATAATAAATATTGCATGCATTATCGTGAAATATAAAAATAAACAACACACGACGTGTATACGTTGGTAAATACTCGTTATAACACGTGTATAACTCGCGAATTAACACTGTATAACTTATAGTATTCGCGTCATTACGTTTAATGTAGAGACGAGTCACTTATCCTAAGATAGTAATAATAAGCGAAAAATATTAAATGTTATAAAGTCATCCTTATCCCAGAAATAGAGTTATATAAAAGAGGATTGCTATATGTATAGTATAAGAACACTTTATCAGCTGCATATCACATAGAAATATATGTCGAGTTATATACAAAAAGTAATAACGTTTTAACTTTAAGTGTAATACACTCGGCGATCCACTACTATCAAAAATAAAAGAATATCCATATTAGTAGATGAGGCGGAAATAGAATCCGAGCCCACTTCTATCCAAAAAGAAGAATAGCTTTATCTCCGCGCGGTAGGGAAAACATCGTACGTCAGATGATTAGGGCTTCTTTAGAACGTAGCCTTCAGGAAACGAGTTCATTTTTCGTTTGCCGAAACACGACTCGATGATGTCGCCAGCGGTTTTGAGAGTTTTTGCGGCATCTTCCTTATCGCCAACGTAAGTGTTCACCTCGACCAAGTCAACGCCTCGCAGTTTGCCGGTATTGGCTAGCTCTCCGGCGATGTACATACCTTCCCGTAATGTCAACCCACCGGACACTGCGTATTATATAGTAATTTCAATAAGTGTGTTTACTCGTGAACTCTTAAAGTACCTACAGTGTATATACGCTACGATATAATACATCTTATAGCTTATATATATATATATATATATATATATATATATTATAATGTATACATAGTATAACTTATATGTAATTCTATATATGTATTACTATTCATCTGAAATAACCTGGAGTTCCTGTGCTCGGAGACAGAGATGGATCCAAACAATCAATATCGAAACTCATGTGAATCTTATCATCTTTGCTGTAATGAATATATAAATTACTAAGTAAATTGTAATAGTATTAATATATAGATATTATATTTAATGTTTTATTGAATTATTTATTTCATGTATATGTATTTTTATAAGAATTTTAGTTTATGCAGGTATATTTATATATTTCATATATATATATATATATATATATATATATATATATAAAATAACATCGATATGAAAATGTAATAAATTAAGTTTGTATTCAAATAACCCAAATCCATTAACGATTTCTTTCATTATTGTGTTGATTCCCATTTTTTCAACATCAAACATTGAGTAACATTTGATCCCATGCTTCTCAATAATTACCCTAAAATAGTCAAATATATTATAAATATGTATATATATCAATAATACTAAAGGTTTCAGGAATAATTTGAAGAGGCATCTTTAAATGATACCATGTTATCATTTAAATATTGGAAATAACTTTCTTACACTATATTTATATATATCTAAATATATAATGAGGTTTTACTCTGTTGTTTACTCACTTTTCAGCGATATCGACATCCCTTAGTCCAATGTAAGTGATATCTTTCGCATGGAGGCTACAATATGAATGAACAAATTAATACCTAAATTTATCTTGATTAATTATATATCATTATTGTTCTACAATTGAATACAATTAGAAATATCAAATGTTTTAAAACATCAACTATTTTGTTGACCGTAAACATTAATGTTGGCTAAAATGTACTTAATGTACTTAAAAATGTAAATAATTTTATTTTCTATATACATTTATAATACATGATAAAATGATATAAATATCAACCATTGACATATTATCAAACATACTTTAGTATAGGTGTATTTGTATTAGCTATGGTTTATACAATATTTATAATAAACTCTAAAATAATATCTAAGGAATACATTCTATTTCACTAAAAGAGCTACTCCTATATAATGACTCCAGAATCGCACACACACTCCGCCCATGACAACGATGACAATGACAACGATGACAATGGTCTACTAGTTATGATATCTACCAGGGTTTGATCCACTCGAAGCCTGCAACTGGTGGTATCAGTTCACGCGTCTCGTGTATCAGGAACGATAACACCATGCCATGGATATTTCCGGAATCGGAGGAGAGGGGCGGGTTGATATCGGCGTGCGCGTCGACCCAGACGATCTTGAGGCCGGGTCTCGACGTCAGATGTCCCGCTAGAGTTCCTATGGCAACTGAATGGTCGCCACCTAGTGACAGGAAAGTGGTATCGTTTTCCTTGGTAATGGCGGCAACCTATGAAGCGATTGAACGATAAGGTATATGCGAGGTACGTGTTTAGCGTACTATAGCCCGGTATAGGATAGTGTTTAATATGTGATTATATAGGCTATAGTTTACATATGCAATGTATTGTATATAGTATAATAAAGGATAATTCATTTAAGTTATAAATAATTATTTTTTGAATTTGTATTAAATATTCGTTAAAGATTGTATTAAGGATGCGTAATGAATTACTTCTCCTTACTAAAAAAAATGTTGAAATAAGTTGTGTTATTATAATGTATTACTATTCGGTATCTACTAATTGATGGAATGTAATTTACATTCGACATTTGAGTTTACATAATATATATGATTATATTATATAATACATACTGATTCGGCAATTTTCTTCATCGCCAGACCTGAAGCTCTTGGGTTAGGTATTCCAAAGCTTGAATTGTCGTCGACAATCACTTCAGAAAAATTCAAATCTCCATGATCTTTAATACGCAGTCCTATGGAAAACAATATAATTAAAAACATATATATATATATATATATATATATATATATATAATGAATATACCATCTATTAAGTAATGAATTACAGTTTTTATTGTATAACCTAATTCTGAAAGTCCTTTAATAACTCCAGTTTCTCTAATACGAATGGGAGCTTTATCGACTCCATCTTTTCTCTGAAACAATAGTTTATAAGTGATTTTCTGACCAATATATAATACATATACAAAACTAATATGCAGTGAACTTATTCCATACACAATTGTATTATCTATTGTAGTAATGAACATTCGTAATAAGCAATTGTTTAGTATTATAGATACAATCAGCATACGGCTATTTAGAAACACCGGCTTTTGTAATATAAACATAGTATTGACAACAGTCTTGTTTATCATTTCAACTAAAGTATTCTTCACTTTAGATCTCGATGAATGAGATTATTTAGTAACATATTCTTTACATGTAATGACCACTAAGGAGTAGTGTATTTAATACTAATACCGTATTGACTACAATGGACTTTGTTCATTTAAGTGTACGGATATAGTTGTTTAAATTATTAGCATAAAGTATCTATATATATATAAATATATATATATATATATATATATATATATAAATAAATATATATATATATATAAATATATATATATATATATATATATATATATATATATATACTATTAAGTATAATATAATTTGTAATAATGTTTATACACAATTTATTCGAATAACTAACTGATATATATATATATATATATATATATATATATAGAAAATCGTATTTTACATTGAACCTATCGATATGTAACCTATCATGGATCGACGCCTATGTCCGTATAGTCTTTATTATGTAGTGTGTATAGGATAAAATCCATTGTACACTCACCATACAGGGGTCATTGATGTAATACAATGTATATCTATTTATTATAATGTATTTATTCATACATTGTATGAGTCATTGTTTAGCAGTATATTCAAAGTGAAATGTATACATATATACAAATACGAAGGACACTCAATATGCTATTAATACTATTTGAGATATATCTCGATATATCTTGAATGGAATTATAATGTCATTCAAGATAATATCATTAAAGACGATGTATATATTGTCGAGGCAATTGATGTGAAAGGAATTCTATCAATAACAAGAAGGATTGGAGTGAGTTTCATCGACTTTAATTTCAATGGATTGGGACCTCCCAATCCATTGAAGGTAGACACGGTGCATTATTCGAATATGTTATAAGACAATAAACCGGGGCTTGAAATCGTGCAACGAATTATTGTTGTTCCTAATCGAGTGACACGAGATTCTAAGATATGAGAACAAATATTAAATTTAAAAATAAGTAATAATTTAATTAATATTGAATTTATGATTATACAGATTAATATCGGTGGTTAAATAATATAATCGGTATCAAATAAAAAAATAAACTAAGTCATAATATAATACCTGGACAATCCCGATACAATAAAATACCGGATGTATTCATAGGGTATTTATTTTTTGTAAATATAATACACAGCATTCGTGATCATAAGATTACGGGACGACATTTTAAATCATGCGTTACGACATAAACTAATCAATTGATTACGATAAGAAAGGATGTAAACAAAAATAATAATTTTAATTTAATATATAATCTATAAACTTTAGTTATTCATTTAATAAAATATATATTTACATATTAAAACGTTCCGTTATTTATAACAGTATTCCTAATATGGCATGTAATACCGTATCACTTAATAATTATATGTACCTACATTCTTTTCAGATAGTTTTTTGTATTTAATATTACTTAAACAATTACATAACACATTCTAAACAAAGCAATTGTATTCGTTGTGTACATTAAGTCTGATAAAAAATACAGCACGCGAATTGATGAATGCAAGTAGTAAATATAGAATTATAATTCCGCTAATAACGTTGTGAATTCCATAAATGGGAGATATTTCTTATATGGGCAATTTAACAGTGTTATTGATATTAATTCAACTGTTGAAATGTTTAAGAGATTGAGAACTCGCATGAAGTAGCCTAAGGTAATATTAATATATTTATATTGATTTTAGTTCATCTGATTCAGCGAGTGCAGTTCAATGCATTTTTAATGTTAACATTGACATTAAATTAATTAGTATATTATTGATTTTTTGTAGAAACGAATGATCAAAATGTACGATAATTCTTGTTATATGAGGTCATGTTAAACGGTATCAATCCAGGAGGAATGGCAATATGAATGAAGGAGAACTATAATATCATATCATATTCTATATATATTGTATCATATTCTATATATTTAAGTATATAGACTCTAAGTTTACTTGAAATAATTCTCTATTAATATTATATTCTTAGATAGATATATACCTAGAGTATATATATATATTTGTGTATTTAACTATTATATTACATTTTATGATTCTAACTAATTTTAATACTATAATATAACGAAGTGTGTTTACTACTCCTGCATTGAATGCATACGAAGTATTTACACTATACAGTTTTCTTTTGTCACCTATATTTCGCTGAGTTTTCTCTAGTTTCATTAATTACGAATTAAGTAGGCTATCTTAACGCACTATCTGATCAATCACGAAGAATTGGGTAAACACTTTATTCTCCACCCACCTGGGTATACTCTGGTAGGTTGTCTTAATCGTCTATAGCCGTATTAAGACAACACATATTTCTTAACTGATCCTAATAACACTTCGTATTTGCGTTATCAAGTAAATCCATTGCGCAATACGTTTACAATAATAAACCCGCCTTTATTAATTATTTTAAATTGTAATCCACATATTGTAATTATATTATATACTATATATATTATATACTATATATTATATATACTATATATTATAAGAGTACTTAATTAAAAATGCCTCGATTGTACAAGTAATTGAACTGCTTATCATATATTTCTTTCGATATAATAAATATTATAATTAGTACCAAAAAAACATACCGTTCCGATGTTACTAGCATGCAAGTAGATATAGAAGAGCTGCCTGCAAATGTATGTTACCGGTATATTATCGTACCGAGTACAACGGGTAGAATACAGCGGATAAAGTACACTGACGGTATTCAGTACGGTACGCTCTGCAGTACATAGTACCGTATATATTAAATACCCTTTAATAAATGAGCTTTATATACACGCATATATATATATATATATAATATATAATATATATATATATATATGTATATATGTATATATATATATATATATATATATATATATATATAATATATATATATATATATATATATATATATATATACGTTAGTGACCTATATACTGCCGGATAAAAGTTCACGCTAGTTGCTGATACTGATTGTGTCTTAGTGCTCTGTATAGGTTAAGGTCTCACCATTCGATGTCAAAGTTTATATATAAGTTTCCATATAGAGCATATGAACCCAGAATATCGATTGCCCTAAACAAATATTTAGGTATAATTGAATGACAGGTAGGTAACACATAACACTACAACATCTATATACTGAGGATAGTCCACTAATTACTGGTTATCTTAAAGATGACTACTTGAAATGACTAAAATTATATATATATATATATATATATATATATATATATATTGTGTACTAAATAACCCTAATGGTATTAATACATACAATACTGATTTTGACTACATCTCAGACTATATAAGTATGTTTCTTTACGAAACTGATATAGCATAATATAATCGTTTACATAATATATTATATATAAAATAGATATTAATTCAATATATAAAAATAATGACAGCATCTTCGTGAGGTTTATTTTTAGTTCACAAAATGTACTTAAATTAAACGAAATGTATATACAATATATACGTAGTTTAACACTAAACTACCATTATTTTATATCTATTATTTAGAGATGAATTACGACGTCATTGCGTTTTGCGAAAGTTTTTTCTAAATATTGATATAGAAGATGTTGTAAGTTTTGATGAAACACTGGCTGAGAAATTGAGAAAAACACCACAGATTATACCATTAGTTTTTCTAATATAATTTACTGAATATAAATATATAATAATTAGAAAATATAATAGTATTGTATATGAATACAATAAAATACAATATAAATACAATAAAATATGATTTACAAAAATATTCACAAACATAAATGAGTTACATGAGTTACCAAATTCTATTATTGTATAAGATATAGATAAATCATGTGCTAGTTAAACAAATGTTATTTTATGGTTGATTCAATTACTAGTTTCTACAAATAATTATAATGAATATACGCATATAAATATCAATAATGAGTATTATTGAGTATTATTTCCATGGTTGAAAAACTGATAGGCCATGATAATTATAGTTTGTTTGTAACCAATGAAAACATTCATTCTGTAAATATAATTATTCAAAAATAATAATATATATATGAATAATAAACCTGTCCGCGGCCGTATGGTATGCCTAAAACATCGACACTTGAATGTAATGAACTCATATTAGATTTCTGTATCGTAGAATATACTTTTTTCATAAAATTTCTCGCTAACATAGTAGATAGCATGCTTGAAACTTTACTATTTATAGTGCATATTTATGATTTTTTATTCCACTATTTTATAGATAGTATAGGCGTAACTTATATAACCAATCATATAAAATCTATGATTATACTCATTTATATAAACATATACATTTCTGTTATCTTTGTATTATATTAAACTCCCGCTAAAATGTCTGGATTTGATGATCATGGTGTCTTTTTTAGCGATAATTTAGATAATAATGATACTTCTGTAGATACTGGGAATGCTAATAGACAACAAATAAAGAATCGTTTTAAAGATTTCATTCGCCAATTTCACGAAGAAAACTTTAATTATAGATACCGGTTTGTATTTCTTATATTATTTTTTTGATTAAAAAATTTAAATATAAAAATGTTATGTATAATATATAATATTGTATTATACAGCATATTATATAATATTGTATATAATTAGTTTATATCTATTATTTAGAGATGAATTACGACGTCATTGCGTTTTGCGAAAGTTTTTTCTGACTATTGATATAGAAGATGTTGCAAGTTTTGATGAAACACTGGCTGAGAAATTGAGAAAAACACCCACAGATCATTTACCATTGGTTTTTCTAATATAATTTACTGAATATAAATAAATAATAATTAGAAAATATGATAATATTATATATATGGATATATTATTGATTCGGATTAGGACCCCAATCCATATAGTTTAGTATAACGTTATTTTATAATATGATAACATTACTATTGGATAAAATTATATTAATTAAATTATTTTATTTCAATTTATGATTTATCATAAATATTGATAACATATTGATAATTGATAACCCATTACAAATTCGTAAACATTAGCCACTTCCAAAATCTTACGAATGGAATTACTTGCTTTTTATCAATATAAATCACTATATTTATGAAAACTATTCAATAGTATTATATTTTTTAATTATACAGTTTATTTATTTTTATTTATTTGAAAGTAATTTTACAAATTTAAGTGAATATTATTTTTAGATTTGATTATATAAAATATGTGAGTTCACCACACAAATAAGGTGATGGCATAACAGTGTATATACAATATGCTATTACTCCATATAGTATTATATTATACATATATGACATATAAATAATTTTCATACACTATTTATATACACCTATTATAATAGTTTGAATGTGATTTTATATTTGAAATCTCTTCATTAATTGAATGTTGTCCTTATCACAAGTTATGCATTTTACAGTTTGAAGAGGCAGTGAAAGATGTAGCCGAAGAAATTACTCATCCGCTACCAGAAGGTGAGGATCCTATTGGTGATATTCAAATCATGTTATCTTCATCTGCAAACCATTCAACGCTTAGAGATATGAAGGTTTTCTAAAAATATTATTTAAATCTGTAAATAGATTAATTTATATATAAGCATGTTTCATTATCTTAGATAAAAAATACTAAATTCTATAAATACCAAACTTCTCTGATTTTATTTATTATTTAACATTTACAGCTTTCTAATTAATATTTTATAATATTCTCCGCCAGTCCGAATTTGTTTCGAAATTAGTCAAGGTGCAGGGAATTTGCATTGCGGTCAGTGCCTTGAAAACCAAAGCAACCAAGATTAGCATCCAATGTCGATCTTGTCGTACTGTCATAAATAACTTGGCAGTAAAACCCGGGTTTGAAGGCTATGCACTGCCTCGTAAGTGTACCACGGAACAGGCCGGTCAACCCTCGTGTCCAATTGACCCTTTCTTCATTATACCGGATAAGTGCAAGTGTGTTGATTTTCAGGTGAGTCTAGGATTGTCCATCTGTTGAGAAAACTGAACAATGATTTAATGTTATATAAAATAGAAATCAATATGTGATAATATATAGATAATATTAGTAGATATATAAATCATTAATATGCAATATTAATATGCAGATGATTATTTAAAAAAATATGTACATTAAGTCAAACAGTTTCTTTTTTTATTTTACAAATAATATGTAAATATAATAAAAATAAATTATAATTTGGTTTAGCAAATTATCATACTTGATATTTCAATAATTTTGAATATCTAAGTACTTATATTAAATTGTCTAATTAATTAAGTTATAATTTTATACCAAATGATAAATTCAAATACCATCTATTTATTCGTACTTCTATAGATCATGAAACTACAAGAATTGCCCGAAGTGGTACCCCACGGTGAAATGCCTCGTCATCTGCAGATGTACTCTGACCGTTACCTCTGCGAGAAGGTTGTTCCCGGCAACCGCGTTACCGTCATCGGAATCTATTCAATCCGTCGAGCTGCCACCTCCCAGGTCAGAGTTCATACTACATAGCAATGTATACTAGTGAATAGCTTCATATTCAGAACATTTTTATAGTTATTTTAGTAAATAGTCTTTATTATATTGTATATTGTACTAATATATATTTATTTAATAGGTAAATATTTATTACATCAAAACGGCTAATCAATGATACCTAATCATACCAAATTATCAAATTGTAGTTAACTATAAAGAAAAATACTTTGTTTATTTTTGGTATCAGTATCAATATAGAAATAAGTAAGTTTACAAAGTTTACAAGAAGTATTTAATTAAATGGGTTGATAAAATATCAGTTATTTAATAGAATATCAGTTAGTTAATAGAATAGCAGTTAGTTAATAGAATAGCAGTTAGGTAATAGAATAGCAGTTAGTTAATAGAATAGCAGTTAGTTAATAGAATAGCAGTTAGGTAATAGAATAGCAGTTAGTTAATAGAATAGCAGTTAGTTAATAAAATAGTCGAGTAATATTTTTTTAAATGTTCAAAGTAATTAAATGCTTTAATTGAATCCATATTCGATTAGAAATCAAACCAAAAGGTGAATACTGGCATTCGACTGCCATACATCCGGGTAATCGGTGTCGAAGTCGACGACTCGGGTTCCGGTCGAACTTCTGTAGGTGGAGCCACGATGACCGAGGACGACGAACGACGGCTACGAGAGATTGCGGCTAAACCCAACGTTTACGACATGATTACGGCATCGATTGCTCCCTCTATCTTCGGCTGCAAGGACATGAAACGAGCCATAGCCTGTCTTCTCTTCGGTGGATCACGGAAAAGGTTCAATTCAAATGTAGTGATGTATAGTATATTATATAATAATGAGACTATAATAATGAGATATTAATTATAAAATCAAATGTTAAAAAATATTATTTTACATTTACACAAAAATATTTATATCAGATTAAATTACTTAATTAATTTAAATTATATTAGTTTAGTAATAATATTAACTTATAACAACATTATTTTTATGATAAATAAAATAATTATTTCTATGAATTCATGTTTTATTATATTATGCATTATCTGGAAACAATTCAATTACATTACTTCTTTCTTTTAGTGATATCTATTTTAAACACCATAGACTCCCCGACGGCTTGACCAGGAGAGGTGATATTAACATGCTTATGTTAGGAGATCCAGGTACAGCAAAATCTCAACTTCTAAAGTTTGTGGAGAATGTTTCACCTATTGGGGTAAGTAACTGAAGATATTTTAGTGTTTTCATGGATATTTAATCAAACTTATTTAACAATTTTATTTGATTACAATTAGATTTAAATATGCACAAGTGAAGTCTTATATTTATGTTTGTATCATAACTATTATCATAACTATTATCATAACTATTATCATAACTATTATCATAACTATTATCATAACTATTATCATAACTATTATCATAACTATTATCATAACTATTATCATAACTATTATCATAACTATTATCATAACTATTATCATAACTATTATCATAACTATTATCATAACTATTATCATAACTATTATCATAACTATTATCATAACTATTATCATAACTATTATCATAACTATTATCATAACTATTATCATAACTATTATCATAACTATTATCATAACTATTATCATAACTATTATCATAACTATTATCATAACTATTATCATAACTATTATCATAACTATTATCATAACTATTATCATAACTATTATCATAACTATTATCATAACTATTATCATAACTATTATCATAACTATTATCATAACTATTATCATAACTATTATCATAACTATTATCATAACTATTATCATAACTATTATCATAACTATTATC
Source organism: Osedax frankpressi (assembly GCA_964035775.1). NCBI lineage: Eukaryota > Metazoa > Annelida > Polychaeta > Sabellida > Siboglinidae > Osedax > Osedax frankpressi. The sequence continues at coordinate 13,667,891 of OZ038314.1, forward strand.
ATAACTATTATCATAACTATTATCATAACTATTATCATAACTATTATCATAACTATTATCATAACTATTATCATAACTATTATCATAACTATTATTATAATTATTATCAATACTATTATCAATACTATTTATTTATTATTTATAAAGCTGATATTTTAGTAAGCAAATATTTAATAATATCGAATTAGCTCACTACTGCGAATTTCACCGCGAAACTTAACCTTACCCTGTTCTACAAGGTTTACACGTCTGGTAAGGGAAGCAGTGCAGCTGGTCTCACGGCTTCTGTGACCAAGGAACAATCTACAGTTAGTTCTCATCGAAATAACGTAAATTCAGTAATTTGGTTGTAGAGATCTCTACAAGCATGGTCAAGTGTGATCAAACACTCCGATTCATTAAATATCTCATGTTCGTATAGCAGTAATTGCGCACTAGTTTACAGGCTAAATGTAACGTTAATATCTACTCTGAAACTACGCCCCTAATGTAATTCTAATGACGTTGAATCACCACCGATAATAGCGCAACTTCATCGTGGAGGGCGGAGCTATGGTGCTGGCGGACGGCGGCGTCGTCTGCATCGACGAATTCGACAAGATGCGAGAAGACGACCGAGTTGCTATCCACGAGGCTATGGAACAGCAGACCATCTCCATCGCCAAGGTCCGACGAACTAACATCGGGCGTTTTACGCTTCTAACATCGACTCCGACGCCTTTCGTCGCAGATTATTCTCATAATTCCGCAAAGTTACTCTGCTAGACTGCCTACGATTCCGACGCGGAAGGCAGTCGGAAATGCTCGGCGGCTAAATCTATGAATTGTAATATCGCCGACCTTACCAGGCCGGAATCACGACGACGTTGAACACTCGATGTTCGGTGTTGGCGGCGGCGAATTCGGTGTTTGGTCGATGGGACGACACCAAGGGCGAAGAGAACATTGACTTCATGCCCACGATCCTCTCGCGATTCGACATGATCTTCATCGTTAAAGACATTCACGACAGCGAGAGAGACATCGTTAGTAGCCGAGGGGTCGGGGGTCGTGTTAAGGGAGTAGTTTGAGAGTGAGTCAATTTGAATACGTAGAGGTAATTCATATGGAGATGAAGTTATAATAAGTAGAACTATGAGATAGATATTATTAGTATAGTATAGTAGTTAGTGTACGTGGTAAATAGAATTATAGCTATAAACATAGTGGGAAGTGAGAATGTGATTAATAAATGGGCGTATATTTTGCAAAATTAGAGTTGTAGTGGAAAGTAACCTTACGTTGTAGACGGAGTTGGAAGACGGAATTAGATGGTGAGTTATAAGGGAGGACTATGTCATTTAAGCAAAACATGTGAGCAGGATTAATTAGAGGTGTCCTTTACTAGTAGCATTTTGTAGCACACTGATTATAGGATGTAAATACGAATATAGATATAATAAGGATAAGAAATTAATACCAACATAATTAATATTTGAACTAAGCGAATACAAGTAGAATTCAATTGATGTGTATACAATTAACTAGCTAGTTGTATTGCTATATAGTAATGTTTAAGTAGTATTTGTATTCGTTTGCAGATTCTCGCTAAACACGTGATGAACATCCACATGAATAACTCGGATTCATTGAACCGTAACACAGATGGAGAAATTGATTTATTAACTCTTAAAAAGATGATTTCTTTCTGTAGATTGTTTGTATAATATATTATTTTCACTAATATAAATATTGTATCGCTAAGTACATTTCCAACATCTCTAATTCCTTCCCCGCATTATTTAATACTTTCATTCTACCTCTAAAATCTCTGCAGTAACTGCGGTCCCAGGTTGTCGTCTGAGGCTGCGGAGAAATTACAAAATCGTTACGTTTTGATGCGAAGCGGTCTCAATCAACACGAAAGCGAAACTGGTAAACGAAGCAACATTCCCATCACTGTAAGGTTTTAATGCAAACCATTACTCCCTGTACTACTCAGATATCCACCTCAGATATCCACCTCAGATATCCACCTCAGATATCCACTTCAGATATCCACCTTAGATATCCACCTCAGATATCCACCTCAGATATCCACTTCAGATATCCACCTTAGATATCCACCTTAGATATCCACCTCAGATATCCACCTCAGATATCCACCTTAGATATCCACCTCAGATATCCACCTCAGATATCCACCTCAGATATCCACCTCAGATATCCACCTCAGATATCCACCTCAGATATCCACCTCAGATATCCACCTCAGATATCCACCTCAGATATCCACTTCAGATATCCACCTTAGATATCCACCTCAGATATCCACCTCAGATATCCACTTCAGATATCCACCTTAGATATCCACCTCAGATATCCACCTCAGATATCCACCTCAGATATCCACCTCAGATATCCACCTCAGATATCCATCTTCATCAATTATATTCAAACATTCACTCTTTTACATTTTATTTACCTTTTAATTTACTTCTCAAATCAACCCACCGAAATCTCGAATATTAGAATTATCACAGAATTTGTTGCAAAATATTTCCCAAACCTAACCTATATTCACTAGGTCCCATATTTACCATCGTTTACTATACTACCTCTACTTGCCCCACATCACCACTTCTATCCGTCACATAATAGCACCGATTATAAACGTCTTCTTCCTCCAAAACACCAAATTACCACCTCTACGCCACCCTCAACTTCCTCTTTATACCGCTTTAGACAACTAGAGGCTATCATCAGAATGGCTGAATCTTTAGCCAAAATGCGACTGTCTCCATTTGCAAATGAACAAGACATTGATGAGGCTTTACGTCTTTTCCAAGTTTCCACGCTTGATGCAGCCATGTCCGGTAATCTAGCAGGTTTGTTACTTAGTATATATAGATTGTAGAATATATAACATTGTCAATATCTTTAGTATTTATAGATTGTAGAATATATAACATTGTCAATATCTTTAGTATTTATAGATTGTAGAATATATAACAATGTCAATATCTCTAGTTGTCATTCTTATTATTTATAGATTGTAGAATATATAACAATGTCCATATCTATAGTATTTATAGATTGTAGAATATATAACGATGTCATTATCTTTAGTATTTATAGATTGTAGAATATATAACAATGTCATTATCTATAGTATTTATAGATTGTAGAATACCGATGTCAATATCTCTAGTTGTCATTCTTTAGTATTTAAAGATTCAAATAAAATAAGTCTCATTAATATCTTGCCTGAGGCAACCTTTACAATATACACTCATGCAATATGATTTAATTAACTATATGTAAAATAGAAATGAATTTCTAAATCTTCGAATACAATCTCTACATTACTTGACTACGAAGGTGCTGAGGGATTCACCAGCGAAGACGATCAGGAGTTGTTAGCTCGTATAGAAAAGCAAGTCAAACGACGCTTTCTGATTGGCTCACAGGTATCCGAACATGCCATCATTCAGGACTTCTCGAAACAGGTATGCGAGTAATATAATATAGTTATGAATTAGACTCAAGATGGTAGAGTCTGATGATCTAATTTATATATTATTAATTTAATATACAATTAATAGCTATATTAGTTTTGTATTAAATATGTATACTATATAGTGATTTTGAGGTATGAAATCAATTCTCTCTCTATATATTCTGAATGTCGTTATAATTAAAACATTCCCTGTCTATTAGATTTCACTCCAACAATCGACTATATTTACAACTCATCCTCACTCAGAAATATCCAGAACACGCAATTCACAAAGTCTTACAGTTGATGATACGCCGTGGAGAACTGCAGCATAGAGTTCAGAGGAAGATGTTGTACAGACTTAAGTAACTATACCTGGTATATATTTACCTGATATATATCAAAACTCTGCCACCATAAATTGTTTTCTCATAGACATGTTTTTTTATTATAAATGTTTGCTATATATATAATTTTTTTATTAAAATAAATATCTGAAAATTGAATAACAAATATAATGTTTTATATAAATATAGTAAATAATATATTACTGTTATTTTTAAATTATATTATTTGTAAATATTAAAAAGTATCATGATTATAAATTTGAATAGAAAATTAACACCATTTTTCTATAATCATTTAAATATTTATTTATAGTCAAATAGTCAAATAACTAATATATTTTTATACATACTCGATAACTTCATTATAATATTTTGTAATATATTCTATTAATTTTTAAATTTTATTCCATTATAATATTACTACATTTATTAATATATTATATTAATAAAGTAATTTCTAAAATATGAATTGAATAAATACTTTAATAAGAAATTTATATTAATATAGCCTATTAGAATGATACAAAGAATAAATAATATTTATAGGTAATAGAATAGGTAACCCTTTGTGGATATTAAAATACTTGTTACTTAATAAGTACACATTACTTAAAATAGTTATTACTTATATATTGTTATAAGTATAACTAATAATTATAACAGTATTATGAAATTAATACTGCTATAGTTAAACATTAAGTTAAACAACATGTATAATAAATGAATATTAATAATTTTAATCTTGAAGTTTACAATGCACTTTTAGAAAATATATTCTTCGTCAATAAAGTTGTATTCAAATTAGAGGTTATTACTATATAATTAAATATCCTTTGATATCCATAGTCAAAATAAAATGTTAATGTATATGATGAGCATTATTATTAATAATAAACATAAATTTTATGTTTAATAACTTATTAATCATAAATTTGATTTAGTTATATTTTGAGTAGTATCATTTTATATGCATATATCAATTGACATATAATAATAATGTATTGTGTATATCCTGGTAATATTTGTATACACTAACTAATATAAACTGAATATTAATTTAGAGAAATTTATTATTTATATGTATTTGAATATTTAAGTTATAATAGAATTTGAAGTTGATATTTGAAGAAATGTAAAAGTGGATCTTATGATATATGCAGATTATCTGTCAACAGAAGTAATTCAAAAAGCAAGAATAAAAAGCAATATTTGTATTCCATATTTCAATAAAGAATGTATGTATTTATATATCACTACTGTTTCTATATACCGTAGCATTACATATTATATACAATATGAAAGATAATAAAGAAGTATATATTTCTCTATCCTATCAATTAAATCAACTAGATGCATTAATGTGTTATGATACTTTAACGTTATATACACTGTGTATCCTATTGCATAACTGAACTTAATGATTTGATTTAATTAATTATTTGATTATTCAAGATCCATGGAGATATTTTATTATAATATTTCGTCAATTTATGCTAGTAAGAATATTATCTACATAGTGATTATATATGTCATTCTAAGATAATTATTTAAGTAAATCTATATATAGTAATATATTAGAACTCAAATTTATAAAGAATAATAATTCAAAGTATTACACAATACTACTTTTACTATTTATTTTTATTTTACATAACTATTATTATAAGCTGTTGTATAAAAAATCACCAAATAAATTATTATAATATTATTTTAATTACATAATATATTCATAACATCATATTATAATTAAATCATGAAATATTATAATTCTAAAATCTAGATTATATATAAGGTATAAAATGCATTTTAAAAATTATATCTATATTTATAATAATAATAGTTTCCAAGAATCTTTGATAATAATATACCAAATTTCATGTAATTTTGGATACAATTATTAAATATTTGAAAATAATATCAAATAATTAAAATTTTAAATTCTTAGTATTATAGATTATCAACAAATTAATAAAAAATGAAAGACATATCAAAATTAGACCTATATGGATTATTTGAAATCGATATCAATGCAAGTGAGAAGGAGGTAATATGATTTAATTTATCAAATTTGTATTACATTTAATAAATAATATAAAATGAAATATTTAATAAAATAAATAATTTAATAATATCTATAGGTTAATTAAATATCTGCCTTTTATCTCCAACGGGTGTTGATGGTAGTCACCGAAGTAAACATAGTTGATAATGATATGTGTGTGTGTTTATTTTGTATGCGAATATTTACATCTGATTCTGAGTAATAATTATAATTGATATTTTAAATCCATCCAAATATGATCATTAATTTATAACTAATATTCATTAATATACATATATACAGTATTATATGAAGCCAATACTCATCATTTATATTCATAGATTTTAAGAGCGTATCGTAAAAAAGCTTTGAAATGCCACCCTGATAAAAATAAGGATAATCCTAAAGCAGGTTAGACACAAGACAATACTTATTTAATATCGAATTTAAAGTATATCAATTATTAATAATAGTAAATTGTATTTGTAGTTATCTTTAATTTAAACTAAAACCCATATTCCCAATGGTTAGAACAAAGCTTGCTCACTCTTTTCTTCTCCTTCCTCCTACAAGACTGACCTCTAGAGCTAGTTTATCGCGATTGTCCACCTTCCTCTATATTCTGGCACCTGCTACAAGTTCCCTAGCCTCTAGATTGTCTCGAAATTTACGTTGCTTCATGACAATCTTGCCTTACTACAATTTATTAGATAGTCTTTCATTTGGGTATCTTTTATTGATAATTTACATTATTTTATTATACCTCTTTAAAGAGTCTTAAATAGTTAAAATATTTAAAGGCAATGCAAAATAACAATATTAATAATAATTAATGAAATTGGTGAAAAATAATACCAATTATATTATGCAAAACATGGCTAATTTATAATATATAATATTATGGTATATAATTTAGATGATATTTATTCCAGAGAATGCATTATATTTTGTAAAATGACTATTTGTTAATTTTAGAACATTGCTATTCCCATAGAATGACATATCACTTTATCATTTGTAATATACAATGTTTTGTTTAAAAATAAAATAATTTTTTTTTGTAAATAATATCTTACATTATTAAATAGTGAACATTTCGATATCAGTACATTGCGTTAGCATCATGCATATAAAAATATTTAATATTATTATATAATATCATCGTAATAATAAGGTTTTATAAATAACAAATATTATTACGCTAATCAATTATTCCTGACTAGACGATATATTGATCTTCATCTATCATATAGCTAGCCTCAAATGTCGAAATGATTAATAACATATTAACCTTTACTCTTCGACAGTTGAACAATTCCACGAGCTATCCGAAGCTCTCGGCGTGCTAACGGATAAAGCAGCTCGCCTTGCCTACGATAAGGTGATACGCGCAAAACAACATGCCGCCATCCGTTACAGAGAATTGGACGCGAAGCGACGTAAACTTCGCGACGACCTTGAGGCTAGGGAAATTGCGGCAGGTGCCGGAGTACAGAGGCAGTTGGACGCTCGCGAGAGACTAGCTAGAGAGGTCAGTCTTGTAGGAGGAAGGAGGCGAAAATAGTGAGTAAGCTTTGTTCTAACCATTGGGAATATGTGTTTTAGTTTAAATTTGAAATATTTATTGATTCTCAGAATGGAAATAGAATTTAGAATTAATTCAGTACCAGATATTACACACTCTTTTAAAAGTAAATAATAATATATTTATAATATTTATATCTTAACTCAAATTTGTATTATTGCATTTAAAGTATAAACTCAACAATATATTTAATATATAAAACTATATTATATTGGAAATTTATATATATCCTATAATAATCTTCAAGATTTCAAGATTAAGGAGAGAAGGTTCAACATTATTAGAAACAGAAAAAAATAGAATGAAAGAAGAATTAAATCATGATAATATTATATTAAGACGACTAAATAAAGGTTACAACCAAATAAATGTATTCGTTTTAATGATATGCTTTATGCATTAAAATATAAATTAATTGTGATTTTTTAATTAGATACGAAACATAATGTATCAGGTGGTAAGTCAGAACCTGTTTGTATAAAAGTTAGTTCGCTAATGTTTATAAAACTTAATAATATATATTATTATATATAAAAAAAAATTGTAATATATACATTTTCTCATATTTATAATGTATGATATATATATAACTTGATTAGATTATAACTTGATATAATTATATTTATATCTATAATATACAATATAGTGTTTTTAATTTATGACTACTACATCATTAATATATTATTATTTATTGTAAGTTATCAAAGCATGATTAATATGATAAGTTATAAAATAATACAAAATAATATGTTTAATTTTTGATACTTTATTATATACATTATATATTCACAAATGTAAACAGGTGAAATGGAGGAGTAAGTTCAGTGAAAAGAAATCAATGGAATCTAGTCTTGAATCTATATTCAATAGGGTTTATTTTTGATATCCGAAAACATAAATAAATATATATATATATCTTTTATAAAATATGTTCTCATTTTCAGTATGGTCTAATTTCTATGGTGTTGGTCTCCGATAAAAAAAATAATGCAGTTATAGAGTTTGAGAATATTTTTCGAAGCGTTAGTTATTATCTTTAAAATCCATTAGGAATTGCAATTTTCATGTGTTTAATTCTTCATACTTATAAATGAACTTATTAGATCAGATGCTCATTGTGTATATGATAAAACCGTTACCGATCAGGGTGTACTGGAAGAAGATGGCGATCAAGTTAAACTCGAAGTGAAATTGATATCGGGCAGTATAGACATTGCGAAAAAACCACAAGACCATAGCAGTGTTCAGAGTATAATCGTACGCGATGTAATAGATGATGACACAACTGATAATGATAACTCATCCAAGTGGGACAGACACAAAAACAAGAATGACCTTTCAGATGAAGAATCTGATATTGAGGCTGGGCATACACTTCTCATCTGAATATTTAAATTATATAATGCTATATATTATTGTTTATATTAATATTAAATTAATAATAAATATAATATAACTTATATTTATTTAATATTTATTAATTAATCATTTATATTTTCTAAATATATTATGATATTTTTTAATCATTGTCCCATTTATTTGTAGGTGCTTCCAGATAATCATGAAGATTTGGAACTGTTAATAATGAAAAGAATGCAAGAAGCACATAAAAAACAACAAAATAAACAATAAAAATTATTTGTAATTGTATATATATAACAATGTAATCTTATTACTTATATACAAATATACTACAGAATATATTTTAATACATATTTATTTAAGATAATATGATTCTGTAAATTATATACTATTAATTATTTATTTCCTTTTTGTATATTCTTAATTAGCATTATTTTATATAAATATTACTGTTTATTCTATACTAATGATTAATATAATAATTTAATTTATTAATGTAGATAAAATAAATATCCAAGATCTTGGTAATTAAGATATGTATATTATTTATTGATTAGTGTTTCGGTTGTTTATTATTAAAATAATTTCTATCTATTTATGTGATAATTCTTATTATCTATGATTACACTAATCATGTCCAATTTTATTATTGGATATTAATAATTCATGTAAATATATTGAAAGTATATTGGTATGACAGTTACACATTATACTGGTATATCTTATGATATAAGTGATGAAATCCGCCGCGTTACATTATACAATCAAAGGCATATTTTACTCTATGGATATATGTGGCCTTTTATAATTTTATATGCGATCTGGGCTCATTTTCTTATAAATGTTTATGGAATTGATAATTCATCTGAAATACGGCTGATCATATCTATAGTATGCATAGTACTAGGACAAATATTAGCTTGGCTTTTCTGTCATTGGTTTATAAGAATTCGATCATTTTTTAACTATTCCAAGGTATGTAAATAGTTATTAGAATTTTAGAATAAAAATGTAATAATTTCATATTAGAATTTTATTGAAATATATTAATTGTGTATAATAATTATAATACTTACTAGTTAATTTAGTAAGTTAATATTTTATTTATAATAATTAACTATGTAATTAGTACCTAGTGCTGTATATACAGCTAATACTTAAAATGTACATACTATTGAACTGTGGGCTTATGAAGTCCATCAAAGAGGTTGCCAAATATCTCGCTAGCATAACTCATAGTTGTCTATAGATATTTTATAATTATGTTATAGAATATATATATATATATATGTATATATTAAATGACTAATTAATATCAATATATCATATACATAACAAGAACTCATTAAATCATTTACATATTATCTATCAACAAAATTATAGAAATAATATGTTTGCTCTCTAGGAATACTTTTATAGTAACGTGATACTAGCTGGTATTGACAATCCTTAGCTTGTTGAGTGAAAAGTCTATCAAAGTATAGAACTCAATATTTATATATTTTAAATTTATATATAAATAAATTACAATTAAATATCTATATTTGTATATAGATTTATTAAAAGTATACCATTTTTGTGTGACACAATCATTACTAGTTGATATCCCTAATTTCATTATATTTGAATATATACTTTAAATTCTTTTACATCAGTATTACTATCTAGTTTCCATTAAAAGTACACTAAATATTAAAAATGATAACAGTAGCTTTGATAAAAGTTTTGACAGATAATGACTCTTAAACTATTACTTAATTTAATCAAACTGGCAATTACATAACAAATGAACGCCAACCGATAAGTACTGTTAGCCATTCTTTTTTTGACTGTCAATTAATTTGGCATTCATTCTATAATATTTACATTTGAACTTGTCGCTATGCTAATAGTTTTTCAAATATGAAATAAATTAAATTTTATAATAATACTTTATACTTTAATACACTTTAATATACTTTAATACATTATTTAAATTTTCACACACATTTTTATGGTAAATACTAATGCAGAAAATGATTTATTTGAAATTTGTAGGCAAAATCAATCGCCGAGGCAACATTTATCCTAGTTGAACCTACTCCTAATAATGGATGTTCAGAAATTGTTACACTCCACAAAACAAAATCGGTTATTTGTCATTTATCTAATCTTATGGATTTATTCTTCATACAGTAAATGTTGATTTAAAATTGGATATATATTAATTAAGATAAAATACGTAATATTATTTTTTAAAGTATATAATTTATTTATAAATTTAATATTTAAATAATAATATATACATATATATTATATATAGACATAAAATAATTAAGATTTTTGAACGTTATACCATTAACTATATTATAAATACTAAAGTAGGTTTTTTTCATTATACTTTTGCGACGTCACCGCAGAAGGTACATTTTTATTACCAAAAGATTTGCTACATATTCAACGACTCGTTGAATACCTTCGACAGTACTCCTTATCCCGATAATCTGCTGTTCAAGGATTATAAGGCGTGGAAAGGCTACGAAGACCAGACTCAGTTAGATGATGCAATTAGTCGTTATGGAAATAATAGGTTAGAACTAATTTTCATGTTAATAATTAATTTAGGATTGTCACCTTTATATGTTAATAATTGTTACTTATATTTAATCATACATTACGATGTTAGTATGTAAATTTTCATTATTTAAATTTAAATATTAATTATTAATATTTAAAAAATTGTTTTTAATATTTATATATGCACTATTTATATTATGTAATGTAATGCCTTCAACACTTTAGCATGATATTAGATATTCCCCAATTCAATGAATTATTTTTGGAACGAGCAACTGCTCCCTTCTTTGTTTTTCAGGTAAAAGTATAATTGCATAAGAATTCATATAAAAAATGCTTATATTTTTTGAATAATGCACGTAAAAATATAATCAATACATATCTAAACACGTCTATAGGTGTTCTGCGTCGGAATTTGGTGCCTGGACGAGTACTGGTACTACTCGCTGTTCACCTTGTTCATGCTGGTTTGCTTCGAATGTACGCTGATCAAACAGCAGATTCGCAACATGTCAGATATCCGTAAGATGGGCAACAAACCGTACGAAATCAATGTGAGTAACACCTTTCTCTACGTACAAATTTATTCCATTTTATTCCATTTATATCCGACTAGATTTGTAAAGTATTTACCACGATTTTAAAACATATGTATTTTTAATATGTATGTAAATTAATATATATATAAACAGCTTCGGTGATGTAATGTCTCGTGTTTAGACTGCCAAGCTAGTGGTTCGATTCTCTGGTCGAATCATTACATTAAAATAATAATTAGAAGTTGCGAATGACAGTTTATAATAACCAGAATTTAGTTTCTAATAAACCTTTACATAGATATAATCTATTGTATATTAAATTTCCTAAAACTGCTATATTATCTCGTATACTATTGTTTATATACATTTGATAATCCTTAGTAGGTATTTGAATTCAATCTAAATATTTATTTACCATAAACTTAAAATTGTATTAATTATTATATGTATATATAACGGTGAATAACTAAGATAAGATTGATAGTAAAATAGTTTTTATAATATTTGTTATGTCCTCATTTTTTGCACATTGAAATATTTCTATTCAACAATTATATTTCTATTTATAGAAACTTGTTTTGTATTATTTCATTTTTTAATTTAAAGATAATATTCATTTATTTTACAGACTTATCGTAAAAGGAAATGGCGATCGCTGTTGAGCAATCAATTGGTGCCTGGAGATATAGTGTCCGTGGGTATGTAATTCGAGTATTCAATGTAGGAATAATTCAATATAGAATTAATATAGTACGTTGCATGCAGTGTAGGTTAGTCATGTAATATACATAGAAAGAACACACGAGTAATGTAAATATAATATGAATTTTATTTGCAAAACAAATACAGTAAATAATTTACTCCGTATTCAATATTATCATTTGCTTTACTTTCTTTATTTCTATTGATCTAACTTTCCATTCAATTCTGAAGTTTTAACCTAATACATTTCTACCTATTTATCTATTTCTATGTACATTTTCTCCGTAATGTATTTGAAATATTACATTTACCTTTACCTTGTACTCAATGTCAATTTCAAGTTTGAAATCATTTTGTATTCTCATCTCCCCATTGTTACTCCCCGTCTTCCTCCGTCTCCCACACTTTCTTTACACCATCTAACTTCTCAACTCACTCTATAATTTCACCATGGCCACAGGTCGTTCCAAAGATGATAAATTGATCCCATGCGATCTTTTGGTTCTACGCGGATCGTGCATTGTGGATGAATCTATGCTTACAGGTGAATCAGTCCCAGTAATGAAGGTTTATACTGATTAATGCATATATATCTTTATCTTATACTTGAATAGTTCAATATCTTAAATATTTGTGAAGAATGAAAGTTATAGTTAGATTAGGTCAAATTAACTTTAGAAAATACATTTTTCATATATTTAAATTATTAATGTAATATATTATTAATTGCTATTAGAAAATTAAATGAATTTCATACTATTATTCAGGAGTCAGTGGAAAATCTTAAAGACGAAGCCAGGTTGGACTTACAAGTGAACAGTAAACTGCATGTTCTCTACGGAGGTACTAAAATCGTACAGCATTCGCCCATATGAATGAAGGAGAACTATAATATCATATCATATTCTATATATATTGTATCATATTCTATATATTTAAGTATATAGACTCTAAGTTTACTTGAAATAATTCTCTATTAATATTATATTCTTAGATAGATATATACCTAGAGTATATATATATATTTGTGTATTTAACTATTATATTACATTTTATGATTCTAACTAATTTTAATACTATAATATAACGAAGTGTGTTTACTACTCCTGCATTGAATGCATACGAAGTATTTACACTATACAGTTTTCTTTTGTCACCTATATTTCGCTGAGTTTTCTCTAGTTTCATTAATTACGAATTAAGTAGGCTATCTTAACGCACTATCTGATCAATCACGAAGAATTGGGTAAACACTTTATTCTCCACCCACCTGGGTATACTCTGGTAGGTTGTCTTAATCGTCTATAGCCGTATTAAGACAACACATATTTCTTAACTGATCCTAATAACACTTCGTATTTGCGTTATCAAGTAAATCCATTGCGCAATACGTTTACAATAATAAACCCGCCTTTATTAATTATTTTAAATTGTAATCCACATATTGTAATTATATTATATACTATATATATTATATACTATATATTATATATACTATATATTATAAGAGTACTTAATTAAAAATGCCTCGATTGTACAAGTAATTGAACTGCTTATCATATATTTCTTTCGATATAATAAATATTATAATTAGTACCAAAAAAACATACCGTTCCGATGTTACTAGCATGCAAGTAGATATAGAAGAGCTGCCTGCAAATGTATGTTACCGGTATATTATCGTACCGAGTACAACGGGTAGAATACAGCGGATAAAGTACACTGACGGTATTCAGTACGGTACGCTCTGCAGTACATAGTACCGTATATATTAAATACCCTTTAATAAATGAGCTTTATATACACGCATATATATATATATATATAATATATAATATATATATATATATATGTATATATGTATATATATATATATATATATATATATATATATATAATATATATATATATATATATATATATATATATATACGTTAGTGACCTATATACTGCCGGATAAAAGTTCACGCTAGTTGCTGATACTGATTGTGTCTTAGTGCTCTGTATAGGTTAAGGTCTCACCATTCGATGTCAAAGTTTATATATAAGTTTCCATATAGAGCATATGAACCCAGAATATCGATTGCCCTAAACAAATATTTAGGTATAATTGAATGACAGGTAGGTAACACATAACACTACAACATCTATATACTGAGGATAGTCCACTAATTACTGGTTATCTTAAAGATGACTACTTGAAATGACTAAAATTATATATATATATATATATATATATATATATATATATTGTGTACTAAATAACCCTAATGGTATTAATACATACAATACTGATTTTGACTACATCTCAGACTATATAAGTATGTTTCTTTACGAAACTGATATAGCATAATATAATCGTTTACATAATATATTATATATAAAATAGATATTAATTCAATATATAAAAATAATGACAGCATCTTCGTGAGGTTTATTTTTAGTTCACAAAATGTACTTAAATTAAACGAAATGTATATACAATATATACGTAGTTTAACACTAAACTACCATTATTTTATATCTATTATTTAGAGATGAATTACGACGTCATTGCGTTTTGCGAAAGTTTTTTCTAAATATTGATATAGAAGATGTTGTAAGTTTTGATGAAACACTGGCTGAGAAATTGAGAAAAACACCACAGATTATACCATTAGTTTTTCTAATATAATTTACTGAATATAAATATATAATAATTAGAAAATATAATAGTATTGTATATGAATACAATAAAATACAATATAAATACAATAAAATATGATTTACAAAAATATTCACAAACATAAATGAGTTACATGAGTTACCAAATTCTATTATTGTATAAGATATAGATAAATCATGTGCTAGTTAAACAAATGTTATTTTATGGTTGATTCAATTACTAGTTTCTACAAATAATTATAATGAATATACGCATATAAATATCAATAATGAGTATTATTGAGTATTATTTCCATGGTTGAAAAACTGATAGGCCATGATAATTATAGTTTGTTTGTAACCAATGAAAACATTCATTCTGTAAATATAATTATTCAAAAATAATAATATATATATGAATAATAAACCTGTCCGCGGCCGTATGGTATGCCTAAAACATCGACACTTGAATGTAATGAACTCATATTAGATTTCTGTATCGTAGAATATACTTTTTTCATAAAATTTCTCGCTAACATAGTAGATAGCATGCTTGAAACTTTACTATTTATAGTGCATATTTATGATTTTTTATTCCACTATTTTATAGATAGTATAGGCGTAACTTATATAACCAATCATATAAAATCTATGATTATACTCATTTATATAAACATATACATTTCTGTTATCTTTGTATTATATTAAACTCCCGCTAAAATGTCTGGATTTGATGATCATGGTGTCTTTTTTAGCGATAATTTAGATAATAATGATACTTCTGTAGATACTGGGAATGCTAATAGACAACAAATAAAGAATCGTTTTAAAGATTTCATTCGCCAATTTCACGAAGAAAACTTTAATTATAGATACCGGTTTGTATTTCTTATATTATTTTTTTGATTAAAAAATTTAAATATAAAAATGTTATGTATAATATATAATATTGTATTATACAGCATATTATATAATATTGTATATAATTAGTTTATATCTATTATTTAGAGATGAATTACGACGTCATTGCGTTTTGCGAAAGTTTTTTCTGACTATTGATATAGAAGATGTTGCAAGTTTTGATGAAACACTGGCTGAGAAATTGAGAAAAACACCCACAGATCATTTACCATTGGTTTTTCTAATATAATTTACTGAATATAAATAAATAATAATTAGAAAATATGATAATATTATATATATGGATATATTATTGATTCGGATTAGGACCCCAATCCATATAGTTTAGTATAACGTTATTTTATAATATGATAACATTACTATTGGATAAAATTATATTAATTAAATTATTTTATTTCAATTTATGATTTATCATAAATATTGATAACATATTGATAATTGATAACCCATTACAAATTCGTAAACATTAGCCACTTCCAAAATCTTACGAATGGAATTACTTGCTTTTTATCAATATAAATCACTATATTTATGAAAACTATTCAATAGTATTATATTTTTTAATTATACAGTTTATTTATTTTTATTTATTTGAAAGTAATTTTACAAATTTAAGTGAATATTATTTTTAGATTTGATTATATAAAATATGTGAGTTCACCACACAAATAAGGTGATGGCATAACAGTGTATATACAATATGCTATTACTCCATATAGTATTATATTATACATATATGACATATAAATAATTTTCATACACTATTTATATACACCTATTATAATAGTTTGAATGTGATTTTATATTTGAAATCTCTTCATTAATTGAATGTTGTCCTTATCACAAGTTATGCATTTTACAGTTTGAAGAGGCAGTGAAAGATGTAGCCGAAGAAATTACTCATCCGCTACCAGAAGGTGAGGATCCTATTGGTGATATTCAAATCATGTTATCTTCATCTGCAAACCATTCAACGCTTAGAGATATGAAGGTTTTCTAAAAATATTATTTAAATCTGTAAATAGATTAATTTATATATAAGCATGTTTCATTATCTTAGATAAAAAATACTAAATTCTATAAATACCAAACTTCTCTGATTTTATTTATTATTTAACATTTACAGCTTTCTAATTAATATTTTATAATATTCTCCGCCAGTCCGAATTTGTTTCGAAATTAGTCAAGGTGCAGGGAATTTGCATTGCGGTCAGTGCCTTGAAAACCAAAGCAACCAAGATTAGCATCCAATGTCGATCTTGTCGTACTGTCATAAATAACTTGGCAGTAAAACCCGGGTTTGAAGGCTATGCACTGCCTCGTAAGTGTACCACGGAACAGGCCGGTCAACCCTCGTGTCCAATTGACCCTTTCTTCATTATACCGGATAAGTGCAAGTGTGTTGATTTTCAGGTGAGTCTAGGATTGTCCATCTGTTGAGAAAACTGAACAATGATTTAATGTTATATAAAATAGAAATCAATATGTGATAATATATAGATAATATTAGTAGATATATAAATCATTAATATGCAATATTAATATGCAGATGATTATTTAAAAAAATATGTACATTAAGTCAAACAGTTTCTTTTTTTATTTTACAAATAATATGTAAATATAATAAAAATAAATTATAATTTGGTTTAGCAAATTATCATACTTGATATTTCAATAATTTTGAATATCTAAGTACTTATATTAAATTGTCTAATTAATTAAGTTATAATTTTATACCAAATGATAAATTCAAATACCATCTATTTATTCGTACTTCTATAGATCCTGAAACTACAAGAATTGCCCGAAGTGGTACCCCACGGTGAAATGCCTCGTCATCTGCAGATGTACTCTGACCGTTACCTCTGCGAGAAGGTTGTTCCCGGCAACCGCGTTACCGTCATCGGAATCTATTCAATCCGTCGAGCTGCCACCTCCCAGGTCAGAGTTCATACTACATAGCAATGTATACTAGTGAATAGCTTCATATTCAGAACATTTTTATAGTTATTTTAGTAAATAGTCTTTATTATATTGTATATTGTACTAATATATATTTATTTAATAGGTAAATATTTATTACATCAAAACGGCTAATCAATGATACCTAATCATACCAAATTATCAAATTGTAGTTAACTATAAAGAAAAATACTTTGTTTATTTTTGGTATCAGTATCAATATAGAAATAAGTAAGTTTACAAAGTTTACAAGAAGTATTTAATTAAATGGGTTGATAAAATATCAGTTATTTAATAGAATATCAGTTAGTTAATAGAATAGCAGTTAGTTAATAGAATAGCAGTTAGGTAATAGAATAGCAGTTAGTTAATAGAATAGCAGTTAGTTAATAGAATAGCAGTTAGGTAATAGAATAGCAGTTAGTTAATAGAATAGCAGTTAGTTAATAAAATAGTCGAGTAATATTTTTTTAAATGTTCAAAGTAATTAAATGCTTTAATTGAATCCATATTCGATTAGAAATCAAACCAAAAGGTGAATACTGGCATTCGACTGCCATACATCCGGGTAATCGGTGTCGAAGTCGACGACTCGGGTTCCGGTCGAACTTCTGTAGGTGGAGCCACGATGACCGAGGACGACGAACGACGGCTACGAGAGATTGCGGCTAAACCCAACGTTTACGACATGATTACGGCATCGATTGCTCCCTCTATCTTCGGCTGCAAGGACATGAAACGAGCCATAGCCTGTCTTCTCTTCGGTGGATCACGGAAAAGGTTCAATTCAAATGTAGTGATGTATAGTATATTATATAATAATGAGACTATAATAATGAGATATTAATTATAAAATCAAATGTTAAAAAATATTATTTTACATTTACACAAAAATATTTATATCAGATTAAATTACTTAATTAATTTAAATTATATTAGTTTAGTAATAATATTAACTTATAACAACATTATTTTTATGATAAATAAAATAATTATTTCTATGAATTCATGTTTTATTATATTATGCATTATCTGGAAACAATTCAATTACATTACTTCTTTCTTTTAGTGATATCTATTTTAAACACCATAGACTCCCCGACGGCTTGACCAGGAGAGGTGATATTAACATGCTTATGTTAGGAGATCCAGGTACAGCAAAATCTCAACTTCTAAAGTTTGTGGAGAATGTTTCACCTATTGGGGTAAGTAACTGAAGATATTTTAGTGTTTTCATGGATATTTAATCAAACTTATTTAACAATTTTATTTGATTACAATTAGATTTAAATATGCACAAGTGAAGTCTTATATTTATGTTTGTATCATAACTATTATCATAACTATTATCATAACTATTATCATAACTATTATCATAACTATTATCATAACTATTATCATAACTATTATCATAACTATTATCATAACTATTATCATAACTATTATCATAACTATTATCATAACTATTATCATAACTATTATCATAACTATTATCATAACTATTATCATAACTATTATCATAACTATTATCATAACTATTATCATAACTATTATCATAACTATTATCATAACTATTATCATAACTATTATCATAACTATTATCATAACTATTATCATAACTATTATCATAACTATTATCATAACTATTATCATAACTATTATCATAACTATTATCATAACTATTATCATAACTATTATCATAACTATTATCATAACTATTATCATAACTATTATCATAACTATTATCATAACTATTATCATAACTATTATCATAACTATTATCATAACTATTATCATAACTATTATCATAACTATTATCATAACTATTATCATAACTATTATCATAACTATTATCATAACTATTATCATAACTATTATTATAATTATTATCAATACTATTATCAATACTATTTATTTATTATTTATAAAGCTGATATTTTAGTAAGCAAATATTTAATAATATCGAATTAGCTCACTACTGCGAATTTCACCGCGAAACTTAACCTTACCCTGTTCTACAAGGTTTACACGTCTGGTAAGGGAAGCAGTGCAGCTGGTCTCACGGCTTCTGTGACCAAGGAACAATCTACAGTTAGTTCTCATCGAAATAACGTAAATTCAGTAATTTGGTTGTAGAGATCTCTACAAGCATGGTCAAGTGTGATCAAACACTCCGATTCATTAAATATCTCATGTTCGTATAGCAGTAATTGCGCACTAGTTTACAGGCTAAATGTAACGTTAATATCTACTCTGAAACTACGCCCCTAATGTAATTCTAATGACGTTGAATCACCACCGATAATAGCGCAACTTCATCGTGGAGGGCGGAGCTATGGTGCTGGCGGACGGCGGCGTCGTCTGCATCGACGAATTCGACAAGATGCGAGAAGACGACCGAGTTGCTATCCACGAGGCTATGGAACAGCAGACCATCTCCATCGCCAAGGTCCGACGAACTAACATCGGGCGTTTTACGCTTCTAACATCGACTCCGACGCCTTTCGTCGCAGATTATTCTCATAATTCCGCAAAGTTACTCTGCTAGACTGCCTACGATTCCGACGCGGAAGGCAGTCGGAAATGCTCGGCGGCTAAATCTATGAATTGTAATATCGCCGACCTTACCAGGCCGGAATCACGACGACGTTGAACACTCGATGTTCGGTGTTGGCGGCGGCGAATTCGGTGTTTGGTCGATGGGACGACACCAAGGGCGAAGAGAACATTGACTTCATGCCCACGATCCTCTCGCGATTCGACATGATCTTCATCGTTAAAGACATTCACGACAGCGAGAGAGACATCGTTAGTAGCCGAGGGGTCGGGGGTCGTGTTAAGGGAGTAGTTTGAGAGTGAGTCAATTTGAATACGTAGAGGTAATTCATATGGAGATGAAGTTATAATAAGTAGAACTATGAGATAGATATTATTAGTATAGTATAGTAGTTAGTGTACGTGGTAAATAGAATTATAGCTATAAACATAGTGGGAAGTGAGAATGTGATTAATAAATGGGCGTATATTTTGCAAAATTAGAGTTGTAGTGGAAAGTAACCTTACGTTGTAGACGGAGTTGGAAGACGGAATTAGATGGTGAGTTATAAGGGAGGACTATGTCATTTAAGCAAAACATGTGAGCAGGATTAATTAGAGGTGTCCTTTACTAGTAGCATTTTGTAGCACACTGATTATAGGATGTAAATACGAATATAGATATAATAAGGATAAGAAATTAATACCAACATAATTAATATTTGAACTAAGCGAATACAAGTAGAATTCAATTGATGTGTATACAATTAACTAGCTAGTTGTATTGCTATATAGTAATGTTTAAGTAGTATTTGTATTCGTTTGCAGATTCTCGCTAAACACGTGATGAACATCCACATGAATAACTCGGATTCATTGAACCGTAACACAGATGGAGAAATTGATTTATTAACTCTTAAAAAGATGATTTCTTTCTGTAGATTGTTTGTATAATATATTATTTTCACTAATATAAATATTGTATCGCTAAGTACATTTCCAACATCTCTAATTCCTTCCCCGCATTATTTAATACTTTCATTCTACCTCTAAAATCTCTGCAGTAACTGCGGTCCCAGGTTGTCGTCTGAGGCTGCGGAGAAATTACAAAATCGTTACGTTTTGATGCGAAGCGGTCTCAATCAACACGAAAGCGAAACTGGTAAACGAAGCAACATTCCCATCACTGTAAGGTTTTAATGCAAACCATTACTCCCTGTACTACTCAGATATCCACCTCAGATATCCACCTCAGATATCCACCTCAGATATCCACTTCAGATATCCACCTTAGATATCCACCTCAGATATCCACCTCAGATATCCACTTCAGATATCCACCTTAGATATCCACCTTAGATATCCACCTCAGATATCCACCTCAGATATCCACCTTAGATATCCACCTCAGATATCCACCTCAGATATCCACCTCAGATATCCACCTCAGATATCCACCTCAGATATCCACCTCAGATATCCACCTCAGATATCCACCTCAGATATCCACCTCAGATATCCACTTCAGATATCCACCTTAGATATCTACCTCAGATATCCATCTTCATCAATTGTATTCAAACATTCACACTTTTACATTTTATTTACCTTTTTATTTACCTTTTTATTTACTTCTCGATTTGATCAACCCACCGAAATCTCGAATATTAGAATTATCAAAGAATTTGTTGCAAAATATTTCCCAAACCTATATTCACTAGGTCCCATATTTACCATCATTTACCATCGTTTACTATACTACCTCTACTTGCCCCACATCACCACTTCTATCCGTCACATAATAGCACCGACTATAAACGTCTTCCTCCTCCAAAACACCAAATTACCACCTCTACGCCACCCTCACCTTCCTCTTTATACCGCTTTAGACAACTAGAGGCTATCATCAGAATGGCTGAATCTTTAGCCAAAATGCGACTGTCTCCATTTGCAAATGAACAAGACATTGACGAGGCTTTACGTCTTTTCCAAGTTTCCACGCTTGATGCAGCCATGTCCGGTAATCTAGCAGGTTTGTTACTTAGTATTTATAGATTGTAGAATATATAACATTGTCAATATCTTTAGTATTTATAGATTGTAGAATATATAACAATGTCAATATCTCTAGTTGTCATTCTTATTATTTATAGATTGTAGAATATATAACAATGTCCATATCTATAGTATTTATAGATTGTAGAATATATAACGATGTCATTATCTTTAGTATTTATAGATTGTAGAATATATAACAATGTCATTATCTATAGTATTTATAGATTGTAGAATACCGATGTCAATATCTCTAGTTGTCATTCTTTAGTATTTAAAGATTCAAATAAAATAAGTCTCATTAATATCTTGCCTGAGGCAACCTTTACAATATACACGCATGCAATATGATTTAATTAACTATATGTAAAATAGAAATGAATTTCTAAATCTTCGAATACAATCTCTACATTACTTGACTACGAAGGTGCTGAGGGGTTCACCAGCGAAGACGATCAGGAGTTGTTGGCTCGTATAGAAAAGCAAGTCAAACGACGCTTTCTGATTGGCTCACAGGTATCCGAGCATGCCATCATTCAGGACTTCTCGAAACAGGTATGCGAGTAATATAATATAGTTATGAATTAGACTCAAGATGGTAGAGTCTGATGATCTAATTTATATATTATTAATTTAATATACAATTAATAGCTATATTAGTTTTGTATTAAATATGTATACTATATAGTGATTTTGAGGTATGAAATCAATTCTCTCTCTATATATTCTGAATGTCGTTATAATTAAAACATTCCCTGTCTATTAGATTTCACTCCAACAATCGACTATATTTACAACTCATCCTCACTCAGAAATATCCAGAACACGCAATTCACAAAGTCTTACAGTTGATGATACGCCGTGGAGAACTGCAGCATAGAGTTCAGAGGAAGATGTTGTACAGACTTAAGTAACTATACCTGGTATATATTTACCTGATATATATTTACCTGATATATATCAAAACTCTGCCACCATAAATTGTTTTCTCATAGACATGTTTTTTTATTATAAATGTTTGCTATATATATAATTTTTTTATTAAAATAAATATCTGAAAATTGAATAACAAATATAATGTTTTATATAAATATAGTAAATAATGTATTACTGTTATTTTTAAATTATATTATTTGTAAATATTAAAAAGTATCATGATTATAAATTTGAATAGAAAATTAACACCATTTTTCTATAATCATTTAAATATTTATTTATAGTCAAATAGTCAAATAACTAATATATTTTTATACATACTCGATAACTTCATTATAATATTTTGTAATATATTCTATTAATTTTTAAATTTTATTCCATTATAATATTACTACATTTATTAATATATTATATTAATAAAGTAATTTCTAAAATATGAATTGAATAAATACTTTAATAAGAAATTTATATTAATATAGCCTATTAGAATGATACAAAGAATAAATAATATTTATAGGTAATAGAATAGGTAACCCTTTGTGGATATTAAAATACTTGTTACTTAATAAGTACACATTACTTAAAATAGTTATTACTTATATATTGTTATAAGTATAACTAATAATTATAACAGTATTATGAAATTAATACTGCTATAGTTAAACATTAAGTTAAACAACATGTATAATAAATGAATATTAATAATTTTAATCTTGAAGTTTACAATGCACTTTTAGAAAATATATTCTTCGTCAATAAAGTTGTATTCAAATTAGAGGTTATTACTATATAATTAAATATCCTTTGATATCCATAGTCAAAATAAAATGTTAATGTATATGATGAGCATTATTATTAATAATAAACATAAATTTTATGTTTAATAACTTATTAATCATAAATTTGATTTAGTTATATTTTGAGTAGTATCATTTTATATGCATATATCAATTGACATATAATAATAATGTATTGTGTATATCCTGGTAATATTTGTATACACTAACTAATATAAACTGAATATTAATTTAGAGAAATTTATTATTTATATGTATTTGAATATTTAAGTTATAATAGAATTTGAAGTTGATATTTGAAGAAATGTAAAAGTGGATCTTATGATATATGCAGATTATCTGTCAACAGAAGTAATTCAAAAAGCAAGAATAAAAAGCAATATTTGTATTCCATATTTCAATAAAGAATGTATGTATTTATATATCACTACTGTTTCTATATACCGTAGCATTACATATTATATACAATATGAAAGATAATAAAGAAGTATATATTTCTCTATCCTATCAATTAAATCAACTAGATGCATTAATGTGTTATGATACTTTAACGTTATATACACTGTGTATCCTATTGCATAACTGAACTTAATGATTTGATTTAATTAATTATTTGATTATTCAAGATCCATGGAGATATTTTATTATAATATTTCGTCAATTTATGCTAGTAAGAATATTATCTACATAGTGATTATATATGTCATTCTAAGATAATTATTTAAGTAAATCTATATATAGTAATATATTAGAACTCAAATTTATAAAGAATAATAATTCAAAGTATTACACAATACTACTTTTACTATTTATTTTTATTTTACATAACTATTATTATAAGCTGTTGTATAAAAAATCAACAAATAAATTATTATAATATTATTTCAATTACATAATATATTCATAACATCATATTATAATTAAATCATGAAATATTATAATTCTAAAATCTAGATTATATATAAGGTATAAAATGCATTTTAAAAATTATATCTATATTTATAATAATAATAGTTTCCAAGAATCTTTGATAATAATATACCAAATTTCATGTAATTTTGGATACAATTATTAAATATTTGAAAATAATATCAAATAATTAAAATTTTAAATTCTTAGTATTATAGATTATCAACAAATTAATAAAAAATGAAAGACATATCAAAATTAGACCTATATGGATTATTTGAAATCGATATCAATGCAAGTGAGAAGGAGGTAATATGATTTAATTTATCAAATTTGTATTACATTTAATAAATAATATAAAATGAAATATTTAATAAAATAAATAATTTAATAATATCTATAGGTTAATTAAATATCTGCCTTTTATCTCCAACGGGTGTTGATGGTAGTCACCGAAGTAAACATAGTTGATAATGATATGTGTGTGTGTTTATTTTGTATGCGAATATTTACATCTGATTCTGAGTAATAATTATAATTGATATTTTAAATCCATCCAAATATGATCATTAATTTATAACTAATATTCATTAATATACATATATACAGTATTATATGAAGCCAATACTCATCATTTATATTCATAGATTTTAAGAGCGTATCGTAAAAAAGCTTTGAAATGCCACCCTGATAAAAATAAGGATAATCCTAAAGCAGGTTAGACACAAGACAATACTTATTTAATATCGAATTTAAAGTATATCAATTATTAATAATAGTAAATTGTATTTGTAGTTATCTTTAATTTAAACTAAAACCCATATTCCCAATGGTTAGAACAAAGCTTGCTCACTCTTTTCTTCTCCTTCCTCCTACAAGACTGACCTCTAGAGCTAGTTTATCGCGATTGTCCACCTTCCTCTATATTCTGGCACCTGCTACAAGTTCCCTAGCCTCTAGATTGTCTCGAAATTTACGTTGCTTCATGACAATCTTGCCTTACTACAATTTATTAGATAGTCTTTCATTTGGGTATCTTTTATTGATAATTTACATTATTTTATTATACCTCTTTAAAGAGTCTTAAATAGTTAAAATATTTAAAGGCAATGCAAAATAACAATATTAATAATAATTAATGAAATTGGTGAAAAATAATACCAATTATATTATGCAAAACATGGCTAATTTATAATATATAATATTATGGTATATAATTTAGATGATATTTATTCCAGAGAATGCATTATATTTTGTAAAATGACTATTTGTTAATTTTAGAACATTGCTATTCCCATAGAATGACATATCACTTTATCATTTGTAATATACAATGTTTTGTTTAAAAATAAAATAATTTTTTTTTGTAAATAATATCTTACATTATTAAATAGTGAACATTTCGATATCAGTACATTGCGTTAGCATCATGCATATAAAAATATTTAATATTATTATATAATATCATCGTAATAATAAGGTTTTATAAATAACAAATATTATTACGCTAATCAATTATTCCTGACTAGACGATATATTGATCTTCATCTATCATATAGCTAGCCTCAAATGTCGAAATGATTAATAACATATTAACCTTTACTCTTCGACAGTTGAACAATTCCACGAGCTATCCGAAGCTCTCGGCGTGCTAACGGATAAAGCAGCTCGCCTTGCCTACGATAAGGTGATACGCGCAAAACAACATGCCGCCATCCGTTACAGAGAATTGGACGCGAAGCGACGTAAACTTCGCGACGACCTTGAGGCTAGGGAAATTGCGGCAGGTGCCGGAGTACAGAGGCAGTTGGACGCTCGCGAGAGACTAGCTAGAGAGGTCAGTCTTGTAGGAGGAAGGAGGCGAAAATAGTGAGTAAGCTTTGTTCTAACCATTGGGAATATGTGTTTTAGTTTAAATTTGAAATATTTAGTGATTCTCAGAATGGAAATAGAATTTAGAATTAATTCAGTACCAGATATTACACTCTCTTTTAAAAGTAAATAATAATATATTTATAATATTTATATCTTAACTCAAATTTGTATTATTGCATTTAAAGTATAAACTCAACAATATATTTAATATATAAAACTATATTATATTGGAAATTTATATATATCCTATAATAATCTTCAAGATTTCAAGATTAAGGAGAGAAGGTTCAACATTATTAGAAACAGAAAAAAATAGAATGAAAGAAGAATTAAATCATGATAATATTATATTAAGACGACTAAATAAAGGTTACAACCAAATAAATGTATTCGTTTTAATGATATGCTTTATGCATTAAAATATAAATTAATTGTGATTTTTTAATTAGATACGAAACATAATGTATCAGGTGGTAAGTCAGAACCTGTTTGTATAAAAGTTAGTTCGCTAATGTTTATAAAACTTAATAATATATATTATTACATATAAAAAAAAATTGTAATATATACATTTTCTCATATTTATAATGTATGATATATATATATAACTTGATTAGATTATAACTTGATATAATTATATTTATATCTATAATATACAATATAGTGTTTTTAATTTATGACTACTACATCATTAATATATTATTATTTATTGTAAGTTATCAAAGCATGATTAATATGATAAGTTATAAAATAATACAAAATAATATGTTTAATTTTTGATACTTTATTATATACATTATATATTCACAAATGTAAACAGGTGAAATGGAGGAGTAAGTTCAGTGAAAAGAAATCAATGGAATCTAGTCTTGAATCTATATTCAATAGGGTTTATTTTTGATATCCGAAAACATAAATAAATATATATATATATATCTTTTATAAAATATGTTCTCATTTTCAGTATGGTCTAATTTCTATGGTGTTGGTCTCCGATAAAAAAAATAATGCAGTTATAGAGTTTGAGAATATTTTTCGAAGCGTTAGTTATTATCTTTAAAATCCATTAGGAATTGCAATTTTCATGTGTTTAATTCTTCATACTTATAAATGAACTTATTAGATCAGATGCTCATTGTGTATATGATAAAACCGTTACCGATCAGGGTGTACTGGAAGAAGATGGCGATCAAGTTAAACTCGAAGTGAAATTGATATCGGGCAGTATAGACATTGCGAAAAAACCACAAGACCATAGCAGTGTTCAGAGTATAATCGTACGCGATGTAATAGATGATGACACAACTGATAATGATAACTCATCCAAGTGGGACAGACACAAAAACAAGAATGACCTTTCAGATGAAGAATCTGATATTGAGGCTGGGCATACACTTCTCATCTGAATATTTAAATTATATAATGCTATATATTATTGTTTATATTAATATTAAATTAATAATAAATATAATATAACTTATATTTATTTAATATTTATTAATTAATCATTTATATTTTCTAAATATATTATGATATTTTTTAATCATTGTCCCATTTATTTGTAGGTGCTTCCAGATAATCATGAAGATTTGGAACTGTTAATAATGAAAAGAATGCAAGAAGCACATAAAAAACAACAAAATAAACAATAAAAATTATTTGTAATTGTATATATATAACAATGTAATCTTATTACTTATATACTACAGAATATATTTTAATACATATTTATTTAAGATAATATGATACTGTAAATTATATACTATTAATTATTTATTTCCTTTTTATATATTCTTAATTAGCATTATTTTATATAAATATTACTGTTTATTCTATACTAATGATTAATATAATAATTTAATTTATTAATGTAGATAAAATAAATATCCAAGATCTTGGTAATTAAGATATGTATATTATTTATTGATTAGTGTTTCGGTTGTTTATTATTAAAATAATTTCTATCTATTTATGTGATAATTCTTATTATCTATGATTACACTAATCATGTCCAATTTTATTATTGGATATTAATAATTCATGTAAATATATTGAAAGTATATTGGTATGACAGTTACACATTATACTGGTATATCTTATGATATAAGTGATGAAATCCGCCGCGTTACATTATACAATCAAAGGCATATTTTACTCTATGGATATATGTGGCCTTTTATAATTTTATATGCGATCTGGGCTCATTTTCTTATAAATGTTTATGGAATTGATAATTCATCTGAAATACGGCTGATCATATCTATAGTATGCATAGTACTAGGACAAATATTAGCTTGGCTTTTCTGTCATTGGTTTATAAGAATTCGATCATTGTTTAACTATTCCAAGGTATGTAAATAGTTATTAGAATTTTAGAATAAAAATGTAATAATTTCATATTAGAATTTTATTGAAATATATTAATTGTGTATAATAATTATAATACTTACTAGTTAATTTAGTAAGTTAATATTTTATTTATAATAATGAACTATGTAATTAGTACCTAGTGCTGTATATACAGCTAATACTTAAAATGTACATACTATTGAACTGTGGGCTTATGAAGTCCATCAAAGAGGTTGCCAAATCTCTCGCTAGCATAACTCATAGTTGTCTATAGATATTTTATAATTATGTTATAGAATATATATATATATATATGTATATATTAAATGACTAATTAATATCAATATATCATATACATAACAAGAACTCATTAAATCATTTACATATTATCTATCAACAAAATTATAGAAATAATATGTTTGCTCTCTAGGAATACTTTTATAGTAACGTGATACTAGCTGGTATTGACAATTCTTAGCTTGTTGAGTGAAAAGTCTATCAAAGTATAGAACTCAATATTTATATATTTTAAATTTATATATAAATAAATTACAATTAAATATCTATATTTGTATATAGATTTATTAAAAGTATACCATTTTTGTGTGACACAATCATTACTAGTTGATATCCCTAATTTCATTATATTTGAATATATACTTTAAATTCTTTTACATCAGTATTACTATCTAGTTTCCATTAAAAGTACACTAAATATTAAAAATGATAACAGTAGCTTTGATAAAAGTTTTGACAGATAATGACTCTTAAACTATTACTTAATTTAATCAAACTGGCAATTACATAACAAATGAACGCCAACCGATAAGTACTGTTAGCCATTCTTTTTTTGACTGTCAATTAATTTGGCATTCATTCTATAATATTTACATTTGAACTTGTCGCTATGCTAATAGTTTTTCAAATATGAAATAAATTAAATTTTATAATAATACATTTATTACTTATACATTATTTAAATTTTCACACACATTTTTATGGTAAATACTAATGCAGAAAATGATTTATTTGAAATTTGTAGGTAAAATCAATCGCCGAGGCAACATTTATCCTAGTTGAACCTACTCCTAATAATGGATGTTCAGAAATTGTTACACTCCACAAAACAAAATCGGTTATTTGTCATTTATCTAATCTTATGGATTTATTCTTCATACAGTAAATGTTGATTTAAAATTGGATATATATTAATTAAGATAAAATACGTAATATTATTTTTTAAAGTATATAATTTATTTATAAATTTAAAATTTAAATAATAATATATACTATATATATTATATATAGACATAAAATAATTAAGATTTTTGAACGTTATAACATTAACTATATTATAAATACTAAAGTAGGTTTTTTTCATTATACTTTTGCACCGTCACCGCAGAAGGTACATTTTTATTACCAAAAGATTTGCTACATATTCAACGACTCGTTGAATACCTTCGACAGTACTCCTTATCCCGATAATCTGCTGTTCAAGGATTATAAGGCGTGGAAAGGCTACGAAGACCAGGCTCAGTTAGATGATGCAATTAGTCGTTATGGAAATAATAGGTTAGAACTAATTTTCATGTTAATAATTAATTTAGGATTGTCACCTTTATATGTTAATAATTGTTACTTATATTTAATCATACATTACGATGTTAGTATGTAAATTTTCATTATTTAAATTTAAATATTAATTATTAATATTTTAAAAATTGTTTTTAATGTTTATATATACACTATTTATATTATGTAATGTAATGCCTTCAACACTTTAGCATGATATTAGATATTCCCCAATTCAATGAATTATTTTTGGAACGAGCAACTGCTCCCTTCTTTGTTTTTCAGGTAAAAGTATAATTGCATAAGAATTCATATAAAAAATGCTTATATTTTTTGAATAATGCACGTAAAAATATAATCGATACATATTCAAACACGTCTTCAGGTGTTCTGCGTCGGAATTTGGTGCCTGGACGAGTACTGGTACTACTCGCTGTTCACCTTGTTCATGCTGGTTTGCTTCGAATGTACGCTGATCAAACAGCAGATTCGCAACATGTCTGATATCCGTAAGATGGGCAACAAACCGTACGAAATCAATGCGAGTAACACCTTTCTCTACGTACCAATTTATTCCATTTTATTCCATTTTACATCCAACTAGATTTGTAAAGTATTTACCACGATTTTAAAACATATGTATTTTTAATATGTATGTAAATTAATATATATATAAACAGCTTCGGTGATGTAATGTCTCGTGTTTAGACTGCCAAGCTAGTGGTTCGATTCTCTGGTCGAATCATTACATTAAAATAATAATTAGAAGTTGCGAATGACACTTTATAATAGAATTAATATAACCAGAATTTAGTTTCTAATAACCTTTACATAAATATAATCTATTGTATATTAAATTTCCTAAAACTGCTATATTATCTCGTATACTATTGTTTATATACATTTGATAATCCTTAGTAGGTATTTGAATTCAATCTAAATATTTATTTACCATAAACTTAAAATTGTATTAATTATTATATGTATATATAACGGTGAATAACTAAGATAAGATTGATAGTAAAATAGTTTTTATAATATTTGTTATGTCCTCATTTTTTGCACATTGAAATATTTCTATTCAACAATTATATTTATATTTCTATTTATAGAAACTTGTTTTGTATTATTTCATTTTTTAATTTAAAGATAATATTCATTTATTTTACAGACTTATCGTAAAAGGAAATGGCGATCGCTGTTGAGCAATCAATTGGTGCCTGGAGATATAGTGTCCGTGGGTATGTAATTCGAGTATTCAATGTAGGAATAATTCAATATAGAATTAATATAGTACGTTGCATGCAGTGTAGGTTAGTCATGTAATATACGTAGAAAGAACACACGAGTAATGTAAATATAATATGAATTTTATTTGCAAAACAAATACAGTAAATAATTTACTCCGTATTCAATATTATCATTTGCTTTACTTCCTTTCTTTATTTCTATTGATCTAACTTTTCATTCAATTCTCAAGTTTTAACCTAATACATTTCTACCTATTTATCTATTTCTATGTATATTTTCTCCGTAATGTATTTGAAATATTACATTTACCTTTAACTTTACCTTGTACCTTTACTCAATGTTAATTTCAAGTTTGAAATCATTTCGTATTCTCATCTCCCCATTACATCTCCCCGTCTTCCTCCGTCTCCCACACTTTCTTTACACCATCTAACTTCTCAACTCACTCTATAATTTCACCATGGCCACAGGTCGTTCCAAAGATGATAAATTGATCCCATGCGATCTTTTGGTTCTACGCGGATCGTGCATTGTGGATGAATCTATGCTTACAGGTGAATCAGTCCCAGTAATGAAGGTTTATACTGATTAATGCATATATATCTTTATCTTATATTTGAATAGTTCAAAATCTTAAATATTTGTGAAGAATGAAAGTTATAGTTAGATTAGGTCAAATTAACTTTAGAAAATACATTTTTCATATATTTAAATTATTAATGTAATATATTATTAATTGCTATTAGAAAATTAAATGAATTTCATACTTAGCCAAACACCATCCAACCACTTATGATATGGTGTTTATTCAGGAGTCAGTGGAAAATCTGAAAGACGAAGCCAGGTTGGACTTACAAGTGAACAGTAAACTGCATGTTCTCTACGGAGGTACTAAAATCGTACAGCATTCGCCCCCGCCGAAATCCGGACCAGGGTTCAAAGGTTGGACTTTTTGTTTAAAATACGCATCTTCCATACCTTCCATCCCCCTATCTGCGTGGCTCCTTCCCTCACTCTCCCGTCCCATCCGCAGCCACGGACAACGGGTGCCTAGCTTATGTGGTCAGACATGGGTTTGCGACTTCTCAGGGCTGCTTAATGAAAACTATTCTGTTCGGGGTGAAACGAGTCACGGCGAATAACTTGGAGACGTTCTTTTTCATCATGTTTCTCATGGTGTTTGCTCTGATCGCATCCGCCTACGTCTGGGTGTATGGTCAGTCGATATCCGGGTGTAGTTACTATCATTGTTCGGTAGTGACTTTTGTTGACCATTCATTTTTACTTATAAATTATTTTAAAATTTCATTTAAAATTAAATAAATGGCGATAATTAATGCAAAGATTTTAAAATATAATCTTACAAATGCTAATTAACTGAAAATTGGTATTTTTAGAAGTAATCTATGAGTACTCTTCGTATACTCTAGGTATCATTATTGTTACATAAGGTTTGACACTTAGGTTACTTTACTTTACCTACAGGACAATTGGATGCCAAGAGATCTCGTTATAAACTGTTCATAGAGTGTACCTTGATCATAACTTCTGTCGTGCCTCCAGAATTGCCCATAGAGCTCTCCCTGGCGGTGAACACTTCTCTGCTGGCCCTCACTAAGCTCTGTTAGTCTGTCAAACCTCGCATCTAAATTCACTAAATACCTATTTTCTTTTCAAATGGACTCTTTCATCAATTTTCCCTAATGTAGAGAATTCTAATATTCATCTTTTTTTCATTAAGAAATGATCATACTGATTTCATTATAAATCACGATTAAGATATATTTATATATAAATGATTTAATATCTAATTTAATAGAATTAAAATATCCTTCAATATATAGCTTATTAAATTTAAATTACATTTTATATAATTTACTGTATAATACATATTATATTTTACTAATGATATTCAGAATAATCATGTAATAATTCTAATAGGAATAAATATTGATTATTATATAAATGAGAACACTCTCATCAATGAAAACAATCCATAACATGTATAGATATTTATTAATATTCTATATATAACAATTTATTGTAATTCAATCAATATAGAATGTATTAAAGATATTAATTAATAATACCCATAATATATTTTAATGTAATTCAATATATGAATGTATTAAAGATATTAATTAATAATACCCATAATATATTTTATTGTAATTCAATCAATATATGAATGTATTAAAGATATTAATTAATAATACCCATAATATATTTTAATGTAATTCAATATATGAATGTATTAAATATATTAATTAATAATACCCATAATATATTTTATTGTAATTCAATCAATATATGAATGTATTAAAGATATTAATTAATAATACCCATAATATATTTTAATGTAATTCAATATATGAATGTATTAAATATATTAATTAATAATACCCATAATATATTTTATTGTAATTCAATCAATATATGAATGTATTAAAGATATTAATTAATAATACCCATACTATATTTTATATATGCAAGTGTAAAAAATGTTTTGATATTATGTAATAATAATAAATGAAATTTCATCTTTTACAAAGTTAAATCTGTTATCAACTTACAATTATAATTTTTTTCAAGGTCATAATGTTTATTTTTCAGATCTCTATTAATCATTGCACTATATTACCATTGTCCTTCCCCTCTATTAAACATTGAAAACAATTTCTCATGTAATATCCATTTTCTAACCTCTATTGTCTTTTTAATAACGACTCTACCTCCTCAGATATATATTGTACGGAGCCATTCCGTATTCCTTTTGCTGGCAAAGTTGATATTTGTTGTTTCGATAAGACAGGAACACTCACTAGCGACGATTTCGTGGTAGAAGGAATTGCCGGATTAGCAGAGTTAGTATCCATAACAACTTTTGTAATCTGTTAGGTTATCGCATATTACATGTAATTAGTGACGCTAGTTCTTTTTTAAGAGTTAAGGTGGAATTTTGGCTATTTTGTGACTCCTGAATTTGTATGAATTATGGTATGAATATAAATACGTGCGATTATTAATATCTGTATATAAAGCGTAATCTTTTTTCTATTCTACCATTACTTCATTCCTACTACCTTACATTGGCTTCCCTACACGTCTATATCATCTATCTCGCCACCACGCCTACAGCCTTCTGTAATAATTTGTAGTCCGCGAGCCTCGTCTCCAGTTAAAGCTAAACATTCCGCGTCGGATTCGCTGACGGCGGTGGATAAGGCACCACTCGACAC
>OZ038314.1:13703747-13780963 GCA_964035775.1 Osedax frankpressi
CCTCCCTCCCTCCCTCCCTCCCTCCCTCCCTCCCTCCCTCCCTAATTTCTGTTTCCGCCATCAGGTGATACTGTGATCCCTCTCAACAAGATTGACGCCGTAAAGATTATAGTTCGTTTCCACTTCTCCAGCGAACTGAAACGCATGTCAACTGTGGTACAGAATATCTCTACACCTGGCGACTGTTTTGCACTCGTCAAAGGAGCTCCGGAGACCCTTAAATCTAAGGTTAGGTTGAGGGTGGGTGGATATATATTTGTTTATAATAGTACCATACGTTGATTTGCTACCCGGTTCGATTCTTCAATGACCCTTGACCTCCCCTCGACAGTTTTCTTCTATTCCAGACCACTACGACGAAACCTACCTGCAGTGTGCTCGCCGTGGGGCTAGAGTGTTGGCATTAGGTTCTCGTAATCTCGGCTCTCTCACCAATGATCAGGTGGTTTCAATTTAGTTTATTGTCGATTTGTATTATGATTGTATCAATTAAGTGTTTATTTAAGTGTTTATTTAGGAAAGACTTAAACATTCAAATATGATTGTAATTAACTTTGGAATGGGTGTTTTTGGTTTAGCTATTACACTATTGTCAACATAATAAGCAAATTTAACTATGCTATTATCGATTTGTACCAAGATCTTACTATTTTGTAATCTCTACCAGGTACACAAACTGACTCGCGATTCAGTAGAATCTGATCTTCTATTCAATGGTTTCGTGATAATCACGTGTCCCCTAAAAGCTGATTCAAAATCTGTGATCAAAGAAATCAAATCCTCTTCTCACATGGTTTCAAAGTGATTCATTTGCGTTAACTTCCCACCAATATATACACGTTACCTATTCCTCGAATGCGCGCTTGACCGCCCCTCTCCTCTAGGTGACCATGATCACCG
Organism: Osedax frankpressi; assembly: GCA_964035775.1. Classification (NCBI taxonomy): domain Eukaryota; kingdom Metazoa; phylum Annelida; class Polychaeta; order Sabellida; family Siboglinidae; genus Osedax; species Osedax frankpressi. The sequence continues at coordinate 13,704,648 of OZ038314.1, forward strand.
GCGACAACCATTTGACAGCTTGCCACGTGGCTAGAGAACTTCGAATAACACGCAAGTCCGTTGTAACTCTGACGCTGGTACAAAATAAAGGTTTAGACTAAATGTTATTCGCTATCATTATAAAGGAATAGAGGTGATTGTGATATTATGTGTAATTATAAACTTAATTATAAACTTATAGTATTATTAAATATACATTTGCCAATAATCTTTAGATCAATATCCATCAGAAATGTGTAATAATTATTGAACATATTTTTTGTGTTCATATTTCATATAACAATTTTTTTGAATGTATTTTAATAATTATGATTATATTTCTTTATAACTATAATAAAATTCTTAAAATGTTAAAGGAATTTGGGAATGGACATCTATTGATGAGTCTGTTATAAAGCCTTTTGATTACAAGAATATCCTAGACTATGATCTTTGTTTAACTGGGGATGTTAGTATGATTATCATTGTGTTTATGCTGGAACTTATCTTTTATAGTACATTTATTATATTGTATTGTATTCATTCTGTATAGTTATTTCATAATATATCTAGATATGTAAAAGATTGAATATATAGATATCTCGTTATATGATAATATTTGAAAATATAAGATTACTATTAGTCCAAAATGGAAATGTATTCAGTTAAAATTAATTTATAAATATCTTTGTTTAAATGTTTTAGTTTAAAAGATACATACCAGAATATATTTACTATTAAATAAATACAATTAATAATTATTTAATCTGCATAAATTATTTAATTTATATAATAAACAATATTTCTAATTAAATATAAATTTGTCATATAACAATGGTAAGATGGTTAACATTTTGCTAGTCAACCATCTTTATATATTGTAGGCAATGATGTACATGAGTGAAAGTAAGTCAATGTTCAAACGTCTTCTGCCCAAAGTGAAAGTGCATGCACGAGTAGCTCCAAAACAAAAGGTTTTCCCCTGCAATACACTATTGTCTCACCACATAGTATGTCACACAGTATGTCACACAATATGTCACACAGTATGTCACACAGTATGTCACACGGTATGTCACACAGTATGTCACACAGTATGTCACACAATATGTCACATAGTATGTCACACAATATGTCACACGGTATGTCACACAGTATGTCATACATTATGTCACACAATATGTCACATAGTATGTCACACGGTATGTCACACGGTATGTCACACAGTATGTCACACGGTATGTCAAACAGTATATCACACAGTATGTCACGCAGTATATCACACAGTATATCACACAGTATATCACACAGTATGTCACACAGTATGTCACACAGTATGTCACACAGTATGTCACACGGTATGTCACACAGTATGTCACGCAGTATGTCACGCAGTATGTCACACAATATGTCACACGGTATGTCACACAGTATGTCATACATTATGTCACACAATATGTCACATAGTATGTCACACGGTATGTCACACGGTATGTCACACAGTATGTCACACGGTATGTCAAACAGTATATCACACAGTATGTCACGCAGTATATCACACAGTATATCACACAGTATATCACACAGTATGTCACACAGTATGTCACACAGTATATCACACAGTATGTCACACAGTATGTCACACAGTATGTCACACAGTATATCACACAGTATGTCACACAGTATGTCACACAGTATGTCACACAGTATGTCACGCAGTATGTCACGCAGTATGTCACGCAGTATGTCACGCAGTATGTCACGCAGTATGTCACACAGTATGTCACGCAGTATGTCACACAGTATATCACCCAGTATGTCACACAGTATGTCACACAGTATATCACACAGTATGTCACACAGTATGTCACACAGTATGTCACACAGTATATCACACAGTATGTCACACAGTATGTCACACAGTATGTCACGCAGTATGTCACGCAGTATGTCACACAGTATGTCACGCAGTATGTCACACAGTATGTCACACAGTATGTCACACAGTATATCACCCAGTATGTCACACAGTATGTCACACAGTATATCACACAGTATGTCACACAGTATGTCACACAGTATGTCACGCAGTATGTCACACAGTATGTCACGCAGTATGTCACACAGTATGTCACACAGTATGTCACACAGTATATCACCCAGTATGTCACACAGTATGTCACACAGTATATCACACAGTATGTCACACAGTATGTCACACAGTATGTCACACAGTATGTCACACGGTATGTCACACAATATGTCACACAGTATGTCACACAGTATGTCACACAGTATGTCACACAGTATGTCACACAGTATATCACACAGTATGTCACACAGTATGTCACACAGTATGTCACTCAGTATGTCACATAGTATGTCACACGGTATGTCACACAGTATGTCACACAGTATATCACCCAGTATGTCACACAGTATATCACACAGTATATCACACAGTATGTCACACAGTATGTCACACGGTATGTCACACAGTATGTCACACAGTATATCACCCAGTATGTCACACAGTATGTCACACAGTATATCACACAGTATGTCACACAGTATGTCACACAGTATGTCACACAGTATATCACACAGTATGTCACACAGTATGTCACACAGTATGTCAGACGGTATGTCACACAGTATGTCACACAGTATATCACACAGTATGTCACACAGTATATCTAACAGTATGTCACACAGTATGTCACACAGTATGTCACACAGTATATCACACAGTATGTCACACAGTATGTCACACAGTATGTCACGCAGTATGTCACACAGTATGTCACACAGTATGTCACGCAGTATGTCACGCAGTATATCACACAGTATGTCACACAGTATGTCACACAGTATGTCACACAGTATATCACACAGTATATCACCCAGTATATCACACAGTATGTCACACAGTATGTCACACAGTATGTCACACAGTATATCACACAGTATGTCACACAGTATGTCACACAGTATGTCACACAGTATGTCACACAGTATGTCACACAGTATGTCACACAGTATGTCACACAGTATGTCACACAGTATGTCACACAGTATGTCACACAGTATGTCACACAGTATGTCACACAGTATGTCACACAGTATGTCACACAGTATATCACACAGTATGTCACACAGTATGTCACACAGTATGTCACACAGTATGTCACACAGTATGTCACACAGTATGTCAAACAGTATATCACACAGTATATCACATAGTATGTCACACAGTATATCACACAGTATGTCACACAGTATGTCACACAGTATATCACACAGTATATCACACAGTATGTCACGCAGTATGTCACACAGTATGTCATACAGTATATCACACAGTATATCACACAGTATGTCACGCAGTATGTCACACAGTATGTCACACAGTATGTCACACAGTATATCACCCAGTATGTCACACAGTATGTCATACAGTATGTCACACAGTATGTCACACAGTATGTCACACAGTATATCACCCAGTATGTCACACAGTATGTCACACAGTATATCACACAGTATGTCACGCAGTATGTCACACAGTATGTCATACAGTATATCACACAGTATATCACACAGTATGTCACGCAGTATGTCACACAGTATGTCATACAGTATATCACACAGTATGTCACACAGTATGTCACGCAGTATGTCACACATTATGTCACTCAGTATGTCACACGGTATGTCACACAGTATGTCACACAGTATGTCACACAGTATGTCACACAGTATGTCACACATTATATCACACAGTATATCACACAGTATGTCACACAGTATGTCACACAGTATGTCGCACAGTATGTCGCACAGTATGTCACACATTATGTCCCTATTCCTACCCGTTTACTTCGCAGGAGTTCATTATCACCTCTCTGAAAGCGATGGGCCACGTGACACTGATGTGTGGAGACGGCACTAATGATGTAGGAGCGTTAAAACACGCCCACGTAGGTCAGTAGGTCACTAGTACCACGATAAACACGCCCACGTAGGTCAGTAGGTCACTAGTATCACGATAAACAAGCCAATGTAGGTCATTGGGATTTATATTAATTACAAATTATTGTTTTTCATCTAATTTTATAACGTGTCACCTTGAATATTGTTTAATGATATTGATGACTTAGTATTTATAGGTAATATTACCTGGTATATATATTTTTAAATGAAAATTAAAGATACCTAATTGAAAAAATATAACTTTGATATTAATAACAAAAGAATGGTTAAAATATAAAAGAACATTTATATAATATTGAATTCACTTTCTCTTCTATTGCCACTAGGAGTCGCTCTGCTTGCTAATGGTCCAGCCTCGATTCCAACAAAACCAACCCCCAAACCTAAAGAAGATTCCAAGGTTTATAATTCCTCGCGACTTTAAATTAAAAAACCCTATAGGAATATCTTTTATATTGTAACCAGTCATACGTTAATATATAGTTAATACATATTAATATAAAGATAATATAGTTAATATATAGTAATATAAAGATAATATATAAATATAATATAGTTAATATATTATAATATATTTATTATATTAAATTTTGTCTATAAACTGATTCATTCATTCATTAATATAGCTAATATATAGTCAATATATAAGTAATGTATAGTTAATATTTTGTAATACATAGTTATATATAGTTATATATAATTAATATATAATGATTAAATCTGTGAAAATATTTGATAAATATTTAAATATTATATACACATTCTTAAGTGAACATCGCCTATTTATTTCAATCACTAGTACGTCTATTTCAGCCATGTATAGACATATGCATTTCACCTTCGACCCTATATATAATGAAGCTCATTTCGCAGTTGCAGCCACCAATAAAATCCATGAAAACTAGGTCAGTCAATCGCAGTGACGTTTTAGCAAACAGACAGGTTTGAATAGTTCTGACTTTTTAAGTATGTCTATATACTATCACCTATTAAGACTCTAATAATGAGGTTTATCGCCGGGGTCTACTAAGGTCATGGTTGTAGTTCAGCTTATGATATATACTACGGCATAATGCAAATGAAAAAATCAATTTTTCTATCCATTCAACTTTTCCTCTACCTTAATATCCTATTCTACGCGCTAGCCTAACCCATCTTCATTACATTACCCTCTTATTAACCTCTTGATCCCATATTCACTTTTATATCCTCGACGTTCACCACTATCTGAACCCCAACAACAATCCTTGAACTCCGCGCGCCTCCTCCCAGAAGAAACTATTGGAAATGATGAAGGAGATGGAAGATGAGCCCTCGAACGTAGTGAAACTTGGAGATGCATCAATCGCAGCTCCCTTCACCTCGAAACTATCCACTACTCAGTGCGGTTAGTCAGTTGTGTTGTGGTAGAGGTAATCAATACCAATTAGTTCAGTTATAGTGAATATGACTTTACTTTGATAATTTCGGCACATATGTACATTGGGTGTAGTATAAATATAAAAATAGTGTATTTAATATTATAAAATATAATAAAAAAATGAATAAAAAAATATATTTGCAAAAACATCCTGCAAAATGTAGTCTAATATTGTTATGCCTTTTTAAATTGATACAAGTAAACAATTTTCATGTTTCAAAATCATTTAATCAAAATAAAACAATACAATAATTTGAAAACATGATAATATGCAAAAGTATTATAAAATTGTCGCCAATAATATGAAATAAATATATTAATGTGTAACATGTAAAATAAAAATAAAGGTAATTGAATATGTATAAAATAGTAACTTTAGAATATGAAATGATATATAGTATTATGATATAAGTCTAATATTATAGTATATTCATAATTATAATATTATATAAAATATAATATAGCCTATACAGTATATATTATAAATTATATTCTTTTATGAATTTTTTACATGAATTAAAAATTAATAATATAAATTATAAAAAATATATATAGCATTATTTCCGAAATTATCATTCAGGATATTTAAATATAAAGGCCTTAATAATAAATCTAAAATAATTATAAATAAATTATTTTAAACTTGTTCTTCCAAGATCTACCGGGTAGAAATTGTTCAATAGTTCAAATTATATATTATTTTCTCAGACTAATATAAATAACCTTTTATCAGATTTAGATATACGAATATTATAGAAACTTGACTATGTTTTACATAGATATTCTAGGGTATTTAATCCTATATAATTGAAATTGGATTTCTTACAAGGTGATACATTTTATGTAATTGATATTATTGACATTACATACTTCAAAATCAAAATTAGAAAATATAGAAAATAACACATTGTAAACTTTTGAATTAAAACTAAGTTGATTTATAAGTTGGATGATGAAGTTAGGCCAGGAGTACTTTCATCGATAACAGATCCATGGTAAAATTCAGGTGTATATTATGAGGAGTTAATGAATGTGTTAAATAAAAATAAAGAACTTAATGGAGATGTAGAGGATGAAATTGGGGGCGAGAATATGAATGAATATATTTTATGATTTTTCGTTGAAGACCGAAAAAGAAAATACCCACATTAAAAGTATGAAATATACTTAATAATATCTACAAGATATCATTAGAACATTCAATTTTCTATTCAAGTTCATCATAAAATTAGCGCCAACTTTTTATAAAATATAATTCTATCTTTATCTCCAGTGTAATAATGCATGTTTAATTAATTTACATATATTAACAAATACCATAAAATTACCAATACCATTTTGAATGGTATTGTCAATTTTATTTTCTATTTATTATTCTCAGTTACTTAAATTAATCTACCCTATAGCATAGTTGAAAACATAATTTTAGTACATACTCATATTCTGTGTTTACATTAAACATTTTATTTACCAATTTTAAATGTCTTCAATATGTATATTAAGATAAATAGCTTAAATAATAAATATTATTATTTTGATTCATTATATAAATTATATTTTCAAAAGTATAAAATATTCCATATTTTATTATTCTTTTTTAAAATAATGAATTGTGAATTATATTATTATAACATTAATTATAATTTCATATACATAATAACTGCATTCTAGCATTATATAACTTAAACTTCTTATTGCATACTTATAGTAAAGAGTAATTTTAAAGAATATTATACATTATATATACTGCTCGCTTTATACATTGTTTTATATAATTAACGTAAACCTTCCGTATAATTGTTGAGTGTACTCTACAAAATTAGAGATACTCCCATTGTAATAAGAATTGTGCGTATGGATTCGAGTTCTATTATCTTATTTACTAGCACTAGTGTCGATGTGATAAATTGTACAAAATCCGAGTCTACTAACTTATTCTCCATCTCCCGCACAGTCTGCCACATCATCAAACAAGGTCGGTGTACCCTAGTTACCACCTTGCAGATGTTCAAGATTCTAGCCCTGAACTCTCTCATCATGGCATATTCGCAGTCCGTACTCTATCTCGAGGGCATCAAGTTCTCCGACTCTCAAGCCACCATGCAGGGTTTGCTGCTCGCCGGTTGCTTCCTGTTTATATCGAGGTCAAAGGTCAGCTATCGATTAGATGCAGAGTCTCAGTACAAATCATAGACATTGCATAATAGTTATTTCAATATTATTCAATATATGTATTTATATATTGAAATGGAAGTTATATTTTAGTAAACATTTTCGGTAGAATCTTTTAAAGTATACAATATTTATATATAATTAATTATTCTAAAGTTCTTTGATTTCAACTACTTGCTTCGAAAGAGTTTTCCTGTTTATATCATACTATGAATAGTTTATTTGAATATCACTTACCAGAAGAATATTTCTCGAATTTCCTCGGATTCCGAATTTAATTTAAGTCAAATAATATAAAGTATAATATAAAGTACATAAAGCAAGGCATATAAAGTATTTAGTACGATACAAAATCCTCCTATCCTAACCTAACTTTTACTACTCCGTCGTAGCCTCTCAAGACGCTATCCTCCAAACGCCCGCTGACCAAGATATTCAACCTTTACACAATCCTAACCGTGGTACTGCAATTTGCCGTTCATTTCTGCAGTTTGGTCTACCTCAAGTCCGAAGCGGATGCAGTCAGCGAGATAAAGCTAGTTGTATTGCATAACTGTGTGCCTAATGTAACTTTTGCGCTATAATACACCCACTATAGTGAACTAAAGGCTATTGGAGTATGGCATTAACTGAATAAATCAATTTGAAATATTCTTTACAATTTATTTTTATAAATCTCTATTCACAGTTTATTATTTTAGTATAGTTTACGTTATTACAATTTGTATAAATGCTATATTAGTTGTGTTTGTGAAAATAATGATTTAATAAATATTCATCGACGTATCCAGGCCTGAATTTGTGGATTTACAAGCAAAATTTCAACCAAGTATTCTGAATTCCACTATTTACTTGATATTCCTCTCAATGCAAATATCTACATTCGCAGTGAACTATATGGTTTATAGTTTACATAGTTTACATATACAACATCTCATCAATCGCTAGCTAACAACCTTAACTATCCTCTTTCATTTTTTCCCCTCCCCTTATTAATAAATTCCATCGTTGATTTCACCTTGAACCGCCTTCCTCTCTTCTTTATAAAATGCTCCTACCTTAGTTCATAACCTCCCCGTTCCCCCCTAGGGACACCCATTTATGGAGAGTCTTCGCCAAAATAAAATGCTGATGTACAGTATTGCTGGTAGCAGCACGATATTGATTCTAATGGCTTCAGGAATATCAAAAGCACTCTGCGATCAATTTGAGATAGTTGATATGGAACCTGCTGTTAGCTATATAGAAAAATGCCCTTTTAGAATTCGTGTAGTTTACAAGAAGAATTATTTATTTTTCATAAATTAATTACTAATTATTCAGATATTAATATCAGCCTTAACATAAAAATTGTTTAAATTTGTATACCTAATACAATACCTTATTAACGTATACAGTATAGAAATAAGGTTCTTGGAGTAATGCTGGGAGATGCAGTGAGTGCCTATATCATCGACAGAATACTGATGTTTTTATTTTATTAACTAACTTCACTAGTTATTGATTGTTTTTGTATCTGTGGTAATATTTGTTTGGCGTTTTGTGATTATGTCTTTACAAGTCCAATTTGTTTATACAATGTTAAGGCCTAATTTATTATTATTTAGTATTTTTAAATAAATGATTTATAATTATTTAATATTCTATATTTCAATAATTTATAATGCAATTATAAGAAAAATTATCTTGGATTATATATTTATTATTACAATTTAATTATATGCATTGTTTTTTAAAAAATCTAATGAAATTATTACTAAAAACTACTCTCTAATCTTCATAATTCTGTAATCATCATAATTGTAACCATCTCCATACGAATAGATAAGATTGCTGAATATAGATTATTAGGTTTATTAGAATATTTCACTCTCATAGTTAATAATATCCATTTAGAATATTACATTAAGTAATATATGTTATAATAGTAACTGAAGGATGACTCAGTTTTTTTGCCAATAAAGAATGCCAGCAAATGCCTATCAGGTATGAAATTCTTCTCTGTTTGTGATTCAGAGAGCAATTATTGTCTAAAGCTTGTAATATATACTGGGAAGACAGATTCGTTTCTGGCGATGGCTTTACCTTCAATATAGTGAAGGAGTTGTCGGGTAATTATCAGTATAAACATCATATAGTTATACTGATAATTACTAGACTTCTCTGAAGCTTGCGAGGTATTTGCATTCGACAGGAAATGATCTTGTCGTAATTATTGGGAGGACGTCTAGAGGATTTCCTCATATCGATACCGTTCCCCTTGGTCAGGGAGATCATTACAAACTGGCTAATGAGGATGGCATCGTTGTCCGTCGATACGTTGATAAAAGGTATGTGTACTCTCTTTCAATTGCGACTGCGGGAAATTATGTCGATGTCCTAAAAAACAAGATTCAATACTGTTGAGAGAACATTGACCCCGGAGATGTTACTTGATTATAGCAATTATATGGGAGGAGTTGATGGAATGGATCAAACGAGGAGCTACTACGATGTCGTAAGAAAATCAACAAAATATTGGCTGTATATTCTGTTCAATATTTTTAAGATTCGTTAATTCATTAACTATTTTTTTATGGTCAATGTGTTATTTAGAATTTAGTTTTTATCCATTTCAATCCTATAGAATATTATTATATGTTAATTTTAATGGAATTTAATCTAGTATGTAAATTATTTATCATATACTCTAATTAATATATAGTTATTGCAATGTCATCACACTGCAGGCATACATGTATCTGCATGTAAAGTAATGTTTAAATTAATATTTAAGTTTAGTGGCTTTATTGATATCATTACAACATAAATAATAAAGGCTCAAGAAGCATGTGGTACCTCATCATTAATTTGCACTTTATTTGTATTGAGATCAATATATTTGATTAATTGAATCTATCAAATAATATGACAAGTACATTGATTTAATATTTTTATTATTAAAATGGATCATCTACTGATCGAAAACAATAAATAATATTATTAAATTTATTATTTGTATTTAATAAATTGGTTATTTTTACAATTAACATGACATTTTATTAACATAACTATTTCTGTTTTTTTCCATAACTATACTGACTCGAAAATATAATATTTCTTAAATGAAAATATTTTATTTTGCTGTCAATTTTTCTTTATAATATTTTTTTGAATTATGAGATGATGGAAATTGAATTATAATTATGAATATTATTCTCTTAACCACTTTTATGAAAAATTATAATAATTTTTTACTTGGCCATTTAATATTTTTCAATATATTAATGTTAATGTTACTTTTACATAATATATATATAATACAATTATCTACATACAATGTATATAGTAATTTACTAACCCTTTATTCAATTACATCAATAATCCATATATATATATATATATATATATATATTTAAATACACCTTTCCATTTTTATGAGAATGTAATATAGCAAATTAAAATGGTAATCAAAAATGTGCTGGTAATCTTTAAAAAAAATTCATAAACGATTATAAGAATAATAGGAATATGGGTTATTTTATATATTATTTATTTACATATATCATTTACTAATCATGGGTTGACTTATCTGTAAACAGTTATAAATTATTATATTTATAAATAATTACATAAAATACATGACAAATTAGTATATAATTGTTTTACAGGTGTGCGACAGATGAATAGAGTAAATGGTATATGATTGTACGCAATAATAAATCTGAATAAACCGAATACGCCGAAAAGGACTAATATATATATAAATATTATAATGTAGTATACGATTATATTGTATGTATACAAGTAAGTTATTCATTAAGGACTAATTATATAAACCAAGTATCTCTGAAAACAAATAAAATTTGAAATAGGCACGACTTTTTTTATTTTGCATTACATTTATATGAAACTAAAAATTATTAAATTATTGTATATCTATGTTAAATAAATAAACTTACTTTTAACACCCATTTGGTTCCCATTCCTAATTACATTTCAAATAACCTCATTAATCCTAATTACGACCACAGCTAAACTCTATATAATAATTTTATTATAATTTAAATTATTATATTTCTTGCTGTTCCTGCAATTTTTGAAGTTTTTTAAAAGTTAACAAAGTTCTTGCATATCTTGGGGTTCTTATATTCTTATATATACACATACATACAAATACATACACATACATATGGTTCCTGCTTACGTGAAACTAATAACTATTATTGTACCTTTTTTTTTATCTTCAACTCAATATCGAAAATTTATTGTTATTTTAACTGTTACGTTTTCTAAATAAATTCGTAAACACACATACACATACATACACACACACATACATACATATACATACACATACACTATATATATATATATTATATATTCTATTTATTTTCAAAAAAGTAAGATTTAAACTGATTGTTTTTCAGATACTTATAGCACAGTACAATAAGATATTAATATATATACATTAGATGTAAATAATTTATTATTATATATACTAACTACTAGATTGAATAAATTTCAGTTGAACATTTATTGATAATAATATCGAACCAAATTAAGGTTTGCATAAAGATAATAATTCATATTTGAACATCCTCAGATGGAAGAAACTGCGTTCAAGATGATGATGGATCAAGAACAGGTGAATTGAATTGGTTACAAATATTTTTAATATTCATATAGAAAATCATATGCAGTCATCGTGTAGTTTCCAAAATCAATTTCTCGATTACCAGATATGAATGTTGAAAACAGATATCTGCTTATATGGTATTAAACAGTATACCATAAAGTGTTATAAACATAGAAAATAATTATATCAAGGCGATTGCAATTCAGATAGTATAATATTTATTCACGAGTAAGAATATAAGGAAATATATCCGGCAATATGATATCCAGCTCTAGAATTTAATAAAATATACTGAATTAAATTACGATCAACAAATGGTACCATAATAATGCTATTAATTAACAAAATATTATATTTTATAATACATATTTTTACTTTCATATAATAGATTATTGTTGTTTTACATAAAATGTCTGTAAAGTTAAGTTGATATAAGAGGAGGTGAAATACTAATACTCTATAACACCGCATCTAGTGAGGAGAAACTTTATCAGCAAATAGGTCAATAATGCCGCATTGCTTATTGCGCAAGCTGTATGTACTGCGTATAGAGTTTAAATGTAAGGAAATCATCTTAATTCGTGCGATTATTTATTTAGCTGCATTATCGTACATCTACTAAATGAGCACTTGTGAGGTATGCATCCGAGTATGTTGCCCAAGGATATAAATACCTAAGTAATACTAAATAATTCGAGGTAAATTAATTTTTTGCATTAAACATTTTTAATTATTGTAGACATTAATCGATTTTACTAAATTATTACTTGATGTGTTTACTGAGTATTGATAGCATACATAATATATATTGTATATTGAATATATTGTATATTGAATATATTGTATATTGAATATATTGTATATTGAATATATTGTATATTGAATATATTGTATATTGAATATATTGTATATTGAATATATTGTATATTGAATATATTGTATATTGAATATATTGTATATTGAATATATTGTATATTGAATATATTGTATATTGAATATATTGTATATTGAATATATTGTATATTGAATATATTGTATATTGAATATATTGTATATTGAATATATTGTATATTGAATATATTGTATATTGAATATATTGTATATTGAATATATTGTATATTGAATATATTGTATATTGAATATATTGTATATTGAATATATTGTATATTGAATATATTGTATATTGAATATATTGTATATTGAATATATTGTATATTGAATATATTGTATATTGAATATATTGTATATTGAATATATTGTATATTGAATATATTGTATATTGAATATATTGTATATTGAATATATTGTATATTGAATATATTGTATATTGAATATATTGTATATTGAATATATTGTATATTGAATATATTGTATATTGAATATATTGTATATTGAATATATTGTATATTGAATATATTGTATATTGAATATATTGTATATTGAATATATTGTATATTGAATATATTGTATATTGAATATATTGTATATTGAATATAATGTATATTATATAAAATGATTCATAATTGAAATCCTCACACACCAATGTATTAGTATCAATTAGTAAATATACAATTATCAAAATAAATTGTATCTAATATATTTAATATAATTAATATTGGAATAAGAACCTGTAATTAAATATACAACTGTAATACATATATATGATATAATCTAGGAACTATATAACTAATGGTTATGGTTAATATATTTAAAGTATCTACAATGCGATGCATACAATGTACGTCATACAGTATTTAATAATTTGTATTCACATTTTTTATTTAATAATACTGTATAATTTTTTGTTTACCCATATTTAAAATAAATGTTTAAATCCAAGAATTAAACCACAGGATTGTCCTCGTCTGTTAATCGTTTCGCTAATAATGAAATGTTATGATATTCATTATTTAGTTATTGAAGTAACATTAGTAATATATATTTGTATTAAAATAAAAACGAAGATTACCTAATTTTGGACAAATAATTACAAATATCAATTATCTAAATACATTCTAGTTTATTAAAATTATTGTAATTTTGAACTAATAACCTGTAATTATCAATATTATTTAAAAATATAAATATAATATTGCGATATATAATTATTTTACTATTTTACTATGTTAGTATTTTGTTTTGTTTTATACAATTGATATAATATTTACTTATTAAATGATGTTCATAATTATTAAAAGTAATGTATAATACATTGTACACTTATGTTGTTATTATTAAAGTTATAATTATATAGTCATTAAATGATGACCAACTAAAACAGACGAGTTTAAATTTATATAAAATTGACATACTTCAGTACAAAATTAATTGCAATACGAGAATTAGGCCGAACAATGTTATTTAGAAATGCTTAATTATAGGAGCTTAAGTCTATTATTTATTGTAATATCCAGACAGATTAAATCTAGAAATTAACTAAGAGTTATGGTTGCTACCTATTATAATCGATTATGATTGTATTTGTAGACGGGGTGAATTGTTGTCTGAAATCGCAATATTTATAAATATATAACAAATGGCAGATATATAACGTGCAAATTATTATATTAGAATAGTTAAAGAAACCAAAAAGAGATAATATAATATCTGTAGTTTTTATGATGCAATCATTTGATTATTAAACTAATGTATAATATATAAGTGTATATTATTTTTACAAATACTAATACAAATTATTTAAACGTTACAATGTATTTATAATTATAAAATAATTATACAGAGTATTTATAATTATAAAATATATTTTATAATTATAAGTATTTATATAAATTATTAAAATTATATAAATATATCAAATAAATCAACTCTAGATATATTATATGCTTTACAATACTAGAATATACCATATGGTATATTATTAATAGTTATACAATATACATCAGTATTATAAATGTATTAAATGTAGTTAATGTTGATAATTGGTTTACTTTAAATATTATTTTATTATAATAAAAATAATAAAATAAAATTTATAGTTAACAATTATCAACATTAAATACATTTAATACATTTATGATACTGATATATATTGTATAATTGAAAACAAGATATCATATTACTATAGTGTTGTAAAGCATATAATATATCAAGAGTTGCTTTATTTGATATATTTATATAATTTTTATAATTGATAAATATATATAATAAATTTATAATTTTTGATTGATAATTATAAATACTTATAAATATATTGTATAATTATAAATATGTACATTTTGATGTATGAATATGAAGTTATATATAATATATATATTAAATATATGTTGAGACTGAAATTTTAAATATATAAATTAGCTAACCATTCATAGTGAATTATAAGATTTTTTGTAAAATATGATGAAATATTAATATTGTGAAGATTAAAATAATTAAATTGTATTTCAGTCAAATATATTTATATTGATATGTTAGTAATTATTCTCGTATACTTGTATATTTCTTATATATAAGTCACTATAAAGTCACTATTTATTGACTTGATTATATAAAGTACATAAATTACCCACATATATAGAAGCTAACTTGGACCAATTTTAGACAATATATTATAGAATATCATTGAAATATAATACATAGATCATAAAATATAAATATAATATATTTATAGATAATATATTATATATAATATATTATATATATTATATTTTATATAATATATTATATATAATACATTATATATAATATATTAAATATAGTATATTATATAAACATATATATCTATTTGATATGAAGCATATACAAATATTGTAATAATTTTTAAATTATTGAAATCAATATAGAGTATGAAAATGTCAGATGATATCACTATGATATTATTACATATTATAATTTTATGATATATAATACATATTACATATACAAATGATATGAATTATAAACATATAATTTGTATTATATAAAATTAAAATTTATAATTATTATCAGAAATATATTTATTAACGTGTAATATTGGTATTGTCGTGTGCAATTTGGCAAGCTATGTAATTTTATTTATTTTCATTGTAAATACATTTAAAAAATTATATAAAAATAAATTATAATATTACATGATTTATGATTTAATTATTTTTTAAATGGGCGTGACTAATTTGAAATTAAAATTATTACATTTAATTCCAATTTGATTATCGGTATTCAACAGGCAGCATCGAAAATATTGAATCAGCATATTTTACTACATATTGATGATATAAGATATAAGATGTATACAATGTATGATATTTATTATCATACTAATATTTAATACCATCGAGTTAGTTAACAAGACTACTTTTGCATTCAATTGTTTATATTATATATATATATTCCTTTGGAAATTTACTTTTCAATATTATACTAGTATTATCAAATAAATAAAATTTAAATAAAAAAATATATAGTATATCATATTTGCAAGTACCGAGATCAGTAAAGTAAATACTCATATGTTTCTCCAATTAAAAAATAAGTAGATACAGTAATTATTATATTATTAAAATTTAACAATACTATTTATGTGTCGCTGGGCAATACTATTTATGTGTCCCTGTAGGCGTGTCTATTTTCAATACTTTAAATTGGAAATTATTTTATTAAGTATACATGAAAATATTTTAAGTACCTCTATCTTATTTTAACCTTTAAAAATTACAAATTAATTATATGTATATTATTACATTGTCATAAAGCAATTTCATTAACTTTCAAGATTATTTATAATTTATATTTTAGTTTTTGAAATTTGAAATAACTCGCAGTCAATAATATTTGCCAAATTACATAGCTTATCAAATAGCACACGACATGGATCTTACTATAAATAATAATTGTAATAATACTAAGAATTATTAATATTATGAATATAATTTATATTTATGCATTTAATTGTATGCCATTTTAATTTAATTGTTAATGTAATTTAAATGCTGAAGTTATTCAAAGATAAAATCTAGGGTTTTTTATATTTTTCATGTTTGAGTGTATTTTGTGCACAAGATTGTGTGGTAATATCCATGAATATATACTCAATATATATTAAGGGTTGTGCGGGTGGGGAAATTTTAGAAAAAAATTATTTTTTTTATTACATAAAATAATAATTTAGTTAATTTATTATTTTATGTTAAAATATCAGGTTTTAAAATTGAAGAAAAAACTTTCAAATAACGTATTTTAAAAAGTCTACTCTCAGAAAATATTATTGAAAATGTATGTAAATTTCGTTAATTTTTGAATAAATTAGTTCAATTCAACTTTATATTTTGTTAACTTTATATATAGTTTAACGATTTTTATAATATAAAACAAAATTAAAGTTTAAAAATTCAATGTTTATATTTATTAAAAGGTCAAGGGGTTTTTATTTTATCTTATTTTATCTGTTAGTATATTGTTTATAAAGATATAAGCTAGTAAGAGGGATTTAAAAAGATTTTATAATTTTAAATAAAATTCAAATGTAATTTTCTCAGTCTTTTGAATGTTAGGCTAAAAATGTTTTTAGTTTACAGTTCGTTTTCGATAATATTTTACAGAAAATTTATTATAGTTATACCTCAAATAATTGTGTTCCACATTTTTAGAATTGTTTTTAAAATATTTTATAACAGTGAAAATTTGTTGAAAAACATATTTAAATTTTGTTCACAAATATTTTTTGGCCATATTATATTTTTGCCAAATGTTGAACACAACATTTGTAGATTTGGATTTCCTTACTACGTTGTAGATTTTGTAGAAATCTCATACATATTCTATGAGATACTAGAATTAGTGTGAGTATAATCCCTATTGTTTTACATTGGATCAATTCTACCCACAGATAGCCTTAAATTTAGATTATGATTTAAATTTACCAAAATACAATATCTGAATATAAGATATTAATATTTGATATATTAGATAGTATTATACAGTATATTTTCATACATTTTTTATTACTTATACAAAATAATATAATTATTAATATGCCATTAAATTAGTTCTACTAGCATATCTTCTAAATAATACAATATAATACAATGTATGTATGTTAGCTGCAATAGTAAAGAATACCATTTTCTTTAGATTTTGTAATTAATTTTGTCATTAATTTAAGTTATTTAATATACATTTATTTAATTATGTAATCTATTTATCTCTAATATGTATAATAATTATAATTCTAAATGAATGTATGTATGATATACATTGCATAGTTATTATTTACTTAACAAATTGAATTGGTTGATCATTGGTTATGAACAATAATGATTTATTTGTAATACAGTAACTGAAAAATACGCTGATAGCATCTCCATTGAAATCGCTATGTTGGAAGGAATAGCTGCCTGGGTATTGAATACCTACATTGGCGACTATGTAGAGAACTTGAGCTTTAAACAGCTGTCGATTGCGCTGCTTCAGGGTAAAGTGGAGCTAGAGAATCTTCCGTTGAAACATGATGCTCTGAAAGCTTTCAATCTGCCCATCGAAGTGAAGTCTGGTTTGTAGCGTTGATAATTGTATAGCTTCATTTTAATATCAGATAATACCTATACTATGTTTTTATTACATTTTTATAAAATAAGCTAATATATATATAATAATAGATTATTTTATTCTGTAATTGTAGTATATACTATTAGTTGCTTATTATTAAATAGTATGTACTATATATATATATAATATTGTAAAATACTAGATCTCCAGAATCGTAAACAACTATATACATTTTACAGGTTTCATCGGTAAGATGTACCTACAGATTCCTGTCAGTAAATTGAAGAGCAGCCCATGGGTGGTTACACTAGAAAGGCTCTACATTATCGCCGGCCCTTCGAAACTTGCAGAGGTGGAATTATTATATGTATTTATATTTTGTAAATAAAAATATATTATATATAAATACATATATATTATGTATATTTTTCAGATATTCTTATCATATTTATATTATAATATTTATTGATAGATTTATATTTTGATTTATACCTTGATTAATAATTATTGTTTTATTAAATACTATTTATAAATATATTAAATAATATTAATTAGTATGATGAAGAGAAGACAAAGAGTTATGAATGGAAGAATAAAGAAAAAAGATTAAAAAATCATTTTGAACAATTAACAGTTTGTTACAGTAGTTTACAATATATATATAGATTTATATATATTTAAACTTATTTATCATTTTTTAATATACATTATATTTGATTACGTATAGTTGATTTTGATTAAATCATGTTTATTTTCAAACCTCATATTATTTATTAATTTTCTATGTTAATATCTTGATCTTACTTAATTTTATTGTAGTTTCTCTATTTATATTTCAGTAACAATAAATAATAATAATAATATCAATTATAATTACATTTAAATATATAACATTTTAAATTTTTCCTAGAAAAATTCATCGCTTCTAAAGAAACAATATGATTATTCATGGTCTTCATTTGGAGCTTCCCTTTCTTCTAATATCATTGAAAATGTTCAGGTTTCAATCCTTCTCCTCTTAAGCCAACCTATCACACTCTTAATCTTAGCCTTTATATTATATATCCTTTTTTCTCAGCTAAACGTACAAGATGTTTACATTCGATATGAAGATGATGTATCATTAGCAAACGAATCATTCTCCTGTGGCATCACCATTGATCATTTGAGGGCAGAGAGTGTCGACAAAAACGGGGTTTGCGAAGCCTAGTCTTTATTAGTTATTATTGAATACAATTACGTTGATATAATATGATTTTATAAATTATTTAATTCCATGTAATAGAAAATATAATTTCATGAAATAAAAGAAAGGAAATGAGCAAAACGACAAAAATTTGTAGCAATTTTTCTATAAAAATGATTTTTTTAAAAGACTTTGAATAATATTATTAAATTTATTTTTATTATCTTCTTCACATTAATAAGTTGATTTTATATCTTTAATAAAATATCTTTAATAAAATATTCTGATTTAAAATAATTCAATATTTATATTTGTATATATTATATATACTATAATGTATCCTTTGAATATTATAATTAAAAATTTAATATTATTATCTAAAATATTATAAATTTTATATATTTAAATAATATCTGCAACATTATGAATGTTTATGTAGATCGATATTTTCCAGATGAAATATATTTATAAATTTATCTTTAGATATATTGTCATGCATATCATTAAGTACAAATATTTATATAGCTATGTAAAATGTAACTAGTGATACAATTTTTAGAATATTACTAACAATTTTGGATCTACTGATAGTAACATATATGCTCATTTTAAAGTAGCATTTTTTCGATAGTGATAATATTAAGCAATATTAACTAAACCTAAACTTTAATAAATAATATTTTGACTTTGTTTGCATAAGTTAGACCATTTATTGAATATATATGAAGTTATATATATATTTAAATCATATCATATCTTAAAAATATATATATAAACAAATGTTATCATTTACGATACTAATATATACACCTAATATATAAATATAACATACATATATACTTAATTGCTATACATAACATTCATATATACTTATTATAAAAACATTAATAAAACCACTTTCAATCTAAATTTTGTCTCTACCTATCAGCTCTTATTTATTTATATTGAATATCAATATATACATATAAATAGCTCTTAGTCAGAATATCACCCATGTGTAATACGTATTTATTTTTAGGTACCATAGTAATAATATAATGAATAAAAAATTAATTTTGAAATACAATATTTAATAATGGATCGATAAACTAACAAACAACTAATATTATATAGGTAATATAATGTGATAGTATAAAGTTTATATACATTTATATATATAAGGTATGTTATTAGTCGGTAGGTATATTCAGAAATAATTGATGTATAATGTAATAAATGCGAAAATAATTTGAAAAAGGAAATATGAACGTTGTATTTGTTATTAGTGTTGGTACCACATGCTATCAATATAATGTAATGTGGGAGATTATTCAAAATATAGATCATTTGGTTTTTTAAATTAGAAAATTGGTAATATAAATGATATATAATTATAATATGAGATTGAATATAATAATAATATTTTTATTTATTTATTAGAATTTATTAATACATATATTTTATCTCTACAAAAATAAATGTGTCATTTATATTGCTTATTTTTATCTGAAAATTCACATCAATATTCTTAATTATATATTAATAAATCTAAAAAAAACATATGTAAAATATTAAAAATATAATATTTGACGATTGCGACCTCCCCTTACTATAGAATGATATCTATTTTAGGTTGAAATCTATGGTTAAAATTGAAATTAACTTTCATTATCGCTTATGTAATATTCAGAAACATCATCGATTGATGATGTAAACCTACTTACAGACTCCAACCTTTGTGACTTCGAGTGATTCACACATGCGATATAAACTCGTCGAGCTATCTGGTTTGTCTATTTACTGGGACACAATCTCCTCTGCAATTGGACACCTTGACCGCGATAAGTTAAATGTTTGTCTATTTATGGTTATGTGTGAATATGTATGCATATATACAGTAGATAGAGCAATCATGAAATCAAAGAAGCTTAATATAATACATTTATAATTGTTGGTTATTTTATTTTAAAATGAAATCAATTAACAGGAAACAATTAGAGAAGACTGTAAAATCAGGGTTAATATAATAAATTAAAGTTATATTATCATATAATATTCATATAATATTCATATAATATTCATATAATATTCATATAATATTCATATAATATTCATATAATATTCATATAATATTCATATAATATTCATATAATATTCATATAATATTCATATAATATTCATATAATATTCATATAATATTCATATAATATTCATATAATATTCATATAATTGATTTATAATGATATAATTCCTTAGGATCACGAATATATTCTGGATCCTATAAGCATGAAGGCTAAAATGTGTCGTAATATTTCTTGCATTCCTTTGAGAACTACTGATGATCCGAGGTCATCCCAACTTTCTTATTATAATATGCAAAACTTAAATATATAGTTCATGTAAGAAAAAATCATACAAAAAAATTTCGTAATGTAATTAAAATGTAGTTATATAATAATTAATTAAATAAAACAGTATTATATATAATTATTGTAGTCATTTTTATAGAATATATTTTGAGTATTTTCAATATTAATTTTCAAATAATTGAAACTTAATTGAAAACTCTTTTAAATATTATAGTTTTACATTAAGATGAAATATAATTTACTATCAATTCTCTAGATCTTACAAAGTTTCTCGCATTCACATTTCAATATAATTAGTCATATCATATTTTAAGGTTTCTATTTGAAATGTACCTGGACGAATTCACGGTGTCACTCGGCGATAAACAGTTCTGCCAGATTGTGTCGTGGTCCACCGAGTTTGACAGATTCGATAAAGCCTTTGCCTACACACGCTATCGACCATCGCTCCTACCCAACCATTCGTACCTCACGTTAGTGGTGAAACCTATTGTCGGTTATAAGCGAAAGTGATCTTCATCTACTATTTTACTAATCTGGACGTAATTTATTTATGTTTAATATTCATTGAATTTTAATTAGTTAAACAGATAATCATCTTAGAAATAATAAGTGAATTCTTATTCGCAATTTATTTTCCAATTACCGTATTACTGATTGCTGTACAACTCACAGACCGCGTCAGAAATGGACATACGCCATTGCCGCTATATGCGGTGAGATTCACGAACGAAATGAAAGAATTACGAAGCGTTTTATCGGTAAGAGGTGTCGCGATATTAGACGTTACTCGATGCTATTCACTCACCAGTTGGCCGGACATGCGGATCTAGATGATATGGTTTGATTTTAAACTTATCCATAATGTATTCTTCATAATTATATTGTATATCAATCTCTGTTGTTTTAGTATGTTGGTAGTGTTGTTTAATTGCTTATTAGATAGATGGTAGTAAGTTCAGATTTAATATATTATATGATGCAAATAATGAAATGACTATTGATATAAAATATTAAAGTAAAATAGGAAACCTATTACCCTTTATATGAATTTATGTGATATTTCGAGTTTCCTATGCTTTTGTCATGTATATGTAAAGATATTATTGATTATACAGTCTTTTTAACACATCAATTTCGATAAGCAATAATCTTTTTTACAATACTTTCTTAACTCTATATTTTTATATAATAATAGAATAATTGATTAATATAAATAATTCTAAAATTTCCAATACATTTTATTTCACAAATTGATATGATGAATTTGTTTTACTTTGATTATATTATATACTGTACAATATTTAAATACTACGATATATAATTTTAATAGATATAATTATATAATTTTATATATTAAATATAATTATCATAATTTACTTATTATTTCTAAATTGGTGATTTCTTATTACTCATAAAAAGGAGAAAATTATTAAGATTGAGAAGATATGGACATTTGATCAAATTATAACATTAAGAGAAGCAATTTTCGAAAGATTTATGAACACTAGCGAGGTTATAAAGGATTAGTCATAAATGGATTTATATTTTAGTAACTACAATCTTACTATAATTATATATAATACTGTTTTATTTAATTAATTATTATATAACTACATTTTAATTAGAAATTAAACAGCTAAATATAAAAATTATAATAATATAGAAACTGTTTTGTTAAATATAAATCAATATACCATGATCTGATTACACATTAAACCCTTCCTATTAAAATATCCATTGTTCAATTTATAGAATTTAATAGCCGCTCAAAATTGTTCATTGATCTCTACTGACTCATATCTTGGTTATATACCGAAATTCAGATTATGGTCAAGTAATCAAACTGGACAATCTATCTCTGATGAGGCAGCCTTTGCTAAAATAGGTTTAATACAATATATTAAAATCACGAAAGATTTAATCAATATTCATATTTTCTATGATCAAACATATTTAATATTATGATAAAAACTGATATTAATTCATTAGCAATGATACTTTATAGAATATTTCCACTATAGATAAATAGTATTATGATTGTCATATTTAATATTAAAAATGGTAGATTAGGTAGATATATATGTTGTATATAAATCATATATATATATATTAGTCGTATTTAGATTTTTTAATGGAATTAAATCTTACGTTGTCTGTGTTTAATGAGGAATTCATACCATGATAACAGAACAGGAGATTATGACGGTGTTAGCAGATACAGCTGAGAATGACACTCTGCTGAAGCGTGACACCATCTTTGCACACGTCAAATTCACACTGAATAGCGCTAATTTCAAATTATTTAAATACCAGAAGATTATGGGTTTAATATATCTGTAGTACAAATTGGTATATTGCTAAATATAATTTTACATATACACATACATACCCAGACTAGATACTCGACACTGCTACTATCTAATATAATCTATTAATTTAATTACTAATAACCTATCCTAAAAATTTGAAAAACGAATTTCTAAATATAAATATAAATAATTCAATTGAACAATTTCCTTAAATTTTCATTAATTACATTTATGATTAAATATTATCCACTGATTCAACGAAATATTTAGTATTTAATTTCGATGATAAATTAAACTTCGATAAACATACAATTAATTAGTAAAAACATAACGGCACAACTCTAAAATCTTAGACAATTACTACCTTATATGATGCCTACAACTGAAACTTTAATAATAAATTCCCTAATACTGTTTTAAAAATTAAATAGGAAAAAGACTAAACTTTATGATTAACTACAATTAAATTAACTACAAATTTCTAACAATTCTCAACAAAATCCTCAACAAACTCATAAATTATGACAATTTCTTAACTTCAAAACAAACACTAGACTATTACGAACTTCTAACCATACTTTATTAACACTACCTTATACTAACTACAACAAATATAGCAAGAAGAGATTCTCCTTTATTGCTCCATTTAAAAGTAACTATCTACCAAAATTGTTAATCTCCCCAGTTTACTTTGCACGAAAACAACGCAATATAAAAAATTAATTATAATTTTAATTGTTATGTTTTAATCAGATAAATATTTACATGCATGCACAAGAACAGAAGTATTCAAAAAAACACGAATATTTACACACTCAAATTCATATATTCATCTATAAACATATAATCTCGAGTAGGTTGCAAACGTGAAAGTAAAACCTCCCTGTTGTCTTTGAGTTGTGAAACAGTACGTTCCTTGTTTGTCTCACGGCCTCGCTCAAAGGTTTGACACCTAGAGAATTTATTCCATACACTATCCCTATATATCGCAATCAATTTTTTTAACCCATATTAGGGTATTAAATTTGATGTGGAAGTCGGTGGGCTGCATTTAAACGATCACATTACTAAGAATACAGTTTTCCCTGTCCTGGTGAGATCCCAGTACAAAGTTAGCATTGTTATATTTATATGATGTGCTCATACTTTGCTAAATTGTTCTAAATTGGTTTCACGTTACCTAATAAGTATCTTTTAGATTTTATTAATCAACTTCTTTCTTACAATAATGTTGAACATTGTAGATTCAAATAGTTTTGGGTAGTGGGGAATTGTTAATTTTTGTTTGTATTTAATTAGTTAAATTGAGTGTGAACCTATTGAAAATGTAGATGATGTTGTTCATGATTATTGAGGTATGATATTGTATGATAGATAATACTTTATATATGGTAGAAGTAAGATGCAGGCGTAAGGTGTTCTAAGTTTGTAATAACTAAAGGATCTTTGAGCATATGTTGTGGAATTTGCAGGTATCAGAATGGTAAAATTGGTGAAGCTTTACGTTTACTATCTTGTTTTTATTATATTTCATTATGATATAAATATTATTATCGCATTTCTTTTTTTATTTATGTAACTTTTGCATTCATTTTTATCATAATTCATTCTTTCTTATATAATAATATTAATGACTTTTCTGAATCAGGGCCGAGGAGCCGATATTCCAACACCGCTGTCTCCTCCTTCTCCGAGACCTAAAAAGTACAGCACCTTTAAGAGTGCGAATGATCCACCTGCGTCAGACTCTGATCAAACTTTATTCAAGTTGACATACGAGAAAAATCCATTCCGTAGTACGGCAAATTATAGGTAAATATGGGTTTGCGATGTGGGCTTATTTTATAGTTGAGAGGTTTGATTAGATGTAATTGCATTTATGCAATTTAGATTAATGCTACAATGAGTTTCTAATAAAATAGTAAAGATATTTTTCAAATTTATTTATCATTTATATTTGTTTTATTCTAAATTTAATGTAGATAAATGAAGTACAAATATTTTTCATCTCAAAATAATCCACAAAAAAAATTATTATATATATTTATTTATTACAGGTAATCATTTTTTTTCTGTTATATTATTTTGTTGTTATAAATATCATTAGAGTTCCTTGTATGGAATGATAGATTTATTGAAAACAATATATTTTAAATAATTATTTTAGGATATAACTAAACTGTATGTATCCGTAGAATTTTCACTTTATTATTTTCAGGTTGGAAATTGTTACAGAACCTTTAGACATTATTTGCAATCCATTGGCAATAAAGAGTCTGATTTCTTTCTTCACGATTAAGAAGTCAAAGTCGATTTACGGTGCCAGGGATGTCAGAGGTCTAATTAACATTAGTATCCACACTCTATACTATATGGTACTTCTTACTGTATCTCAATTTACTAATTACTCTAATTTATACTTCAATGTATTCCTCAATGCACACCAATTAATATACCATTTACTCCATCCCATATTCTATAACTCCACCCTTTACCGCAAACCTAATACTATGCCAGTATATGCCATCTCACTAGAAGCTATACTACCCAGCATTGTAACCCTTACTTTACCTCTCCGCATCCTTCACTAGTTATATTGAGTTCGATTATTTTAAATGATACCATTGGCATGTATATGTTTCATTTTCTGTATTTTCAACAGACGTTGCGAAGTTACATTACGAGGAGCTTAAGAAAGTTACAACTTCTGAAATCAAAGAAACCTTTGGGGATTTCTTGAAGGGTCACAAGGTAATATAATATATTTAGATTCTATATTATTTTGTTATTAATTATCAATATTTTGTATTATTTATAAACATTTTCATGAAACTATATTATTAACATTTATTAGATTACAATTTAAAATATACTAATTTAGTTCTTCATATAATATTTACAATTAATTCTAATTAAAATGCAGTACCTAGAACTTATTGACCTTTCACCTGCCATACAGAACACCAAGAAGTGGGAATGCGACTTGAACATCTGTGCCCCTCAATTCATTTTGGCTGAAGACTTTACAAATGCAAACACAATGATAGTAGTTTTTGATTTCGGTCGACTACACTTCCACAACCGACAAATCGGTATTGATATTATACCAATATAGTACTTGTACTTGAACTAGATGTAAATACTTATAGTGTAATCATTTAAATATAAAGAATATACAGTTCTTTATATTCTATATAAAAACTTATATTTTAATAGTTGAAAATATTGAAAATGTAGAAAATTTGTTTGAGTCAGAAGGTTCGTTAAATTTTCAAATTTATTAATCTTGATGATTTATTAATTAGTAATATTAATATATAATATTAATCATATAATTGTACCCACCCTCCACATAAGATATACTTATTTCCTTACATACATTCTATTTTCATACCCGCACAACACAAATATATATATATATATATGATATAATGATACACCATATATTATATTGTAATTAAAAGTAGTTAATTTTATCATCCCGCACAGATGATTTCATTACCCCGTGCAGTACACCCCCGGAGAGAAGTCCTACTTCTTCACCCTCCACTGATGTCCTCGACGAGTACTCTAATCTACTCGATCAACAAAAGGACATGCTACGTGTCAACGATCCAGATCTGCATTCTAAGATCTACGATCGGTGAGTCTATACTAAAACAATTAATGACTTCTACACATGAAGCTTTATAACTTTGTATGTTGTTATTAACTTAACTTGATATCGCATATATTAATTAAGCAGTTTCACTTTTCAATAGAATTATGTTTATTTTTAAAATAATAACTTATAATAATATTCTATAAATATAGATATGTGATATCTCATTTTTAGTTACACTTTGAACTTGACGAATGTGCAGATGTTGGTTGGACAGATTGTCAAGGATAACTGGAAATACGCGAAAGCAAGGGGAACCAGTGCATTGCATGTAATTGATATGTTCACTATTTCACTAGAACTAGAGAGGTTAAGTAATATATTGTACATGATATCTAGTTGATCATTGTAAAGTATTGATAATTACATCGAATAACAAACAAATAGAGTAAATTACAATATCTTACATAAATCTTGAAATTAATATAGTTAATTTATTAATTGTTCCTAGACGTTTAGTTCATACATACGATCCACGACTTCCAAAGAATATTCTTTCAGGAACTATTTCCAATTTTGTTTTTAATATAAATGAACGTAAAGTTAGTTAAATTGTCAAGAAATATTTTATATATTAAATTTTATAAATCAAAATGATTAGAATATAAATATTATTTATTTATTTAATTATTAACTATGCAACAAATTGTTATGGACAAATAAATACATTTTGTATATTTCATTTGATTTCTATCACAGATAAACTCTATGAATATTTGCATTTCAAACCTTTTAAAAGAATTAAATGCTCATAAATCTCAATTGAATATAATAAAGAAAAACATAAACCTAAAATATGATCCTGGTCAGAGTATATTTAATTTTTCATAAATAAACAATAAATTAATCCAATAATAAAGTATGGATTCAAATTGTATTGTCGAAGCCACCTTATTCTAAATACCAATTTACAGGTTATAATGGAGTAGGTTCTGTATTCACAGAAGCTGTTAATGATGCCTGTAATAATGAAGCAACCAACAAGTTTACTGTCATATTTCTTCTATAATATTGTTTTAAATCCTAGTAGAATTACTGTATATAAATCTATTTGAGAAATATTATACATTATTTCATGTTAATGGAGAGATTATGTTTCATCAAATATTATTTAGGTTTCCTAAAAAAAATTATATATGTTTATTAATTGAAAGTCAATATCAGGACAGAAAAGGAGCTCGAGGAGCTCGAAGCTTCTCAACTCGTTTTGGTGCAATTCACAATCAGCAAGTGTTCACTGCAAGTACAAAGCAGGGGTAGGTTTTCTCAATAAGATATATTGTATTCTACAGGGCTCTGTATTGATAAAAGTAGAGGTTGATTATTTCACTCAAAAAATTGTCCATTACAGCATTGTTAAGTGGCTGGTTATTTGTATTAGTATTTCTATAAATCGTTGTTTAAATAACGTATTATTGCAAATCTAGATCGAAATATAGTGGAGATATTAATCAAGGGAGTGAAAGCAACTTTAGTGAAGAGGATTCATTTGACGTCATTATCTTTTATGGTTTTAATTTAAATACGATTTTAGATGATTTATTTAAAATCTTTGATAATTTCTGTAGTCAAGATGATTAATCTGAGTTTTTTGATAATAATTTTATTCGGTCATCGTAGGTACACAGTTTAATAGTTGCGGATGCCATGCAGACTTTTGGTCCAGATTATGAATTACTTATAGCTTCACACAAAAACATTTGGTTGCTATTAATATTATATAATTTATTCATGTACAATAACCAAAAACTGAACAAGTCTGACACGTAATTTAGTTTTATTTGAGCTTATAATTATTTTCTTTTTAGTTTGGATTATACAAGTGGATCTTTAATCGGGTCGGACTGTAATTCTCCCCAATCTCCTCAATCCCCACTATCACCCCAGTCACCTATTGATCAAAATAAAGACTTCAATCGTTTCAGAAAACATAGTTCACAAGGTTTAATCTTTATGTAGTAATTATGAAATATTAATAATTTGCTTGTTATACTTCAATTTAATAATTTATCATTATTTTAATTTATTTTTATTTTCATTTATGAATTTATTTGACTGTTTCTTGCCGGAATATATTATAACGTAGATTTTTCTAATATCGCTCCATTTTGTTATTTTTGCTTCCAAGTTGCTTAATTCATATTAGTTTTGCATAATATTTCGAGTTTAATACTCGACTATCAAGGTACCTTATCTGTTGCTGCGGTTACTGCGTCTCTGTTCAATATTCAGTCTGCTGTCACAAATGCTCTGAATACTCTGACCACTACGACCAACGATGGTTACTCTTTCAACAGAGCTTTACTTAAGATGAATTATAATGACTGAATATTTTATCTTTGTTTGGTTTACTTTTGAAAAAAATATTATTTTCATTTTTATATTTTTTTTATAAAATTGTTATTAATTTTATTTTCATTTTTATTTTATCCACAATTTATTTTATTTAATAGTTGTTTCTACATACGCTGACAAGTTTGATGTGTATCAAAATACTCAAATTCACGATTTCAACAATATTGAAGACAAAGAAGCTCTCATCAAAGTTAATTTTTTAATAAATAAATATTGATTTATATTTAGTTAGATCACTTCTTTATTTATTACTTTTTAATCAGGTTGATATTGATATAAGTACTTCCAGTGATCCAGATAAACAAAAAAATTCTGCTAATATTAGTTTAAATTCCTTGGATTTTATTGGTTAGACAATATTAATTAGTAAATGATAATTGTTGTTATTTGTTTAACATTGTTTAAGAATTGAACATTTAATTTAATGTTTCGTTAAATTCATTTATTGTTTTTGAATATTATAAAAATTTTTCTAGTGAATCAACAAACTATAGCCGAATTGTTGACATTTGTTAAAAGGATTTATCCAAAGAAGAAAAAAGATTTCAGTAGTATTGATCCTGAAAGTAAAACTGCTGTTGTCAACCAGAGTTCAATTGACAAGGTTAACACCATGAAAAACCTTTTTATATAAAAAAAACATTTCTATATTGAATGACCTTAAAATATTAATTTTCTAAAATTAATTTTATTTGTTTTAATATTTTATAGAAAGATTCTTAACCATATAAATTCCCAAACTAAAACTACCCTAATACCCCACCAATCTTCACAAACATATTATCTCTCATATCCTTATCTTATCTCTTGCTCTCAAATACACATCTGACCTTACCGCTCACCCCCGAACCCTTCCATCCCTTCTACCATTCACCCCATCACCATTTCTCTTTATCAATTCAACACCCTCAAACAGCCGCGCAATAACCTCTCACACCTTCTCCCTCTCAGCATCGCAACCCACCTCACTCCCTATCTCCACCACCCGCCACCATTATCATCACCTCAATCAACATCCCCACCCCCTCACACCCTCACCCCTATCTCTCTCTAGACGGCAACGTCTTCTTGGTACTTCACTGCCGAGTACAATCGCTTAAACCTGATGCTCATGGGTGTCACCACCAACCACAACAAGGTGTCCATAGCTCACAAGATTGCTACCTGCACAGTATGCCATGCAAAGATTATCTCTTCGATTGGTTACCAGTCGCAGTAATGCATTCCTTTTGCTTAATGTAATTGTAAATAGGCGTAAATATGTGTTTGGTATTCAATTGCATACCTGTTTGATTGAAATATAGACCAATGGTTCTTATGATTCAGTCAAATAAAACATATTGATTATTTTACATATTAAATAATAATTATTTTTGATTTTTTGGGTTTTTTATACAGATCAGAAATTTGCTATAAAATATTAATAAAACAAATTAGATTAAAAAGCAAAATAAATATTATAAATCATATATTCTAAGAATATTTAATAATTAGAAAACTACATTTGAATTTAGACTCTGGATTGGTGAATGTAGATGGCTCATTAGGAGGAATACAAATGACAAATCTTATGCAGGCTAGCAGGAAACCTCATAAGATTTTCAGCGTTGGTTAGTCTAATTAGGTGAATATTTACTTCCATTTTTCTAGGTCAAGATATATCGGAATAAAGATAGCTAGTAAATATTTTTGGCATAATGAAGAGAATTAGATATTCAAGTAAAATTGAATAAGTATTATTCATCAGTTCTTATAATAAATAACCTAAATTATGTCAATTGAAATTAACGTCTTCAGGATAATTTGCCTCCATTT
Source organism: Osedax frankpressi (assembly GCA_964035775.1). Classification (NCBI taxonomy): domain Eukaryota; kingdom Metazoa; phylum Annelida; class Polychaeta; order Sabellida; family Siboglinidae; genus Osedax; species Osedax frankpressi. Next base: position 13,736,987 of record OZ038314.1, read on the forward strand.
ATTTTATTGCATATTAACTGTAACCGTATATTTCATGCCTCAGGCTATGATCCGACTAACTCGGAAACTCATTCAAATGAACCACCTTCGGTTTGTGAAATTGACAAAGCTTTCATATTCTCATTTGAGCACCACATCAACCAGAACTATATGGTTAACGATAGATGCCAGTATTTTATATTTATCATTGTGCACTTATCATGCTGGCGTATTATGCCTTATTATGGCTACCCTTTCGTTTAGCAACCTGGTTGGTTTGCTAAGAAGATGAAAGTTCTTCCTGTTCTGAAGATACGCATGGCTTCGATGTGTTATACACATTCGCCGCAACTTCTCTCCGAATTGATCGCCTTCCACGCGACCTTTAAGGTCGGTCTAGGGATTATTACAGAATTTTACCCAGAATTACCTAACTTTCACCACCTTATCTACTTCAGAAGCACTTGTCTGATATTGGATTGTCGCAGTGGAGATCTAAGGCTTCAAAAGTCGCAAAAAAACTTGTACGATTAGGAGAAGAGAAAATCAAGGTTATTGATTTAATTATAGTTGTATTTTATTTTTTCCTCATCATTATTTTTTCAACTCAGCCGCCCATTGTAAGCGGTTTACTAACACCTGAAAACATCCTGTCTGAATTGTCGTGTATCGCCGATGTATCCATCAGTCAATCGATGACACCAGATGACCTCAAAGTGCCTGCCTATAACCTGATCATTGATGCCGTACTTCAAACACCTGTGATACTGCTGCCTCGCCATCTGAACAGTTCCGAGGTTCTTATGATAAGAATGAATCCGTATTAGGGAAGTATCTATTCACACATAGATTCTGCTGTTAATGATGATATATAAAGTTATTTACTGAAAACATTAATATTTAAAGTGACAGATTTTTTTTATTTACATATTTTCAGTATTTATACACTATAAAGATAAATACTGGTACATATAATTCTGGTTAAAGAATAACGAAAGTTAATTTTTATTAATATTTATATTACATTTTTATAAAAATTATGTAAACAAACAAAATGTTAGTTATAAATATGGCTTCACAAATTCTTATATTATTTAAAAATATTTAGGTTAATGTTAAGTAATTTAGAAACTAATTCAGTATTACTTATTACTGAACTATCAGATGAATACATTTAGAAATCATTATTAAATAATGATAATAATAGATAATACATCAATTGGTCAATTAATTCCTGTTTAAGTCAAAATGAAGATGACTTTAATAATACTTTTGGATGACAATATTAACTCAGTAGATACTGACTGATTTGTACATTATTATATGATTAATATTAATATTTCACTTTTAGTTTTGATTGTATATCCATATTATATATAATATATATATATTTTAGATGTATATATGGAAAATGAGAATACCATCAATAAAATAAAATAAAATATATATTGAAAATATATATAGAAAAATATTATATTATATTAAATATACATTTAAAACATACTTATGTAAAATTATATTAAATATACATAAGTATGTTTTAAATGTATAAGTAAATACAATTATTGATACATTCTAGATTATGGAAGATTACCAAACAAATTATAATCAGATTACTCTATAGAGATATATCTTATAAAACTAACTACTTGGATAACATTAACAAAATATAAACAGAACATTTCCATCCTTCTCTTATTAAGTTAATTATAACTAAATATCCTAATAAATATGGCATATATAAAGGATTTGAATATTGTGATGGAATATTATTAAAAAATATAATTATAATTATATTATTTTATTTATTATTTAATCAATTTTAGAATCTTGAATTAAATTTAAATTAAAAATTATTTATATAATATCTCATATTTAGATACAAGATTCTCAGGTAGATCTTAACTATATATATATTAAGTACTGCTTCTTTATATATTGAGAACTTTTTTTTTAATCAAAAAATTTATATAATCTAAAAATAATAATATACATTTATATAAATTGAATATTGTTTCCTAAAGTAAGTAAACAATATATACTTATAATATAGCATTAATAGTATATGTATATTATATATAGTTCATTATAATATTTATAACACCCAACTTTACTGTTATATCATGTCCATTTCTATGTGAGACATTTTACCATATGATATAATTTAGCTTATAATCTATATATATAAATATGATAATAGTTTCAAATAAATGATACTATAATATAACATAATATAAAGAATGTGGATTTCACATATTTACATTTATTAGTTATATCTAAAAAAAATTGTTTAAATTTGTTTAGTATTAAGTATTAAGTATTTAGTATTATTTGTTTACTATTAAGTATTATTATGTTTTAGTTTTGTTTATTAACATATGTAATTATTGAAATTGTGTCACATGTGCCTAAATAGTATTTAGTAAATACCTATCCCTTTATTTATGAGTATCTATACATTTATTTAACGTTTAAATTATGGATGTTATATATCAGTCTCATTTCAGATGCTAGTGTTGCATCTAGGACATATTTCCCTGGACAATAGAGGCATAGACCATATGAACCATTCAAATGTCTATCACAATGTGAAACCTATATCTGCGGAGGTACGTTTTACATCATGATTTTAGTTTATAGTTGTAGAGTTTTGCTATATAATCAGTAGATTATATATTAATTATATACTATGAGTATTGGGATTGAATATACAACACAGTGATATCTTCAAAATGACTTTTTCTAATATTATATTTGATTTAAAATTAAAAAATCGAAATCTTTGCATTTACTACTACAAAATGCCTCAGTACATATATCTATAAGCTTCTCTGATAATACATTAAAAAATATTTGAACTTGTGTTTCTATAGATTCTTGATGTCACAATCTATTCAATTGACCTTGAAAAGACATCGAAGAGCGATGACCCATCATCCGAAAAAACTACAACGGAGGATATGTTTTCCTCTCTTCCCTGTTAGAATATAACTTAGTTATATAATGTCCAGTTTGTATAATGTTCTTTATAGTTTATTGCTTATAAATGTCCAGTATAGAAAACTTTACATTATTTATTATTACCTTGAGTGGATTTAATGATGATTCATTTTATTTGCCATTTTTTAAAAATAATATTTTCTATATACCATTATTATCGATCAGCTGAATTGAAAATGAAAGTATATGGTTCACCAATTCTCCACAACACTTCGCTAGAACTATCTCTAGGTATCACAAAATATATGGGCAATACTTGTCTAGAACTCACTGGCCATATTCTCTCTCCGGTCAAGGTTATCTACTAATCGATTAATAACTGAGCATTATATATCACTTACTTACAATTTCACCTATGAGCTCCTATATTTTACACTAGATTCCTTATTTACTTTATATTTATAGACTGTTATTTCAAAATCAATCTACGAACAAATCTTGGACACTTTAAAGAACCTGACTTTTACTGATGAAGCTGTATCTTCAACTCATTCACAGCCTACTTCTTATTTTAAATCGTTAGTACAGGCTTTGTAGTAATATAGAATGGTGATAATTACGCTTATTTTTGGGAAAATGGGTAAATGATAATAATTAACTGCCATTTGTAATAATGTCGAAGCTGTCATGCTGCTTGATTAGTTTTACTGAGAATGGTATGGTACTATATCTATATCAGTAAGATTGGGGTGGGATGGGAAATTATAAGGCTACATTTCATTTTAGAAGGATTTCATAAATCTATAGAAAGTATTACACTTTATCATAACAATAGAATTTTATGATTTATCATATGAAATATATTCATTAAAATATATTTGTGAAACAAATAAATCATTATTATATATTAACACCGATATTAATTGTCCTACAATATATCTGATATGTGAAACACGAATTGTGAAACCTGTTGAAAATTGCCTTCAATTCCTGATATCAGGAAGCAGTCGCCGGCTCCGATAGTATACTGCAATGATGAGGAAGTAACTCGAAATCCAGCAATTAATGTCTATTTTAAAATGGCTTCGCTCGACATTCGTTTTCTTGGCGAAGACTGTACGCCCTTCATGAACCTCTGCTTCGAACAGTTCTCACTGAAACTTAGTTGCGATGCCATAAGCCACGCCCCCATCTGCGCTGACCTCACTCTGAAACATCTACTAGTTAGTTACAATTCACATTCATTCTCGGCTTCGTCCTGTCGCAAACGTTACTTCAATCTTATCATCTATTATAGAATATATATCATTATATATGTTTATCTTAGTAAGTGTAATTATCTGACTAAACTAATGCCCTCCCATAGATATATTAGGAGAAAAGACACTTTTCATATATCATTAATCATAGCATATCACTAAGATTGATTATATATTTACAATTATTTTATTCAATTTTTATTATATAAATATAAATTATTCTACTATCGAAGACCTATATATATATATTCAACACTACGTTCTACACCTAAATAACATTATACCTCTCATCTTCTACCTATTAAGACTCCTACACTTCTGAACCTTAATCTTCTACACTATTGTATTCTTACTTCCTATCACTCTACACCACTACTAGTCTAAACCCTTACCTCTATACAATTCTACATTCAGTTACCACAATATCCTTTCACACCTATACCTTATATCTATAAACATTTACAGAATTTAGCTTCTACACCTGTACATGCCAGCATTTTTAGACATATACATCTTTATCTCTTTAGACATCTACACTTCTATACACTTATCCTTTATATTCCTAATCTCTTACACCTCAACAGCTCTATATAGTTGCAACTTTATATCCTTAGTAACCAATATTTGACACATTAACCTATCTGAATATTCATATATTCTGCACCCCTATATATTGATACTCCTACATCTCTGTACCTCTACATCTCTACAAGCCTAAATCTCTATACCTATATACCCTTACACTTCTACCCACTCGTATAGACTACAGATCTTCTAGAGTCCACCAACAGTAGTCACTGTTACTTAATGCGATCTAGTAACTCCCCAATTCTAAAGAACCGGATCAATACAGAGTTAGTTGCGTCATCAATAACTACGCTATTGCTTTAATTTCTTGTTTATCTTTACTTCTTGTTTATCTTTGATTAAATGTTTAGCTTTAAATTCTTATTTATCTTTAATTTCTTGTTTATCTTTTTTATGTTCATCTTTAATTTCTTGTTTAGCTTCAACTTCTTATTTATCTTTAATTTCTTGTTTATTTTTAATTTCTTGTTTATCTTTACATTTATGTTTAGCTTTAATTTCTTGTTTAGCTTTAAATTTTTATTTATCTTTAGTTACTTGTTTATCTTTTTCGTGTTTATCTTTAATTTCTTGTTTATCTTTATCTTCTTGTTTAACTTTAATTTCTTGTTTAACTTTAATTTCTTATTTTGCTTTACTTCTTATTTAGATTTAAATGTATGTTAACTACTTGTTAAGCTTTGTTTTCTTATTTTACTTCTTATTTAGCTATAGATTCTTGTTATAACTATTTTAAAATGAATATATTAATTTATTACAACTATATTTTTCATCATTATTATATATTATTAAATTCTATATCACATAAATTACATCTTTTTACGTGATTAATATTACATTATAGCATTCAGATGTCTCATTCTTGTCCGATTCCACATTTACAATCTGCGGTCTATAAAAAAGTTCTGTCATCATCATTACCAAATCATTTTGAGGATTTCAATTCTCAACCCTATGAAACGTTTATATTTACTTAAAACTACATAATATATTCTTGTTATATGCCCTTAATATATAGACATTTATTTTATTTACCAATCTACTGTAGATATAATGTACCTTTAAGTTCAGATGACGATGTTGATGATGATGATGATGTGGATCCTTTTATTAACATTTCTGTAACTATTGTGAACAATTTACATCCAGAATTTAAAACATTATATAAAAATGTAAGTATTTTAAAAATCAATTTTTTTATATTTAGAAATTGTTTATTTTTATTATAAAAAAATTTATATTTTGAAATTATCTAATTAATAATTTAAATTTACATTTCATATAGTATTTATTATTGATTTATATTCTATAAATAGATCGAAAGGCATGTTACCATAGATTTTAACCAACTTGATACCACTATTAATTTGAAAACCTGGGTTGTTTTATTGGATTTTTTCGGTTTAGGAGCTAAATTAAATCAAAGTTGGTTTTCCAAATTTATAAAACATACTTGTTTATATTACACATCAATTCTTATATTTAACATTAATTATTGTTTAATCAATTTTTAAACAATTTTAATATTGAAGTGAGTAATTTAATCGTATCATTATTCATAAGCTACAAATATAACAAAGAAAAATGATGTAAGCCAAGAGATTTATCCGGAAAAAATTGAAAATAGATTTTCAGAATTTAAAGGTTTGCAATTCATTTACTTTAATTTCATTAATTATTAATATCTCTTACATAATCTGCCTATGCAGTAACTGTATTGTTTTTATAAATATTCATTGTCTTGAATATCTATATCTATCTTGAATATCTTGAATGTCTTGAAAAGCTAATGAAAATGTATTTAACAACGAGTGAATGAGTGCAATACTTTTCTTTTCAAAAGGTTTATTTGTCGATGTATTCACTTTCAGATTCTAAGCGAGTGAATGTGAACTCTTGTATTAAATTAAATGTGAATTCGCTTACTCTACTTCTTAACAAAGCCGAATATGAATTAGTGCATTCCAGTATTCAGGGCTTCAGTACGGAGTTAGTAAATTCTAGATCTTGCACATATACTATATACTTACTTATATACCAACTATTCATTTAAATGTTTTACTTTCTCTCTTTGAAATTATAATTTTGTTATACTAACATTCTTCAAAACTTAACCTTGAGTTCCTTTTATACATTAATTTACATTTTGTTCTTTTTCAGATTAATATACATTTATGTATACTTGTACTAAGCAATAATATACTGCCGCCACTTATATGACCATGATATTACTATTCCTCACTCTGATCCCATTCCACAAATTTAACACCACATCAGCTAACCCGACACTGATTCATCAAAATAACCCACTATACTAAACTCTACTTCCTTAAATATATGCTAAATATAATTGATCTCTATGCATCTTGTTTTGTCTCTATAATAAGCCGTATCTCTGCGAAAGACTGTTCTTCCTCTACTCTACAATTACCTCCACATACCATACACCGTTACCTCCCCATACTTCACCCAATGTCCTCACACCTCTTTCAATCCCCCACATCATCCTTTATCCCCAGATATCACCCTATCTCCTCACAACTCTTCTTATCTGCCCACACCTCACTCTATTTCCCCAAATCTCACCATATCTCTGTAACTTCACCTTATCACCCCATACATCTTCCCATTTCCCCACACTTCATCTTATCTCCCTAACGCCATCCTATCTCCCAAGACCTCACCCTAACTCCTCACACCTCATGCTATCTCATCATACCTTCCAATCCATATTACACAAAAACACACCCACACATACAGTCTGACTGTAATCCAGGGTAACATACATATATCTGGTTCACTGGATCGTATCTCCGTGAAGGACTGCTCGCCTAACTGTGGTCTTTACCGCGAACGCTTCACCGTCTCCGATTCTAAAAACAACTGCCGTGCGATCACCTTCGATTTCTTTAAGTCTGTAGAGCGTAACTTTATAGCGTAACTACGCCCTTTTTATACTATTTAGTAGAAATTAACACCCCTAAGGTCTCCTTTACAAACAGCCTAAACCTAGACCAAACTAACATCTAATATCTACCATAACAATTCCCATAACCCCATTATTCATTACCATTATCCCTTTTAGCCTTTGTAAACTGTACACGTCCCTTCCCTCCCCTCCCTCCCTCAACCCTAACTTCATATAACCCTGCTATAATATCTCCACAAAGTTAGAGAAGAAGACTGCTCCTAAGTTAAATAACTAACCTAAACCCTCCTTAATAATACCCCTTCATCCTTAATAATATCCCTATATACAGGGAAGAATATCTCTGATAAACCTGTGCTAAGCTCTTCCCAGATATAGTAATAAAACTTAACTCCTAAACCATTCTCTACTAATTATCCCTCTTCCCCAGATATGGAGAAGAAGACCTCGACCTCTTACGTAAAGAAGACATTAGGATACAACTTCATTTAGCTTCTGTGCGTTATGTACATACTCAACGTTTCCTCATGGAGACCACTGCATTTTGCCAGCACTTCCTTCAGCTACAACATGTTCACAGCGTCATTGCCGCCAATAAGATCGGTCACCCGGTTGGTCACACCGTTACACTAGTTGGGTCTTTTTGCGGTAATTATATATGATTATTACGCCTGATAGTATCTAAAGATGTTATTAGTATTATTATTTTTAAATTTGATTTTAGATTTATTATCTATGATAGATTTCATTGAATAAATTCTATATAGAATAAAAATGATAAATCCCTTGAATTAATTCCTATTTACTTAAAATAGGTGATTCAGCGTTTGAACAGATCTTCTAGAGTATGCATGTCGTTCAAATCTGCGGCACCCATTATCTTAATACCACAAAATACCTCTTCAAAGTATTTATTGGTCATCAATCTCGGAACCTTGAGTTCGGAGAATAAATTTATTTATGCTAACCATGGTGAGAATGAGGATGATAAGGTAATCACTATTGTACTGGATTTTATTTTATTTGTTTTATTTTATTTTACTGTCATCCCATGACGATCTTGCAATCAAATATTTAGTTTGAAAAATTGAATTTATTTATATCATAACTCCAATGATTGATTTTTAGAATGAGAATACAGATACGTCCAAAGAAAAAGGTGAGTATAGATTGGTCATAGTCAAATATTATTTCAAATTTAAAGACAGTGCAACTTATGAAACTGTACACTAGAAAAAGAAACATTTGATTTGGATCCGGACACTCACGTTTGCCTGTTGGATTGCATGATGATCAAGTTGAATGACATGGAACTATATACTGCAATGTGGCACAGCCTCGAAGGTCCTATTCCAATTTCTCCACTCACCAAACTTACATCTCATTTTATAGTGTAATATTATAATAAGTTAACTAATTACTAATATAAATGTTATCTATCATATTTTATCTGTTCCTAATAATATATATATATAGAATAATATGTTAATATCTTATTTATTAAAATTTGCTATAATACCATAATTAAAAGTAATACATTTAATTAATATTTGTAGATTCTCACGACCATTCTGATGAATGTAAGTTTTCAACTTATATTATTAAAAAAAAGGTCAGAATTTTTAATAAGAATTTAAAGAATTTAAATAGTAAAATAATTATTTTCATCATTTTTATAATTATAAACAGGAAACAAAATTATTTAAAGAGCCATGCCATTTATCGTTAACAGTTGAAAGAAATTTAGAAAGTGAAATTAGGTATTTATTAATATGTTAAGAATATAATATTGTTTAATTAAAAATTGATATTCGTTTATTTAAAAAATTAATTTTTAAACTGGTCTAATACAACCCAAACTTTTTTCTTCTTAATGCAAACTACAAATCACTCATTCTCTAAGCAAAATCCATATTACATAGTCACACCTCACCCGATTATTCTGTAACTGGGTCGCTCTCATCCGTCTACTGCACAGTTGATCTTGACCAGTTCCGACTGATGAAAGGAATCCTCCTCTATAATATCGGAGATAATATTCCTCAGTTTCAACGACCTGAGATGAGTGTAGTGGACAACATCAAATTAGTTAATCAAGTTTACCTTCAACTATTATCTTTATGATAATTATTATTCATTAACTCCTAAACTTATATATAGTTATATATGTTATATATATATGTAGATGAATATAAGTGTTTCTTAATTTCAACATTTATTTTAGGAACGATTCGTAAATATCATTTGGAAACAGCTTATAATGAATTTGGAATTGAACAATGTAATGGTGGAATTTGTGAATACAAATCTACAAGGAGTCACACATGCTCTAGCAAAATTTGATCTAATTAAGTTAATACAATTATATTTCAACATGTTGAGAAAGTCTAATTTATATTAATTTATTTCTTTATAAAGGTCAAAATTAAATTTTGAAACATTTTCTGATGGAACTAAAAATGTTGATCTTGTTTCAAATGAAATAGTTATTCACGATACAAGATACCAAGGTTGGTTTGTTATTTAATCAAATTTATAAATGTGATCTTTACTGATCCGTTGCTCATTTATCTTATTTTATTTTATTACAATAACAGATTATCCTGCAAATGCGAAACCAAATGTTTTTACAAAGATTTTAAGATGTATTAAAGATGGCAATGATGAATTGCAATTGGAATTACACTTTAGATCTACTAAATACCATCGACGATTTACTATACTATTGAATAATATGCGAGTTATGGGAATATTTGATTGGCTACTAGCTGTCAAACAATTTATTACCTCCGATGTTGCTGATGAAAGAGGTCATTATTATTTGTTTGTGAATATTAATATTTTGTATTCAATATAAATAACTAATTATTATTTAATAATTAATAAATTTAATTTCAGTCAATTTAAATAAAGTTGACAGCAAGTTGAAAGAAAAAGAAATTTTTAATGTTGCTTCTGGTGTTTTTAAGAAAAGACCGGCATTTCTAGTTGGTAATTGTATTTAGTTATTAAGTTATTTTAACAATGTTTTAATACTCTATGATATAAATATTTTATTCTACCGTATATCAGTTAATTTTATTTGACTTATTTTGTCTCAGGATAAATCTGTTTTGGAAATTAACTTGGTTGTCACGGATACTGAATTAGTTGTTGTAGAGCATATGCAGTCTAAAGATACGCCTGCTGTGATATTGAAGGTAAATATCATTGTTTAATATAATTTAAGAACAAATCAGACCATTCTATTATATTATTTATTTATTAATTTCTAAGTGATAAAATTATTTTAAATTATAATTACATTTTAGGGAAAATTTAATTTATATTACAATGCTATCACTTATTATTGTAACCGTTTATAATTAGCAATTAGTTAAGAAAACAATAATTATTGTTTTAACTTATGTCTTGATGTAGAATACTGCAGTTCTGAAATATAGACCTGGATATGCAGATAAACCATTGTCATGTAGTTTACAGGTGAGATTCACTATATTCATTGTTATAATTATTATTTAATTAGATTAAATCAATGTGAAACATTATTAAATTCTATATATTATAAATTAACTATAATTATCTATATAGATACAATATTAATAATCATTTATAAAAATATTGTTAAATAAACATAAATGAATTAATATAAATTAATTAATAGAATTCTTAAAATTGTAATATATATATTTATTATAATCTTTATTCTTTTTCTCAAATTCCTTTCTTTCTCTCTTTCTATATACACATCATCTACCCTCATCTATCTATTTTCTATATAATAAATATCTAATCTCCAGAGACTAGAGGTGTTCTCTTGCTGTCTGTCATCTGAGTCTGATACAGCCCTGTCTATTATCGACCCACTGACAATCTCAATCGACTTGAACTCTGCTCCTCGTAACCGCTTTTCATTGAGGAATGCCTGTCTTCCGCAACTAAATACCACCAGGGGACTCTACGATGCCTGCGAAATTCCACCTATCGTAGAGGTTTACTGTAGATCCTCAGAGATCGGTATTTATTATTTTATGATATTTAATGGTATAATATTAAAATTTATTTATTACTTAACATTTTTCAAACAAATAAAGACACCTTTTACTTCTGAAATATAACTTTATAGATTAAAAATAAATTTCGTAGATAAAAGGTCGCAATTAATTTGTAGCAATACTTTAAATATCTATATTATCTTTACTTGATCTATATTCAATCCCTGCTCTATTTTTTATATCAAGATCTGCCTGTTGACTGTGAACATCAGGCTTTCTTATAATGACATTCGCCTCTTCCTCGGCATTGCACGCTCTTTCCCAAATCAACTATTAGCTGGCGATTCGACGGTAGAGGAAATTAATAAAAAGGATCAAATAACAACTACACAAAATGGTTTACCTTTTTTATCTACAACATTTTCTGCTAAATTTTCTTTTATTATTTAACTAGGCAATCCTTTTAAATTATTAGTAATATTTAGGTATAATATCAAATTGATCTGTATTTCTTATTTTCTTTTAAAACTTAGTATATTTTATTTCAGCGAGGAAAATTCAGATTCTACAAGTGGATGAAATCATTGATACAGAAAAGGTTAGTTATTAAATACCTTGGAAATATAATGAGTTATATATGTGAAATCTAATTTGTCATTAAATGTCACCTTAATATCTTGTTAATGTTCACTAGTAATGTATATTAAGATATTATAGGTTAGAGTGCTAAATAATTATTAACACTATATATATATATAAATATACCTAATGATCACCATACTCACTTTATTGTATAATCAATTGATTTATTCTGAGAACTAAAATTTATATTTTGATAACATTTAACATTAATATCCAGCTTAAATATCATGTATACTTTAATTTAACATTCGAGATATTTTAAGATATGTAAAGATTGTTGATTATATATTAAATTTATTTTTAAATTTCAACATCTATAATACTTCATGTTGATTGAATATAATCCTAATGATTTAAATTATTTGTTTCGAAAATTACTGTGTAAATTTAGACAATTTTTCATTTGAATTAATTGAAAAGTACCTCATATCCTTGTTGATGTCACACATTGCTTAAATTAGTATCATAAGTTTTCTAAAATAGCATCAAGAAAAGGATACGACAGAAAAAGTAAATGAAATTGCAATTTCAGGAATTGAAGTTGGTTAAATATAATAAATGTGTATATATTCAAATATGTTTACTATAGTAGAGTAATCAAAATCTTATTCAATTAATGATATATTGTAAAACACAATTCATAATATTCAAATATTTGTATGATAATCAAATTAATCTCAAATACTATCGATATAGTTTATTATTTTAATGTTTAGGATAATAAACAGGATAATACATTTTAAGAAGAGCTTTTAATTTCATTTTACTTTCTAACTTAATTTTATGTTGTTTGTAGTTAAAAGCAGATGCATTCTGTATTTGTTTTATCGATGACTGTAGGGATGCAGATGTTCCATTAGCTGAAATTACTCTTTCTAGTTGGTAACATAATATAGCCAAGTATAATAGTATACTAACCTAGTAATAACCCTAGTATAACTCTACTTAATATACAATAGTAAGCTAAATCACACTAATCTTCTAAAACGTTACCATAGTAAAACATTTAAACCAGCTAAATGCATATTAACTCATCACTAACATTCTCTAGAAAGTTGAATTCTTATAACCTAATTTATGTGAAAACTAACTTAAATTTGAACTTTTAAACCTTTACTATGCAATATTCAGGTTTCTACTTTCTAAGTCATTTCGACATCACGGGTACAAGTAAATTATGTTGCATCCTGGGAGGTGATTACTACAATCAGAGTCTGAGTGGTTGGGAGCCATTCATTGAACCCTGGAGGTTGGATGCCACGTGACTACCTCATTATAACAATCCCATACCCCAATGATAGGCTCCTTAATTCCTTAATGTTATATACAAACATACATTATATTAAAATCTTTAATCTGTAATCCTATGTTCTAATCTATTATGTTTAACCTATTAATTTATACATTTACATTAATGCCTTCTTGTTAAAATCACACCCATTATATTACATTGTATAACATTCTGTGTAATTTCACAGCTCCACTTAATTCATTTTCATGTATTAACCTGTATTTGTAATACATTTTATAAGTAACTGCCATTTTCTGAAACATTTCTATCTTCATTTCATATCAAGATTTAATGTTCAATGGAATAAAAATGTAGAAAAATGTGAAACAGAAGTAAAGCTTCATGGTTTTTATTTATGCAACTTATATGACATATTAGTTTGTTCAATTATGATTAATTTCTCATAATACATGCATGAGTTTGTCTTGGTTTACTTTCTAATATTCTTTTTATTTGCTTACTCACTTGCTATGATAAATGTATTCTATTCCTTAGCTAAGGATTCAATGAATCTGAATTTGACAAGTACCTTGATCACACTTATAAGGAATACGTCGGAGAAATGGATCGAAGAGTATCACAAAGAAATTCAGTTCGTAGGCTTCAGCATACATTTATAAATATCACTTAACCTTAATTGATTTATTGGTAATCAATATTAAGGGTATAAAACCTTCTGTTTAACTACTAACTTATTAATATTTTTGCTTCGATAACAAATACTTTATATATGAATATAAGTGTAATTTATAATTGTCCTTAACTTATATATAAGATATTACTTATATTAGATTATACAAGTTTTTTTTAATGATTATTTAAATAGTAAATAAGATAAAACATAATTTCAGACAAAATATTGAAAAAATCATTTATGCCTAAATAACCGATATTAACCTCACTTTATTCCTATAAAACTACGGATACCACATTTTAAATCTTAATAACCCCGATTAACTATAATTAATTATAACTACATATAATCGTACCTAATTCTTTTCAGAACACCTAACCATTGCAACTGGGATTCAATATCCGGAACAAGACGTCGAACTCCTTTCATTCCATTTGGAATGTACAACGACACCGGAAGCGTGCTCTACTTCACGACCTGTACCCCACTCAAGTTCGATCATAATAACTCCGCATCATTGCGCAACTTTGTAATAATTAAACACCTTTCATATCATTTTTTACGTATTATTTGATATTGTTGAAAATAAATGTGTTCAATTTTTTTATTAATATAAACATTGTTTATAAAATTGTATCAATTTCAATTTTGTTTATAATTTCTTTTTTGTTCAGTTTAAATTGCATTCGTGTTCTACTTGAATGTATAATGATGATTGCAATTGTGTAATGTATTGTATATAGTCCTCGAATATTGCATCTCTTTTACTTGCATTCAATATTGTTGATATTGAAATAATAATATTTAATGATTGTTGTTTAGTTCCGGTCCACTTACGATGGCCGTGGAGGCTGATGGAACGTTGACTCCTCCTCTGGTAGATATTGGTGACGATTCTAATAACGATCAGACTTGGCAGATGGTTCCCCCTGGTGAGTCGGTCAGCTTCGTCTTCGAAGAACGTGAAAAAACACGGCACAAGGTCATTTGATATAACTACAGTCTAAAGTATGTTTATCCGTTATTTCGCTATTATTTATTTCCGTACTTCAAAGATGTATTGTTATATTTTATCATAAGATAAATTGTATTATTTTTTAAAGAAATTCTAATTTCTTTATGATATAATATTTATATATTCTGTAAATATAAATAATAATAACTATTTATAGTGAGTATTTATTATAGTATATAATACATATTTGTCTACTATTATTATAATTATTTTGGTTAATAAATAGTAAAATAATCAGTAAAACTAAAATGTCATTACAAAAAGTAATATTAATTTATTAGCAATAATAAATTAACATTATTAACAACTAACTTTATTATTCAGATTTATGTTAAAATAAAATAAAAAATGTATTTTAATTTTAAAATTTTTATATTTTAACACTTCAAACATTAAATCTCCTCTTTCGCAGAATACACACGAACTCAAGATACATAAGGTTCGCGTTCGTGTAAAAAATTGGCAGGAAGTCAGCCCACTCTCCGTTGATAAAGTGGGTGTTTACTTCAGGAGTGCTAAACCAATCATCAACTACGACTCCGCAATTGTTAGTCTTATATATAGATATCCTACTCTGCTCATTATAATGCTTTTTATAGTTATATACATGTTATAGTTATATATAATTTAGCTTTTGATACATAAACGTTTTAAATATACAAGAGATGAAGGTATTTATTAACAATTTTTAGTTTTACGAAGTTCCTTCAGCAAGGATTGTGTTTGAGATAACATTAGACAAGAATGCAAAGAAATTGATCACGGTGAGGTCGGCCTTACAACTCAGGAACCGTATGAATGAATGCCTCGAAATTAAACTTACCAACACACAGCCTTACAGTAAAAGTTAGTCTACATTACCTAACTGTTACATTGACCTTTAAATAAGAGTTAGTCTACATTACCTAACTGTTACATTGAACTTTAAGTAAGAGTTAGTCTACATTACCTAACTGTTACATTGACCTTTAAGTAAGAGTTAGTCTACATTACCTAACTGTTACATTGACCTTTAAATAAGAGTTAGTCTACATTACCTAACTTTACATTGACCTTTAAGTAAGAGTTAGTTTACATTACCTAACTGTTACATTGAACTTTAAGTAAGAGTTAGTCTACATTACCTAACTTTACATTGACCTTTAAGTAAGAGTTAGTTTACATTACCTAACTTTACATTGGCCTTTAAGTAAGAGTTAGTCTACATTACCTAACTGTTACATTGACCTTTAAATAAGAGTTAGTCTACATTACCTAACTGTTACATTGAACTTTAAGTAAGAGTTAGTCTACATTACCTAACTGTTACATTGACCTTTAAGTAAGAGTTAGTCTACATTACCTAACTGTTACATTGACCTTTAAATAAGAGTTAGTCTACATTACCTAACTTTACATTGACCTTTAAGTAAGAGTTAGTCTACATTACCTAACTATTACATTGACCTTTAAGTAAGAGTTAGTCTACATTACCTAACTGTTACATTGACATTTAAGTAAGAGTTACTCTACTTTACCTAACTTTTACATTGACCTTTAAGTAAGAGTTAATCTACATTGCCTAACTGTTACATTGACCTTTAAATAAGAGTTACTCTACATTACCTAACTGTTACATTGACCTTTAAGTCAAAATTAGTCTACATTCAATAACTAACTAACCCCTACCTCATCAGCTGCTGAGATGATTATGAATGTGCCAAGTCGAGGATTGCGTTCGGTACCACTCTGCATGGCACACTCAAGTATACATGTGCGCCCGGGGCCAGAGAAGGGTCAACCGGCCGCTCAGTGGTCAACTGAATGGTCGGCGAAACCAATCTACTGGCAACACACTCAGGTTGACATCCATGTCGATTAATATGTATTCAATATTAATAATTCATTTATCTAAATTCATCTTTGATTAAATGTTAATTTATTGACATACATTTAACCTCTATTTGACCATCGAATAGATGAATTATGCTTAATTAGATACATTGCTATTGTAGGCAGAAAGTGAACTTATATTACGCAACACCACAAGTACCATGAACCATTGTTTCTCTAGATCCTATGACAATGTGGATTACAGGTTACAGATATGTAATTCTGTGTTTGAATGCATGTGTGTGATTTGTGATTGATTTATTTAAACACAGGTTAAATAGTAGAAATGGGGTTAATCATTGTTGGTTAATAGTATAATTAGGTGTAGTTTATATAGCAAGAAAAATAATAGTGAGATGGATTGAGTAATGTTAGTAAAGTAGTATAAGTCATTGTTGAGTGGCTAGGAGAGTATATAGTTTCATTTTAAAATGATTTATGTTTGGTTCTGTTGTAGTTTGTATGGTAGTCCATTCTATAAAGTAGGAGCTGAATAAAGTAATGCAGTTTGAGTTCTGTTATTACTATATTAGTATGTGAGTTGTGATATCACATATAGCTTGTTTTTAGTTTATATAAGACAGTGTGAGTGATGCAGTGTGTGTGTATGTGTGTGTGTATGTGTGTGTGTGTGTGTGTGCGTGTGCGTGTGTGTGTGTGTTTGTGTGCGTGCGTGCGTGCGTGCGTGTGTGCGCGTGTGTATGTAGATGGCAGTGTGAGTGATGTCTAATAACTGGCACTTATATTCATTAAATATTATTGAGAAATTCTGAAGTGTGAGTTTTTTTTGTAAGTTTGTAAATAGTTCGGCATGATGTATTAATTATTTTGTTAAATCGTTTCAGTTGATTTTTTCGTTGTGATTATAGTATTCTATTGCAGTAATCTAGGAAGATTATGTAGAGCAATTAGTAGTTATAGCTGTAAAAGTTTTTGAATTCCGTTGTAATATTATTAATCTCAGTAAGTGTTTTCGTTGAATTTACTAAGTTTGTCTTAGTGTATAGTTGTGCGTCAATGGCATAGATAGAGTAATGTATTTTATATTTATGTTGTAGGTGATGATATCGGAAATATAAATACCAAAAAGTAAAAGACCTAAAATGCTACCGTGTGGTACTACAAAGTCAGGATATTGGTTAATGGTATTACTACCTTTATTATAAAATCTGCGAAGTATGATTTTATAAGAGTAATTTATTTTTTGATTTATACCTAGAGATTGAAGTTTAATAAAGACGAATTTAAGGTAAATGGTATCAAATACAGAGGATAAAGCAAGTATAACTGTATTATATAATTATAATATTGAATCCTGTTAGCAATGTAGTTAGTGAGAATAAGTAGGTTGGTGCTATGGCAGTTCTTATATGCACTTTGTAATGGATCTGTTTGGTCATAGTTAGTGAGGTAGTCATTTATGTGGTTGGATATTATTCTTTCTATAATTTTTGGTAGATATAGAGTTATGTTAGATATAGGTCTGTAGTTGTTAAGTAAGCCTGTATCAAGATTAGATTTCTTAAGTTTAGCAATTATTATAGCATGTAGTTGTTGTGGAAGGTAGTTTTCGTAAATTCATTTATTTATTAAGTCACAGTATTGAATGTTGTTGTTTTATCTATATTATTATTACATTTTATATTTTTTATAAATTTTTTTGATATAGGC
Source organism: Osedax frankpressi (assembly GCA_964035775.1). Classification (NCBI taxonomy): domain Eukaryota; kingdom Metazoa; phylum Annelida; class Polychaeta; order Sabellida; family Siboglinidae; genus Osedax; species Osedax frankpressi. Next base: position 13,755,802 of record OZ038314.1, read on the forward strand.
TTGATTGACATATGGTAGTATATCGAAACTTGTATTAATATAAGTTAAGTTGTTAAGCCTGTATCAAGATTAGATTTCTTAAGTTTAGCAATTATTATAGCATGTAGTTGTTGTGGAAGGTAGTTTTCGTAAATTCATTTATTTATTAAGTCACAGTATTGAATGTTGTTGTTTTATCTATATTATTATTACATTTTATATTTTTTATAAATTTTTTTGATATAGGCTTGATTGACATATGGTAGTATATCGAAACTTGTATTAATATAAGTTAAGTTGTTAAGTTAAGTTAGTCAGTTATTATTAATACACTTATTTTCAATTGGTTTATAGATATTTTTAATTTTAATTATGAAAAATTGTGAGAATTCATTATGAGATGGATTGTTGGATAGTGTAATTATTATTTGAGTTATTGACTTAAGTTTTATAAAGGTTTTTAATATCACTTTATATTTTTTAATATATTGTGATAGTAGATTTTTGTAGTGTCGATTAAGAGTTTTTTGTAAATGTTTTTGTTTTGTATAAATGAATTTGTTTTTTTTCTGTTTATGATAGTTTTATCAATGTGTTTATGAATACAAATGAACGATATAGTAAAATAAAATATAAAAGTAATATAGCGTGAAAAACTTTTGTAACCAACCGAATTTAGCATGGGAAGTAGTGAGAGGGTTATGAGATGAGAAGATCGTATTTTACTGCAATTTGTCTTCATATTTAGTAGTTATCTTAAGTTGTGTAGTCATAAGATAGAGTTTGTTTAATGTAGTTAGTAGTTTATAGTCAATGGAGCAGTTGTCATCCAGTTTAGCCATAATCGTAGGTCCATAATTCTTGTAGTTTAGTCATATTTTTTAAATTTGTAAATTAGTCGGATATATCTATTAATAATTGCGTCTTTTATATTTATGTAAGGTCGGAGTTTATATACGTTATATAATTGGTAAATAATCGTCTGTTTCATTGAAAGAATGTGTTAGTCAAAGTTTTATTTGTTGTCAATATAATGAAATTACAAAAAATATAATTTATATATTTTATTATAAAAACACTAACAAAAATTGAATAAGATTATTAACAATAATATAATAATTGGATAACGTTTTATATTTATAATTAAGTGATATTTAAATTATTGAATATAATTTGATTGAAAATAAATAAAAATTAAGACTTTTAAAGTATTTAAAATAGTATTTAAATATGATTTTAATATTCTCTATATAAATGACTCTATAAAACTGATTATAAATTACATATTTAGAATATCATAATAAAGGTCTAAACTGTAAACCTATCTCTGATTTCGTATACATCATCAAATATAAGTTGAAACCTATGAAAAATATCTCCTGGAAATAGAAAATGTTTTTTCTATAATTGGAATGGGAATATAATTCTGAATATAATAAAACACAATCATTTTTTAAAGTATCAAGTTATAGTCAGATGATCAGGAAAAACAATATAGGTGTAAATGCCATTTAACAATATTTATTCAAAAACATTCCAAATCAAACGCATTTATAGATTCTGTTCACAAGTTTGCCGTCTGAATTTTCCTTTGGATCCGACCGCTCCTAAGAATCTATCTGATCTAAGCGAGGTTTGTGATAATGTACTTTTAAGGCAGAACATGGTTAAAATTTAACTTGAATATAGTTTACATGAGATATATTTTTTAAATATGTTTATGATATTTTATAAATTTGTCATGTAAACAGAAAAAAAATCAAACTTTACGCAATATCATAAAACCAATTATCTAACACTTAACAAGGCCCCATATTCATTTCCATTCCTTCCCTTATATCCTAAATTTCCCATCCTCTAATACAATCCACTTACTTATAACCTCTACGCATAGAAATCAGACCTTACACACCTTACATACCTTACATACATACATACATACATACCTACATCACATACCTAAAATTATTTAAGGTTGGCATTACATGCCAACCTTAAATATCTCTTTACCGAAATGATGCTTTCCAACAGACAAAGAAATGATATCATCCTCACACACATACTAAGAAATTTTGTCCCACAATGCCTCAATTCCTACTCTACACAGCCATGATACATTACACAGCCCATATACATTACCCATATAGAAACAAGGACCTATACTCGCACATCCTGGTCATGTTATCACTTTTGTGGCCCCGCTGTGCATCTGTAACCAGCTGCCGTCAGATTTGACTTTCTGCTTAAGCTCGGTGCCTGGATGCGAACAAGATTTCGACACAATTCGTTGTCAAACTGAATTGCAGATGTCAACTTCCATCTCACATTTGCACATTGAACGTTCCATCAAACCAGGAGAGAGACACAAACTAGTATCAGTAAGTTATATTTCTTCTCATAATCCCCTCCTATTATATTTTCCCATGACATCCTCCTATTTTATCTTCAACGATCTCCTTTTTTATCTTTTCATGATCTCCTATTATATCTTCTTACGCCCCTCGACAAGTAAGAGATTATAAATATTTTAAAGCTGATATTGAATATTAATATTATAGATATTAAATTTCTAGAATAAGTTAAAAATATATTTTATAGATATTCTGTTAATTTTTAGTTTTTATTTTCTATTATTTTTATTTATTTTTTCTTTAAGACCGAACAGTATTATAAATAATAATAATAATATATAGAAATTGATATTATTTTATATATTGTATTATTTATTGTATATTTTATATAACATGTAATATAACATGTAGGCTAATTTGCATTAATATTTATTCACATAATGTAGTTAAATATATTATAAATTATTTTATCCTAAATTGCTAATAAAATTGTAATAAATTAATTGTAATAAATTAATTTAAATATAAATAATTTTCTATAATATTTAATTTGTATATTTTATTGTATTTAATGCTTGTAGTGGGTTCATTTCTTAGGTCTTGAAAGCTAAGATCTTGAATAGTCTTTATATAATTTATAAAAATGTGAATTAATATACTGGTTTTTTTAAAACTAGCAATCTTAACCAATAAGGCTTAGAAGTAATTTTGAGTTGTCTATTGATTGTTATAAATTACACACTACCAAATTTCCTCTATAGGATGAGAAAACTTCTGGATATAACAATAAATACAATACAATACAATATGATTAATTTATTAGATCTTATTTCAATATAAATATAATTTGATAACTAATTTAAGTTTTTTAACATCATTTAATAAATATGATATCTAATAATCTACATTCTATATCTAATCTACAACTGTAACTTTCACCAGGTGGACTGTATGAACAAATTTATGTTTTCATTTGGTCTAGATGGATTTGAGACCTGCAAACCAATAAAGATTGACCGCGAATCATTTTCGAATGGCTTTAAGCAGTACAGTAGTCTAATTGCCTTGTACGATAACCAACACCGTCCATTGGACATACGTATGGACATTGCCATATCAACTGGTCGCAGTATAGTGGTTAGTGGGTAGGAGGTTTAGTATAATATTATAGATCTCTTACTATAGCGTGAATGTAGGATGTATTATTGATTAATTGTTTTATTATTCATTTTCTTTAGAATATTATTAGTCAATGAAATTGTTATATTCCTAAACGTATATTTTATATTCATGTATTAAATACGTATAGCAATATAAATCAACATTCCATGACTAATAATATATATCGTATTAGTTTTTTTTCAATGCTTTTCTTGACAGATATCTTTGAGTGTCGCATTTTGGCTTGTAAACAAGACGGGGCTCCCCCTGGTATTCAAACAATCAGGATGCAATCACACCGCATCCGGACAAATGGAAGAACATGAAATTGCCAGGCATCTCGAGCCTCTACCATTCTCATATTGTCTTTACGATGCTGATAAGAAGTATGTAGCTCTATCTCCTTCTCCCTCTCCATCATTATCATTGCTTTAATTACCTACAGATGCAGTATGAGGTTGGGAACATTCACAAATGGTATAAACAGATCTACCGAATGGTTCGTTAACTATTATCTACATTTCACTACTATATATTATACTATCTATTCCTTATACTTTCCTATCTTTTCCAATTTCTTACCTATATTCTGCCTAAATATATAGTATTTATTCCTATCATATTCCTTTCCTCACCTTTCCTATCCAATTTCAAGCTCTTGTAAATCTTCATATTTCCTAATTTATAACTGTCGAGAAGAATTGACACACTATAATAAATAAGTAAAACAGACATATATATATAACAGGTGTCAGCCATTCCAGCTAGAAAATGGATTAGGTTTTAGGCAACTTCATTCAAGCTCTGCTGATGGCACTCCTGATCTGTAAGTATATGTGATTATGTTTTTGTTTTGATATTGCATTTTATGATATCACCACTATTACATCTTACTTTACAACATGTATTACCACCATCATTACTACCTTCATTACCATCTATATTTCCATCTCTATTACTACCTGAATTACCACTTATATTACCATCTTCATAATATTCTATATTACCACCACCATTTCCATTTCCATATCCCCATCCATTACTATCTACATTACCACCTTCTTTACCACCTTATTTACCACCTTCTTCACAACCTCCTTTACCACCTTTAAGCGTCTATAATATTGGAATAGAAGCTCGGTCAGCGAAGGGCCGTTACACTCACACAAAAGTAATTACATTCACACCTCGCTACCAAATCGATAATAAATCTTCATTGAAACTGTCATTTGCACAAAAATGCTTCATTGAAAATGGGGTTAGTACTCAATTTATAGTTTTCAATGCAATTACATTTCGTCATTTAATTCTGCCTTCCGTGGTCCTAGCTGAATTGTACCGGGGATTATTTGACCGTGTTGCCTCATAGTACGGCAACGTTTCACTGGCCTCGGTGCGACCTCGAACACGGCTTGTGTGTACGCCGTGATTCCATTGCTGCTGATACTGATACATCACCGCAACCAGCATCCAGGTGGTCGGGGGCGTTTCAGATCGAGACCATCGAATCGTTCCATGTTAACACCAGGTCAGCCATTACATATTGTTGTGATGCATTACCTATTTTTGTGATGCATCGGGGCGGTGAAGTGATGAGATGGAACCTATTTAATCATCTTTAAATCATGTTTACCTTCAGATATTTACCAAAAATCCTAAGAATGGCTTTGTTTAGGATGTTAAATTCTCAGTGATATAATTATTCCAACTTGTTTCTATAACAAGATAGCCACATATCTGCAAAATGAATTCAACCTTAAATATAAATATCCACCAATACTAGAATATAGATGCCCTGATTATTATCTACTAAAAGTTGTATTACCATTTTAGATCGTTACCGGATAAGAAGTGTCTATTTCTGAGGGTAGACATCATACGACAAAAAGCAACCTTCTTTATTGTGGTCACCAACGCAGAACACATGCCTTCACCGTACCGCATCGACAATGAATCTGAAGTATGTACTGGTATTAGATCCGAGTTCATTATATCCGACATTAAATTCTACTTTTAGACACAACATAAAATCTGTCTTTTAGGCATATATTTTAGTTACTACTTTAGAATCAGATATTACTCAGATATCTTATTGGGTAGATAAATGTACTCGAACCCACTACCTAAGGTACCTGTCACTTATTATCAATCGAAAAGTGACGACGACAATTTGAGGCGTATCATAGATGCAAAAACATCAGGTATTGTGTTATATTTGAATATGTGTGTATGTATGTGTATGTATGTATGTGTGAGTGTAAATACCACTCGATAAACAGATGATCATTGTAATATTTATGTAAATATTACTGTCAATATTGCTATCAATATTGCTGAATTATTGCTATAAACAATTATATCAATAATTGTAGAATTATAGTTGTAAACATTTCTATTGCACCTAAAGTTTAATGAGTGTATTGAGATATTAAATGTTATATTTCATTTATTCTAAACATCTAGGTACAGTATGCTATAATCTCGTGTGGTGTAATTTGACTTAACATGAAAAGGAAGGTGAGGTAAGAACTAACATGTTAGCTCTTACCTCACCTTCCTTTTCTATCCAAATCCCATACCATATCCTCATTACATCCTACACAATCTCCCTAATCTAACCCATCTCTATACTCCCACCACACTTCACTACAAAGCATTACAATAGTCAATATCCTGTTAGATAGTAGCACCGTATATAAGGTACCCCCACACCTTCACTCCCCGAACCTCTATACCTCATATCCAGCTTAAAACCAATCCAGCTTACAACCTATCCCGCTAATCCCTCATGTCCACTTACCCCAGAAGCCTATGCTTGGGATGATGTGAAGTTATCTAACTGTATGACAGTCAGTGTAGTTGGAGGCAGTAGCAGCACATATAACATGCATGTGCTGGGTTCGGGAGATCAGCTCTACTATGAAAACTTTGTCTATATTTCATTCTCTTCCAGAACCATTGTGTTAGTTCAGAGGTCGTTTTAATGTAATTTTGAATTCACAAGTTTGTACACTTTTAATTCATTATCGTTGTGACATGCTGATGTGGTTCCGTGGTCATGAACTAAACATCCAATATCAACATGTTAGATGTGTTCAACGATTGCTTAGATTTTAATTCCTGCTTTTTATGCATCTTTGTTAGTCGAGGTGAATTTAAAATGAAGACATTTTTAAGATTATTTTAAACATTATTTTCATTTTTAATTTATATTGAATCTTATATTTCAATTTATTTATTTTCATAAAACTTATAAAATAGTCGTTACACAATTCCTGTTTCATATTTAGTAATCCTATCCATTCATGATCTTTAGTAAGCTACAGTCAAATAATCGGTACAACTACATCAATCAAGAACTAGTCTTAGAGGTTTTACAGAATGGAACAATTGTACTCAGTAAAAAGGTGAAATTATAATTCATATTTTATTTATTTTATATATTATTTGTTTAGAGCTGCAAATATAGTTAATTTTAATTTTTCCATTACATAAAATATTGTCTATAAATTCAATTTATAATTTATTGTTTATTTAAATATAAATTATGAAAAAATTACATCATTTATATCCATCGGGTTTTGTATATTCTATATATCGTCATTTTGAATTCGACAATTTATTAAAATAAATTTGATTGAAAGGATCCTGGAAATATATGTCAGCTTTGGAGATTGAATGATAATTCTACAATTGAACACGTTGGAATGTCTGGATTAAGAGATCCATCAAAACTCGCAAACCCAAACAAAGTTATTTGCTAATACTCCTTATTATACAAAACTCTAAAACTAATCTACTGCATACAAACTATCTAGCATATCAATAAATGAACTCCATACATAACTTTATTAATATATCTCAGAGAGAGAAACATGTGTCATATGTTTTGGATATAGAAGATTATGAGATACATGCGCAGTTTGAAATGAATTTGAAGTTAAGGCAACCAACAAAATCACGAAGTTCAACTCAACTATGGAAATTTACTGATGTTTGTTCAATAATTAAATTTTGATTTTTTGATGTATTAAGAATCATTTATTCATAGCCAATTTTATGATAAAATCTAAGATATCAATAATTTTATTTTAAAAATTGTCTCTCGAGTTTTTTAAATATTGATTATATTTTCTAGAAATTTTTACAAATATATAATTTATAAACTTGCGATTTTAATTATAAACTCATATTTATGAAGTTAAATAAATTGTGAAAATAGTTATATCTATAGTAATATATAATGATATTATATATGCATACTATATATTTCAATAATAACTTTGAGAAAATTGCATAAGTACCTTTAGTATAATAAGATATTATAATCTATTTTTATATTCTTCTTTTGACCTAGTTTCTGGTATAGAATGAAAGGTTTTTTATTTTTCTCACTTTTATCGCTTTCTACAGAATGCAAAACTTTGTTGTGGAAAAGATTTTACTTTTTGTTTGCAAATGAAAAATAACATTTTTGAAGAAGGTTTTTAATCAATAATATTTCAATTAATAATTATTAATATTAAGATATTGTTAATATAATTTGTATACATTTTTCTTAATTATTTTTTGATGATTTAGGAGCAAAGGCTGTGCTAATTTTGAGACAATTGAGTGCTCCCTCAGCTCTAGTGCCCATCTGTTTCGATATCGATGGCAGATCAATAACTGTAAATGTTAAGTCTGTGAAGATGAGGCCTGGTAGTGGAAAACTTGATGTACAGGTGAGTATGATGTGTGGTGTATGTTCCAAACTATACACTGCACTTGTTTTAGTTACATGTTGTAAAGATAAATCTTGAATTTGAAAGTGAAAGTGATGGGTCTAAAGGTGGGCTAGATTATACAATCAAGTTTATACAGAATGGGATATGTATAGATTGTTTGATATGTAAAGATTTTTGGCATATTTGGTCATTTTTGGTCTTATATATTAATAACTTTTTTATATCAATTATTTAATTGTTTAAATATTAAATATATGTATTTAATATTAATATTTATATTACAATAACAATTATATTATGTATTATATATATAAATTATATTTATCATTTTTGTAATTAATTTGACAATTAATTAGTATTTTAATAAATATTTTAAATACAGGTTTTAAATGATGGACCAACTAAAGTTTTAAAAATTTCAGATAACTTACAAAATGTTTGTTAAATTAAATTAAATCTTATTCTATATAAATTTAATTTGAAGACAATTTATTTTGATTTTGATATAATTTCTTAGGTTGTTGAAACGATTATCCATTAAACTTCATAATAAATCTTCTTTGTTTCAGAGAATAGATTATATAGAGAGTGGCAGAATTAGTTCTAAACTGCATATATGCTCAAACAATCTAAATAATGAAATTGATGAAATTGACCATCAATTTGTTTCTCCAAAAACTTCATCATCTCAGGTTTTACATTTATTATGAAAAAATCTCCTGCTGCAGCAACCATTATTGTATTTAATATTAAATAGTTATAATCATAATTATTTATAATTTGTATATTAAGATAACTTTTACTAATATAACTAACTTTTATTTATTTATATATTAATAGCATATAAGACTTATAGTCTTAGTAAATAATATATTTTATAATAATAATTAATTCTATTCCTTTATTTACTTAATATACATTATATCTAGATAATAGTGAGCTTGGAGAAGGGTATCGGTATTTCCATTGTGAATAAGCAATGCGAAGAACTTGTCTATATCACATTCCAAGGCATCACGATCACTATGAACAACAACTTTGAAACAATAGACTTTGATTTGTCGATTGTTAATATACAGGTATCATGGAAGTTGAATTTGTATGTGATTTTAAATATGAATAATTGTTTATAGATTTAATTAATTAATAATTTATGTTTATGATTAAGTAAATAATATTTTGAATGGTAATTCTAATAATATATCCGTTAGATCAAAATTAACATTATATTTTTACTAAGATCCGATAAAATGAATTAAATTAATCATAACCTAACAATATCTCTACCTTCTCCAACAGGTGGATAACATGCTACATGGAGCTAGAAGACCCGTCCTACTCTACATAACCCAGCATGATAATGATGATGAGACATTTATTAATCAGCCGGCACTTGTCATTAAAGCAATCAAAACATCTTGTGGTATATGGGAGTCCCATATATTTGAGGTTAAATAGGTGATTTAGATAATTGTGGATACAATTATTGTAAATGTGTAATAAATATTATTAATAGTGATTAATAATATTCATTTATAATCGGTATTCATTTATATTACTGAAAGTTAGAATCAATTATATTTGTAATATTGCTATTGATAGTCAGATATATTTGAGTTTTTTTTGCATGTTTTAAACATATTTAGAGTTGTTTCAAGTAGATCAGAAAAAATAATATATATTTGACATTGTTGAGGTTAAATATTTTAAGTATTATAATTAATTATCATTTCAAGTTTAGTATAATTTGACATTATTATGAAAAATATATTCAAATGTCAAATGAATATAAATATAAATGATATTTATATCTTCAATGGTATAATGTTCTATATTTCTACTTTTGCAGGAGTTGTTAGTTAAAGTAAAATGCATAACTTTAAAATTTGAAGAAATGTTATTATGGAAACTTATACAATTTTCTCTGAGTGCACCCTCGACGGATAAGGAAGTGGAAGATGATAAAGATGAACAGACATTCTGCACACAAAGGTGATATATACAAAAACTGTTAATATAAATATATTTGTAATCGATTAATTAACATTACACACATCTATAATAAATGTTGCCGATTTTAACATTACAAGTCGATGTAAATATATATTTCTTAGATATAAAATATAATATATTATTTAAGATAACTAATAATTTAATTTAATAATTTAAATATTATTAAAAACATAAATTTATTATAATGGTAAAAAATAAATGATTAACAATTTTATAAAAATTAACATCATTTTTGTACAAGAGAAATATTTTAATATTAAATTATATATAAATTATACTTCAATTATTTATAAATGACATTACAAATTGTTTAAATGCAAATATCTGGAATAAATTTATTATATTATAATTTTTTTTTTCAATTTTGTTAATTGAAAATTACTTGAATTTCAAATCCAGTTTTAATAAGATTTCAACATCTCTAGTTCATTGGATGCAGATGTTGAGTTGAAAAGGTATTACTTTGGTCATCTAGCCATTGATATTTCCAGTATAACTTTAAGCATGCTGACCTGTTCCCATCTACCCGATGATATTATTGTTTGTTGTATCTCTTAATCGAATTCACTATATTTTTTTTATATTTCTTTATATATTTTATATATTTTAATTTTCTCTAACTTGATTTAATGTAATTAATCCAGACTCTGAAGAAAAGATTTGCGATTCCTTTTGTGAAATTTGAAGATGTTAAAATTGAATTAAGTTAGATATATTTCTATTAAACAACTTGATAATTGAATTAATATTTCATCATAGTATCTTACTGGAATGCATATTTAACAGCACCAGTTGAATATTTCCATCGGTTTGAGACTAGCGTTTTTCTTCTTACCGGAATCCAACAACATTTTCAAACTGAACTGCGGGTAAAGCTCTCTTTAATTATATTTATAAATATTCGTAATATCCGATACTATTTAAATATCAAATTTCAATATTTCTTCCATTTGTTTAAAAATTGTATTTATATAAGTACCTCTCCATAATCTACCATTCAGTATTATGAATTATGAATTATGAACTATTCATTATAACCCTTACTCCATATCGATTATCTTAGTATATCCCTACTGAAATCTCTCAATCTTTCAAGACCGTTAACGACCATGGCCAACCTAATACAGAGTCAAGCGGCCAAGGTGTTTGGTAGTGTGGATTTCCTCGGAAATCCGTTGGGCCTGTTCAACGATGTAGCTGAGGGAGTTTACGGTTTGATTGATGGCAATGTCGGAGGGCTATTCAAGAGCATTGCACATGGCATCTCCAATTCAGCTGCTAAGGTATAAGTTGAGTCTGTAACAGTACTTACAGTCTCGTGCAGTATTGTCTGCGATTATATCTAAATCGGATTTGATTATTATATGCATGTTAGTTTATGTTTTGTTCTGATATTTAATTGTAAGGTTAATTAGAAATTGTTATGCTGTCGAGAAAATAAATTAAAAAATTAAACCATTTATAATATCAAAAAAATTCATAATAAAATAGAAATCATTTAATAAATAAATAAATATTATTATCATACGTAACAGTTGTATATATATGTAAAGTTAATTAGTGTTTATATATAACTATATACCATGATAATATATATTATATATTATCATTTAATTAATAAATATAATTATAACACATAATGAAAGTGAGTATATAATCTATATATAAATATGTCAATTTAATTGCTATTAGTGAAAAACAGAAATTACATTGAGTAAATATATTATTTTGTATTTTAAATTAATATTTTATGTATCCAATAATAACTTATTTTCATACAAAATAATTAACTAAAGTTATTTTAATGTATCCATTTTGCATGTTAGATATTAAATTAGTTTTACCAGTAACTGTTCTTACTATCAGGTGGCAGGAACACTTTCCGATGGTGTAGGTATCATTGCGTTAGACGAGCAACATCAAATTGCGAGGCAAAAGATTCGTTCAGAACTGCCAAGTGGTCCTATGCCTGAGGAGGATGATGTGTTAGCTTATTTAGCATTAGGGTTTGTCAATGGTCAATGGGACCTAGATTTAGTTTTAGGGTTTGTTGCAGTTATGAAAGAGCTTCTATGTCATTACCTCGCAAGCCTTCTATATTAGCTGTAATCGCATTAAACGCATTAACCCTGAGGGCCCTCTATAATAGCATTCCAATCATATTGTGAAATAAAGTAAATTTAATGAGATTTTAAAAAATCATGTTATTTCGGTAATTTTAAAAAAATTTTAAAACTTTAATAATCTCATCACTCTGTTCTATCTGAATCATATTAAATCAGTTGATAATAAATAGGTATTATATAATATAGGAAATATAGTATAATAATTTTTTTTCTTTCACAAATTTTCCATATAAATATTATTATACTGCTAGGAATTCATTTGACGGAAGACGCCACATAGTTGCAGGTTTTCGTGGTCTTGCTCACGGAATATTTGGCGGTCTTACTTCCATTGTATCGCAGACTTATAATGGTACTATCAACGACGGATTGGGAGTAAGTTCTTACTATATTAATACTACTAAGAAATAATTCTCAACATCTACTCTCATTAGTTACCTCATAATCGCTACTCCACTTTCCTACACTCACTCATAACATTTACCCTTACTTTCCAACTTCTAGTCCCACTCCATCCACACTACTACACATTATACAACCCATACCTCTAAACCACTTTCTAATACTCTACCGATTCCATTTTAGGGTATGATTGTTGGACTAGGAAAAGGAGTTATCGGTACCATCGCTAAACCAATCTCCGGTGTATTAGACTTGGCTAGCGGCACAGCTTCAGCTATACGCGACACATCGCGGTTGAGTGCGGACCGCCCGCCTCCCGCTGTCCGCTTAGTGCGCTGTAGAGCGGGTTCACGTAGAGCTGCCTCTTCGGAGGGAGTAGCAAACGGTGAAGATGAACTCGTGCATCGCGGACTTTTGCCAATCTACGATGAACGCAAAGCTGGTGAACAGTTGCTACTCTGGGCTATCAACGACTATGACTATGCAGAGATGTTAGTGATGCAGCCTGGGAGCTAAGCATTGTTTGGCATTGTTTAGGTTAAGAAGAGTGGCATAGTTTGGATAGTACGTAATATTTATTGAGAGTCTAGACCAGGAATTTAAGACGAGGAGGTGAGACTTGGAGAAGATTCCAGGGAACTAGCAAGAGTGATATATTAAGAGTTTATAATTTATTTATTAAACATATAATTATACATATTAAATTGTCCCTTATAAATAATAATATTAACTTCTGTACGAAAATTGAGCATAGCGTATATCCTATGCAAGTTATGGTTATGTATCCAGAGAGATTTATTTAGTTAGTATATAATTTTTAGGTTTAATCTTACTTATTTCTATATTGAATCTGTATTAAATCGGTATTAATCTATATTCCTCTCTAATGCACATTTGTTGATTATATTATTATACAGATTTATCTGTGTGGACGATATTCAAGCAAATAAAGATTCAGTCATTAGAATCCTTATTGCTTCAGAGAAAACTTATTTCATCAGTGGAGTAAAAAATAGTCCAGCACATGCTACTCAGGTTACCCTTCGCAATAATTTGATCCATTATGTTACATGAAATTGTAGAGCTATTTCAAAATACAATCTAAAACACATTTATCATATAAAGAAATCAATGAACAACTTTTTACTTTGGTGATTACTTGCAGATTAATACCATTTAATAAACTCTACAGCAAATATCGCAAACTAATCAAATATTGCTCGAAATTTCATATGAAAAGTTGATCTCAGTTTCAACATCAAATCAAGGTTTTAACACAATATTGAATTTCGATACACTACTGATGTAAACAATAATAATATCACTTTAATTTACACAGATGAGAAATATTACATCGATATGAAGTTGAAAGATGGCAATGATTTGAATCTTAGCACAACTGAACCTATCCACCGACCTAAAGTAAGATGTGACAGTTATGAAATTGCTGCAAAGGTAGTAATATCAATTCATATACTATATTCAAGTACACATTGATTAACTAATACCTTAATTAGATGTTATTAAAATATACTAAATATCTTAATATATTTATCTATTGTTTAGATGAGCAAAAAAATAATTTATGCTAAGACGATGTACGACGAAAAAAAGATGACTCTTGAAATAGAAAATAATGATGAAAAATTATTCATTGATAATTTGTGATAGTTTATGATACAGTGCAATTAATTTTTTTTAATATTAAATATGTTTTTTCCTTACTTACAGGGTATATTTTTTAATAAAATAGTTAAATTATAAACTTCTTTTACATATAATTGATGTGATATATTTATAATGTGATATATTAAATTGATATTATAAATGTTTTTTATTATATGACTTTATTCTAGGCTTTAAGGTTTTATGATTATATTGAAAATATTGCATATATAATATATTAATATTATAATATAAAAATATAAAATTGTATTATTTGATAGATATTAGTTATTAAAGATGACCTTGGGTAATCCTTCCTATTATTACTAATATTATCATAATTAGAAATATACATTATAATTCAATATCAGTCAATAGAAAGTTTATTATAGTATTTCACTATATATATGAATGCAGATAATGTACTCGAGATATATATTTGTTATATATTGCGGTACTGATGAGATCAGATTTAATGTCGCAAATATTCTATATTTCCTATTAGTTATTTATTCTTAATTTATTACATATTTATAGAGTTTATTTTCACTTTCTGACAGGAGTTTAACAATTTAAATGTATCACATCATACATAATGATTGTGACTAATATAATACATGACTAATTATAATTGTTTAATTATGAACTGTAATTCATCGAAAATGTAATATTTATTAATTTTCAAATAATTGACATTCCTATATGAATGATCATTATCTAATAGTATGTGTGTACTGCTATTAATCAAATCTATTTAATTCAATATGTTAAACTATAAATAAAAGAACATTTTAGAAATCCAATCAATTTGAATTTGTATAATGGTTTATTATAATACCACTGGTATTCAATTATACCTGAAATGTGTCAGTATAATTCTTGCGAATAACACCTTGAAAGAGATTATAACCAGACAACTCATATTATTTCATTTTCAAAAGATATCCCTTTAACAAATATTAAACATTTGAATATTTGATATTTATATAGAAATAAAATAATATAAAGAGTAGTAATTTTTATTCTTGATTGTAATTCATGATTCAAGAGTATACTTTAACTCAGATTGTGAAGTTTGATTTTTATTATCTGCGTAACCTAAAAATTCATCATAATCTTCAGGCGTGTTACATTCGTAGCATTTATCTTCTACATTCCTATAATTGTATACTATTAAACAAAATGTAATCGTTAGAGTTAGACCCAGACCAATAGCAACTGGAAATTTTTTGTGAGAAATAAGTTTGATTAAAAATTCAGATGATTGACATTTATATAATTCCATTTTTCTCATTCAAGTTCTTTTCTGATAGTAATAGTTTAACATCATTAATACAATTAAAATATAAATTTTAAGTTAACTTGATCGTATATATATATATTTAGTTAAATATAAATGATTAATAAATATAATTAAACAATACTTCGTAAAATAAACAAATGAAATAATTAACTACTGCCAGATAAAACCCGTTGAAATGAATATTAATGAACATATTTTTAAATTTCATTAGTAATCAATTAGCAAATTATAAAATAAAAATGTTCTAAGCAAGTTATATTACAATATAGATACTCACATGGCAACTAAGATATAGCTCACATGAACAAATATCGTTAGTAATAAATAACTATATTTTTTAAAATAGTTGTAATTTTCATCTATTATATTTATGTTATATTGTATTGCAGTATATGGATACAATACTCTCTCAAATTCAATCAGACATCTTACTGACCCAGTTCGTTTATCCCAAACCACAGATACATTTAACTCATAACGATTTCAGATTTCCAGGAATCACTTAGAAATAGCTCTTTGTTAACCCTATACCTCCCAACGGTCGATGTTGAAATACTCATTTTAAAATGCTTATAACTCAATAAATACTTATCCGAATATTAAATTTTAAACACATATTAACAGATAATTTATTTATCTATTATAATGTATAAAAACACAAATAGCTTTATATTTTATTTATTTAGCTATTACAAAAAAACATAGGTATCAGTAAACATATTTATTTGGATTTCGAAAATGTTCATAATGCTTATTATAATTAAATATTGTAATTAAAATGTTTAATTTTAAAATATCTAAAAATATGCATTGTATTTTAAATTTGTTTATTTACAATTTCAATAAGAAAACATAAGGAATTAAATAGTCAATAATCATTAATTATTAAAAATAAACCTTATATTTAAAAAAAAATTACATATTATAAGTATGATTTTTAATATATAATATTATGATTTTACATTGAATTTATATTATTTTTAATAAATATAAAGAAATATTATTTATGAATATAAATATTCAATAATATGAATTCCGATTTTAATAGTATTAATTATTCTAATAATTTAAAAATAATTTGGATAATTTCCAAAATTTCCAAAATAATTTCCAAAATCGTAACTTTTTTAATAACAATTATTTCCAAATACAATCTATATATAAAAGTTAGGCTATAATATTACCTATATAATATTACCTATATAATGGTATTAAAAAAAGTATAATTAGTTAATGTATTAATATTATATACATAAGTTATGTTATTCAGTATAAAATATATATATTATTTTGTAAATAATTTTATTTAATCAATAATAATTAATTAATAATTAACTATACATCATTAATATGAATTTCATTAAAAATATAATTAAATTCTCTTTAAAAATATGATAACTTATGATTATCGATTATTATTATTTGATACCGTAAAAGTATGTTATGTGAGTAATAGTATAAATTTATAATAAATACAAAAATCCGCGGGAAGTAAAGGGTTAAGATAGTCTGGTACTAAAATATCCAGTGGTTTCATTTACCCCTTATATGATATTTTAAATTAATTTCTTAGTATGTTAAGATAAATGAACTGAATATATATATTTATATTATAAGAATTATAATTCTTATAATTAAACCACAATTGTTAGATTAATCTCAAATTTTCTTATTAGTAACTAATTAATTATGTTAATAATTGGTCAACCTATTAAATGTAGTATTATATTATTTAATTTACATAGCGATATACTAAGATATACGTAGTTTTTTAAAATATTTAAACGAACCGGTTCAATTTATTATTGAAGTTGACATATGTTTATAATTATTGTTAAATTTAATATTTTTTATTTATATTCCATTTAATAAAATAATTAAATCTTAAATTTATATTTGTGAATAGGCATATTAATTTGAATTAATATTATAATTAAATTTATATTAATAATACCAGTACCCTGATTAACCATTTACTTCCCAACGGTCGATGTCGGTCGACGCTCGCATTCTCCCAACGGTCGATGTTGAAATATTCATTTTTAAATGCTTGTAACTCAATACATACTTATCCGAATATTAAATCATAAACATATATTGATAGATAATTTATTTATATATTATAATTAATAAAAACACAAATAGCTTTATAATTTATTTATATAGCTATTACAAAAAAACACAGGTATCAGTAAAAATATTTATTTGGATTTCGAAAATGTTCATCATGCTTGTTATAATTAAATATTGTAATTAAAATGCTTAGTTTAGTTTTAATTAAAATGCTTAGTTTTAAAAATTTGTTTATTTACAATTTCAATATGATAACAAGGAATTAAATTGTCAATATTTATTAAATTATAAGCCTTAAATTAAAAAAAATTACACAATATAATAATGATTTTTAGTATATAATAATATTATAATTTTACATTGATTTATATTATTTTTTAATAAATATAAAGAATTATTATTTATGAATATAAATATTAAATAATATGAATTCCGATCTATTTTAAATTTGGCGGTATTGTATGTAAATAAACAATGTTTCAGATTTTAAAAATGTTGTACGTCATTTCACTTTTATATTTTCGACATTTCAGACTATTATTACGATGATGAATTACATCTTATTTTAGATGTCGACGATATATTAAGTGATAGCGATATAGCACTAGAAGAAGCAGTTAGTATAATAAATTATAATTGATTGTTATTTAATACAATATTTATAGCAATATTACAAATTAAAAAAAAATAATTTATAAATATTACATTTCTGATTAGATTTACAATAATTTTATAATAATTATGCACATATTTAATATATATAATTAAACTATTGTCATTAATATTAAAATTTAAAAACAGTTAATACAAAAATAGATTGAAATATTACAAATAAGAATTTTTACAATTCAATATATATATATTTTCATTACAGTTGGATGATTCTTTTATAGTATCCGATAATGAATATTTATGTATAAAAGGGGAATATTTGCATTCTTCAAAATGTACAGAAATTTCTTCAGCACCTAAAGCGAAGAAACTTAAATTAGAAAATAAATGTCCTCCCATAGGATCTGATAATCTAAATAATATAACCCATACTAGAAATATACCCTTTACCTCAAATACTGGACTAACAGATTTATTTGATGACTGCATTACTGAAGCCGATTTCTTTCTAAAAAATGTTACCAAAGATATGATAAGTTACATCGTAGAATCAACAAATGAATATGCGAAACTAAAAAAATCTTTATTTACTACTTCTTTCTCTGAAATACTATTTTTTTCTCGAGTTCATCATTTATATGGGTATATCTTCACTTCCCGATGTTACAATGTTTTGGTCGAATGATTTGACTTTTTACCTGACCGAGAAATCGTTGTTGATGAAGGATGATTTGATTTAACGGGCGTATTTCCTTTAGGCAATATCTTCCTAGTAAGTCCGTAAAGCATGTAATTAAATTTTATGCTTTATGCGATTCTGCTACAGGATATTGTCTTAAATTTAAAATATATACTGGTAGAGATATTACGTTTGATAAAACATCACCATATAATTATTCTATTGTTATGGATCTTATTTCTCCAAATTATTTATATAATAACTATAAAGTATACACCGACAACTATTATACTTCACTTAAGCTTGCAACAGATCTGATTAAAAAGAAAACAAATTTAATCGGAACTATTTAAGAAGAATGCAAAATGTGTGACCTATACAATGACCCAGAAGATAAATATCGGAGAAAGCATTACACTTGATGGAATTGTAGCATGCAGGGTTGAAATTTAATCTATATAAAATACTGTATATGTATTGAATATAAATAAGTATTGTATTTAGATTTTCTATATTGATAGTCTATAAAATATAAATTTTCAACATAAATGACAACATTATTTTGGAAGTATAAAATTTAAAATTTTAGATGGAAAGAATAAAAGGATGTCCATATAGTATCGACTTGGGGTGACGTAAAAGATCCACGTGTGAAGAGCAGATTTAATGAAGAAACAAAGAGAAAAACGAATGTGATTATAGACTATAATTAGATTATGGGTGGAATTGATAAATTAGATCAATTTAGGAGTGGATGGTAATTTTAATTAATTAAAATAATTATTATAATATTCATTTATGTATAACATAAGTTTTATTATTAATAATAGCATAACATATTTAAAAAATCAACAGATTATTATTAGAATTTTTTTATAATAAAATTATTAAAAAATATTTTATAAAATATATTTAATTAATTAAAATAATTATTATAATTTAAATGTATAATATTAATTAATATATATTATTCGAGTGTAACCCAAGTTGTAATATTAGTAATAGCATATTTATATTAGAATTTATATATTACAGATTATTATTAGAATTTTTTTATAATAAAATTATTAAAAAATATTTTATAAAATATATTTAATTAATTAAAATAATTATTATAATTTAAATGTATAATATTAATTAATATATATTATTCGAGTGTAACCCAAGTTGTAATATTAGTAATAGCATATTTATATTGTCATAGTTATTTTAATAGTATTAATTATTCTAATAATTTAAAAATAATTTGGATAATTTACAAAATATAAATTAACGTAACTTTTTTAATAACAATTATTTTCAAATACAATCAACATATAAAAGTACATATAATATTACCTAATGGTATTAAAAAGGTATAATTAGTTAATTTATTAATATTATATACATTAGTTATGTTATTCATAATAGTTATGTTATGTATAAAATATATATATAATTTTTTATTTAATTAATAATTAACTATACATCATTAGTATGAATTTCATTCAGAGATAATTAAATTCTCTTTAAAAATATTGATTATTATTATTTGATAATGTAAAAATATGTTATGTATGAGTAATAGTATAAATTTATAATAAATACAAAAATCGTTGGGGAAAATAGCGAATACTTTTGAAAAATCCGCGGGAGGTAGAGGGTTAAAAGCCAATTGGCTGAATTAAAAAAGTTTTACAAATACCTATAATATATGTGATTTAAACGAAAACTTGAACTTCTTAAATTAATAAATTTTTAACTTAAATTAATAATGTTAATGATATACAATATATGTTTAATAAACATTGTTCATTATATATTCAATATATTTATTATATTATTCAATATATTTATTCAATATATATATTCAATGTATGTTAAAAGTCTGTAGATAGTCTTCAAATATTTGTTTGTATGTATGTTTGTAAATATATATATATATATATATATATATTTGTTTGTGTGTGTATGTATGTTTTCGTGGTATTTTCAATTTATTATTAATATCTAAACATATTATTTTGTTAACTCCTATTTATTATTTAAAAAGATAATAAACATATTATAAAGTATTATTAATTTAAGATGTTTTAAAATTTGCATGTCATTATATAAATAATATAATAAGAGTAGATAATAATATAAATAGATAGTTACTAAAGTAAATTGTATAAGAATGTGATAATAATATAGTTTCAATGTGATAAGATAGTATCGTCTTCACCGATAATAAATGTACGGACAATAATATTCTTTTATCTGCAATATAAATATTTGTAATTATTAGATTTATATATAAATTGTTATTATATAATATGATGATTAAATTTATTTACGAAATCGGTATGGGACTATATGCATTTATAGTTAATAATTAAAATTATTTGTGTACACTACATATATTTGAGTAACCGATATGCTTTGCAAAAACTTACATGGCTGCGGGATTCCACCATCCTGAAATAGGCATATTGGAGTAGTCCGGTCTCTTTTGCGCCGCCATTGGCAGACTACTACGTCTCGGAGGAGGTCTAGCATCCATAGTCAGAGCTCCGGGTTTCCACTTGCGGATCGTCTTATGATCTCTTAATATGTCGTCAATGCCGTGTGTACTAGTGGCGCGACTATCTTCTATTTGATTTACCATTCGGTTTCGTTTCGGTATGTATTGATGTGAGGGATTATCATTTAAAATTGAATAGTTTGCGATCGGTCTGAACTGTTTATTATTAGATTCCACGTTAATTTCGGAAACGCGTTCTAAAGTAATTCTGGCAGGTTGGTATTCTAATTCTTTCGTTTGCATATGATTTAACGATAATGGAATGGACAGCATAGCTTTCTCCAATGACTTAGTTGGTTTAATGTTTTTTTCAACAGTACACTGCAGAGGCAGTCTAATATTCTCCAGGTGTTTAGTTTGAATAACTCTGGAGTCGACATCGTACTGTATAGGGATTCTATTCAGATCAACACATTTCAGTTGCTTAGCTCTAGACTCTACGACGTACTGAAGAGGAAGCATACCAGCCTCTATTGATTTACAATCGACGACGGGCATATTCGATGCGGGACACTGCATTTTAGCTCGGTTAGGTTGAGGATATTCCTTTTCGTGTAAATGTTCCAATGATACACTTTTTACGAGTTTTTGTTGTTTAATCATCGGCACATCGAGTCGCTTAGTGATCATATCCCCGCAAGGACCTACATTATTATTCGGCTGAATTCTGGACTGGTTAATGGAAGTACATTTGTCTCCTACTACATTTGACATATCTTGCAATGTTTTAATGATTACTGGAAAAGTATGTTGGAATTCATTATGTTCTTTAGCTGCCATCGAAACCGTAGGTTTATTATCGACTTGAATCGATATCGGATTAGGAGAGAAATCGGCGGTTACCGAATCGCCGATAACAGGATATACAGGCTTTTGTCGTGAAACGCCGTGTTTACGTTTTAGTACCTCTGCTTCAGCTCGACCTAACGCTGCCAAACCTTCTGCGGCTCGTTCGCAAACGGTTTGACGATTATTTTCGCGTTTTACGGCCTTCGCAGCTTCTTCGTACTGGGCAGCATATCGTAAGCGTGCCGTAGACGAGAACTGCAATAGACGCGAATAGTCTATAGGTGAATTATCACCACCACCCTTGCAAGTTGGTGTAATAGTCGATGATGAGTACGATATCTCCTTTTCTTTTTCTTTGTCATCGATGATAGTGTTTTCGCATTCGTCATCATCCGATTTGCTAGGGTCGGCCTCTCTTTTCAAGGATTTATAGAGTAATCGATTGGTACTACGGATGTCGAATAACCGTTCATCGTCCACCGCGTTCAGGCAGATGGTAGCACGACGTAGGGCAGTATCTGCGTTTTCTCCATCGGAACGGAACAATTCGAAACCTCGCGGAGTAGCTCTGGTGAACCTACCGTAGCTCTCGGGATGTTTAGAGGATACCCTGGCGACGTCGTGAGCGGCCAACATCAACGAATCATCGCCGTAATTAGGAGCTCCGTGCGGCGGGCATTGGAAGCTGTGACTAGAGAGATTCTGAAAGTGTCCTGCGCCTGAATAGTCTATGGAGATACGGCTATACCTTGAATGCTTGTCAAATTCGTTTAAAGAGTTCTGCGTGACTTGTGCTAATGATTTCGGTTTCGTGGTGATTCTGGGTCGATTACGCGCTGCTGTACGATTGTATTTACGTTTCTTAACAGGCGCTTGCCCAGAAGAAGTACTGCTGGATTCATCTTCAGAAGGAACCTTAAATTTAGCGCATCGCTGTTTCGCAATAGACTCCATTGTAAAATCAAGGATCTGTTTAAATATATCATTTATTAGTAGTTTCATTTAAATACAAAATTCTTATAAATATTAATTATAAAACTTTCCTAATACTCATATTATATAAAGTATGATATTTTATCTTATATTATAAAATAAGTATAGTGAATGGTAAAGTACAAAATATACTAACAACTTAAATATTTACAAAGAAAATATTTTTTACAGCTTATCTATAAATATCTTAAATATCTCTAAATATTAAGTTTTATATTTTATTTATATATATTTAAAATTCTATTAAATAGAGTTTAAAAAGAATACATATATTGAGTTGTTATAATGAGTTAATATCCTAATTAATAGAGCTATAGTTCAAATGTATACATTTTCAATAAGAATATAAATTAATTTTTCACTTATCTAACAACATAATTGATCATATAATATTACGGAATACAGTGGATTGACTGTAAATTAAATATATATATATATATATATATATATATATATATATATATAAAACCAATATTATTATTAATTACTAACCGAATCTGACATTTTGATTTAAAATAAATCTTTTAAATTCCAATTCTGTAATATTTCAAGTATAATATTAAAAAATATTTATTCAATTTATATTGTTATGTTTTATAAATATTTCATATATTAAGCATATAATATACCATATATAAGTTATATAGTATTATTAAGCATATATATATAAGTTATATAGTATATAAATTAATATTTATTTAATTTATATGGTATATATTATTTTTGCATATTTTATAAATCAAACCTTTGAAATCAAATAATTTAATTACCAATATGATTTTTTATATAATAAATAATAAATGATGATTAATTTTGTTTATTGGTTGCTATGTCGGTATAAATTTAAATGAATATTTATAATTACTAATTTATTTTAAAAAATCCTATAAATTTAAATTAATATTGTATGACAAATATAATTATAAAAATATTGAATTATAATATATACCATATATTAATTATAATAATATACTAAGTATTAGGTTTAATACACTAACATATGCTATATATATTTAATCTAGTATATTTTGAATCAAAGTATATTTATAATAAATATGTGTTATTTAAATTATTTTATATTTTTACATATTTGCAAAGATTAATAAAAATTATTTTAAATACTCAATAATAGATAATTAATTATTAGTTTTATATAATAATAATTCCATTGTTAGATTATATATATTATAAGTTTGCTAATCAGAGTTGTAGTTATTTCGTTAAAAACATAAATACATGTATACATATATATATATATATATATATATATATATATATATATATATATATAAAATTATAAATTAAACGTTTTTGTCAATGGAGTACATAAATCGGCACATATCTATGAAAATAAATTGGTAATCACAAGATTTAAAAAATGTATTAATAAAAAACATAAAACTAATTACTTTTTAAATACATATTTACTCATCTTACATACAAAAATAACTTATCATTTATATTAATTATTTATAAGATTGGTTAGGAAATATTTTTCGAGCAACATATAGAAAAATAAAAAATGCAGATATCATTGCACTATTCTCTCGTAAATCATTGGATTATTGGATATATTTTACCCAACTAACTATTCAAAATAAATTATATTAATTACTAAAAGGGAGGGAGGGAGGGAGGGAGGGAGGGAGGGAGGGAGGGAGGGAGGGAGGGATGGAGGGAGGGAGGGAGGGAGGGAGGGAGGGAGGGATGGAGGGAGGGATGGAGGGAGGAGGGAGGGAGGGAG